>JAAKBD010000321.1:0-60508 GCA_012656105.1 Phytophthora syringae | reverse complement strand
TCGGCGACGACTGAAGCAACCATCAACCGAGGCGATATCCTTGAAGCAGAGAAGATCTTAGACCACAAAAGTTGCGAACTGGAAAGTACAGATACTTGGTTCAGTGGGTTGGTAATGAACCTGATTCCTGGGAGCCGCAAGATAATCTTAGATTAGTTAATAAGAGTAGGAGATCGACGCTTGAAAAGGAGTACTGGGAGGCAACAAAAAATGAGTCATAATCAGCTTGTAAATAAATTCGATAGAGACATCCTCTGTAAGCTTTTGACTCAAGTATATCATTCGATGTATTTTTGTGATATTTTTGGAAAATATATGACTTGATATATAGTAATCCTTCATAATGTGTTCCAGCTGTTTAGAAAAGGACCGTGAGCTTGCTAAGCTACGGCGAAAGTTATGGATCATCCAGGAAGTAAGCCGAATTAAAAACGAGTTGTTGAATCTTGATGCAGAGTCTAATTTTCGGAAAACAGTAGTCAATCGAAGATATAAAAACGAATTGGAAGACAATATTTGGAGTTCCATTCCATTGTATCAAGATCGCTATCTAAGCCTTCTAAATGAGCGAATCATATTTGTCATTCTTATTCAACATTTCGTCATGACTCAGTCATGCCAAGCTACTGGTAATTATCTACTCATTTTTTTATGATTCTGATGATATAGACACAATGTTCCCAAATTTTACATCCCTCGCTCAGAGAGAGCAGAAACGACAGGAGCTTCTTGAACGAGCTCAGCGTCGTGTTCGTCAAGCTAATGCGAAACGTGATATGTATGAAGGTGCATCGTGGGCGACTGATATCACCAATGGTATCACTACTGTACCGAAGAAATCAACTGAATCTTCTCAGACTGATATGAGTGTTGGACTCGATCAGCCTGTTCCAACAGAAGTTAAGCAAACAATTAATGATATTATTGATCAGGCGATTGCTCAATCAGACTTAAAAAAAGTCTCAGTGATGAAAACTCCGACATAAACCCTGAGGTATCAACAACTGGAACTAACACAGAGCCTAACATTAGATTACTTTCCGATGTTAAACTGGACGGTGTTAGTATCCCTCCAGTACAGAGACCACTATCTGATGTTTCAATAGAAGGAATTAGTATCCCTTCTGTCAATATTAAGCCTTCAACTACAGATGCAGCAACGAATACATCATCTAAACCAGCCAACTTGATACGAAGCAAGTTTTATCACGTGATGGGTCAAAGCTTTTATAAAAAGTATCCTAATTGGGTTGCGCTTCGAATTCATCCGATTAAAAAGAAAGATACTAAAGACGATAAACGCTATACTATTGGTGAAAACGGGGCGCTTATATCGAGAAATGGTAAAAAATACAAACGATACGCGTATATTGATTGGGTAGCAACTATAGAAGATTAAAGATATGTACTATGATGCTGAAAGTCAATCGATCGATGAAACACATGGAATGTTGCGAGGAAGAAAATCGGACGAGAACCATTATGCGTTTGGAAAAGAATAAGCGAGCAGGTGATGAATTAGAAGAGCTTGACGTAGTTCTTAAGGATCGGAGACTGCCCAATATTACCTTTGATAGAAAAATAACTACCACATCCGACGACAATGGTAGTAGATTTAAGATGCTATGGATTATTTCCAAAAACATGGAGATGCTGGATTCGAATGGGTTAATGAAGAGCATCCTACCGATTTTCAAGGATAAGTATAAATCTGACAAAAGCTCATTAGAGCAGTATGTTTGGGTCAAGGATGGATCCGTTGATGTGTTTGGAAAGGAATCAAACCTGAAGCACACAGCAGCACTGAAGAAGATTGATTGGCAATCTACACTCAGAGAGTTTTGAAAATGGTCAAGGATAGGGGCTTAGAGCTAACAATGGTTGGAGATAGCGATGTTGAAAGGGATATCAAGGACTACAAGCCTTATGATGATGATGAAGAGCGTGAGCCACGACATGGTACGAAAACTGGTTTAGATGAAGATATGGATAGAAATCTATCAATCCCTGACAGTGAAGCTAAGAAAATTCTATACGAGTACTACAAGGGCCTCTTTGATAACAAGATCGTGATCCCATTTCGTCTTCACCCCGTTGTCGATTCTAAGAATGGTGTAAAAGCCCACGACACTTACTACTTCAGCGTACCAAGCGAAAATAAATATCTCAATATTAGGAACAAGGACCATAAAATTGTTTCAGGAAATGCTTGGACTGAGCTGATGAAGGTGATGCGTTGGATGGATACGTTCATGGCTTTACTAAGTGGGTTAGAAGATGCTCATCGTACTGCAACTGATATCGAAGCTCCTGCAACTGAAGCGGAGAAGAAAATGATTAAAAATGTGAATGACAATCTCAAGATTATTCGCGAGGTCATCTTCAACAATGCTGATGATGTCAAGCAACAAGGATGTCTATGAGGAGAGTGAATTGGACAAGCTGCACGATGACGCCGAACGCGCTTACCAATCATATGGAGAGGCTCAAAAGCGACATGAGGAGGCTAAGAAGGCAGTGAAAGGTAATAACTCAAAAGCAGCACGATCAGCACTGAAGGCAGCGACATCAGCTATGAAGGCTACAAAATCAGTTTATAGTACGAAGTATAAGAAATACAGCAAATTGGTTCAGGAGATCGCGGAAGAAGAGGAACGTGAGCGTGCTGCCGATGCGTTTGCTAAGCGTTCTCGCGGACAGGGACTTAAAGGGCGTGGTCTAAGAGGAGCAGGCGTGGCTCCACTGGAAGGAGTTGTCAGACGAGGAAGAACCTACAACCTGAATGAGATTCAGGGCTTAGCAACACCAAGTGCCTACGTATATCGCCAGCTTGGTAGCAAGTACATTCGTATTCCTGACCTTGATGCTAAGACACTCGTCATTGTTCAACCTAATCGACGCAAATGCGGGCCTAAGTGTCAAATCAGTGATAGTCTTCAAGGTATGATCAGAACTCTTGTCTATAAGCAGCATATTGATCAGCCTACGTATGACAAGCTCAGCATCGAAGATAAAAAATGTTCAAGGAGATCCTTGCGATCACTCATCTTCAGTACAATTTCCACGATAAGCTCACGGATCCACTTGAAACACTACGCGCTGAGTATGACAAGCTAAAAGGAGAGATCGAGTTAGGAAATGATAATCCGAGTATCATCAAGCAGCTCAAGTCGCTTACGGTGGATATGTACAGCAATCGTCTGATTGATGATAAAGAATTCAAAGATTATCACTCGACTACTATAACACCATGTTCTTCTTTAACCCCATTATTTCGGCTTCCAGTGGGAGCTATGGCGATAACGCCGATAACAACGTCGCTGAACTCAAAGCTATCATGAAGAATCTTATCATTCATGACCGCCCTCAGAAGACTCAGGCCGCCGTATGGGCAACTGATCTCGATAAGTCAATCAGGAAGGTAGATGCATCAACCCAAACCGAAGGTGGCCGTATGTGGGCTTACCAGCCGAAAAAAGGACTAAAAGTGTGAAGACGTTCGCTCTCTAAGAAATCCCACTTCGCACGAGTTTGTTTCGGTATCCTCGATAAATGTTGATTTTTTTATCGCTGATACTAATTTCAAGTATGGCAGACTCCCCATCAGGACTTTTGGTTGGGAGGAACACACTATCACCAAGAACAATAATTTTGTCAGCTTGGAGCATCGTCGATCCCACGATCTGATTAGGTTCATCAGTAGTTAAATTAGTTTTGAGCTCTTTACTTGGTAGGCAACCCATGACTGATATACTACCAAAGATATTTCTTTGAAAACCAATCGGCTGTGTATGGGTTTTCATCATCTATGGGCCCATGCCTTTTATAGTATGCTTCACGTCGCTTCTTATCCTCGTGATGGCTGGCCAAAGGCCGCCCGGAGCCGCTACGCGAGCTCATCATAAGGTTTGAATGCCTTCAAGAGCGTTCGATCTTTATACTGAGCATAAGGCTCACCATTCCGCTTAAGACCCCCAAAGATACAACGTGGCCATCAGCAAACACAGCGTCATACTTTTTATCTTTCCGACGAGAAATGCGGAACTTGAAGGCAACCATAGTCTATATTCACTCAGCGATTTTTCAACTCATCGATTTGCTTTTGCTGGTCATCTACTCTATCGATCAATGCCTGAATCATTCTCACATTATAGACGCTTAATTTAGAATAATCTACATGAAGCTTGACGCCTAATGGCTCTAGCCATGGATCAGTACTGGTTTGAAGCTCCTCGCTTCCATCAGGAATCGAGCAATTAAATCTAAAAACCCTTGATCAAGAACATCCTGAGCGATTAGACCAAGCTCTTTTGGCTTGTCTGGATGTTGCTTCCAGTTGTAGGATTTTACTTTCACTGACTCGTAGAGGCATGCAACGCGCTCAATGGGGACCTCGTTGATATCTTGCTTCAGGCGGCGGTCTGATTGCATAACCATGGCCTCACAGCCAATATAACCATTGAATATCGCACATAAATTAGTATAAGTTATGGGAACACCGGTAGCAGTTTCTGTCACCCCAGAGTCAGTTCTTAGTCGATAAACGCTCAATCCTACGTTCCCTGCGCTATTCCAAGTATATGATACGGTTGAGCTTACTTGAAGCGGAGCTATCGGGGTAGTTGTTGAGATCCCAAGGCGGCCAGAGTTAGTTAGCGTCATGCGCGTGCTTGTTCCTGTTCCAAATCTTAGATCATTCGAAGTGTAGTTTCCTATCCAAGTAGCATTCGTAGATGTTGCATTAGTGCCATTATTGACCTCGATCTGAAATTTAACAGGCGTCATATTCGATCCGGCAAACATGCACATCCGGGTATATGACCCATCTAAATAATCAGTCCCTGAACCTGTGATGGAAAAATATTCGTTAGTTGGAGTTGAATTAACCCCAAGCTCGGTTAGACTTCCTACTGTTGTTATATTGCCTTGATTTCCATATGCTAAAAATCCATTTTTATTTTCAGAGCAGGTTATATCGCTAGTTGTAGAAAGAGTTGCTGCTGATATATTTCGACTCGCATCAACGAATGCTACGCTATTGACTTGATACCCCGCGAATGCGTTCATCGTTCCGCTACAAGCAATATTACCAATATTTTGGATATGCCTTGAGCTTGTGATAACATCGGTCCCGCCGATCTGAATGCTTCCAACATCACACAGGGTGCCGCTGACCTTTACCGATCCATTCAAGTTTTGAGCATCGAGGGTCCTGATCGATCCAATATCCTTATTCGAATCCACGACGAGAGCCTTTGAAGCCACAGCGCCGCCTAAGGTGATTCCCACATAGTATGAATGATCGAAATTATCATACAGAGATGTAGTTGAATTCCAGAATTTGAGATTCGGGATTTGTAATCCGGTTCCAGCTGTAGAGAGCGTGAGATTAGTTAGCGTTCCTACTGCTGTAATACCAGTCTGCGATCCTGAAACGGCTCCTGTGAGTGTTGTCGCCGAGATGCTGCTCAAGCCAGTTATCGTTCGCGAAGCACCTGTGAATACGAGATTACCACCGATCGTTAGCCCTGAGAGCGTTCCTACTGCTGTAATACCAGTCTGCGATCCTGAAACGGCTCCTGTGAGTGTTGTCGCCGAGATGCTGCTCAATCCGGAAATCGTTCGAGATGCTCCCGTAAATGTTAGATTGCCTCCAATCGTAAGACCTGAGAGCGTTCCAATTGATGTAATATTTGTTTGCGCCGCCGTCTGTAGCGTTCCAGTGATCGATGATGCTGTAAGCGAGCTGATCGTAGCAATCTCTCCAGATGCTCCGAGCACGAGTACCTTGTTGTTTGCCGCTGTTCCAGGGATGACATCGACAACATACGATGGAGCAGATGATACAGTGGAACCATTAACGGTTAGACTGCTACATGACAATGCCCCAACCCCACTGATATCATTATTAACACCAGGAACGAGGGCTATACCTTGTGTTGCTGTCCCTTGAACAATTCCTGTAATATAAGACAAGCGGTAATCATTCTTATCGAGGTAAAGCGTTTGAGCGTAATCATAGGTTAGATATCCACTGGCATCCAATGTTAGATAGAATGCTGGGTTATAGATAGGTGATGTAAAAATTGGTTGGGGATAAGAGAAACCAGAACTCATAGTTGTTTTTGTCTCGAGCTATATAGATCGAGTGATTAAAGACACGATCATGAGCGGTATTCCAGACTTCGGCGCTTCCTTGCCAAAAAGTTCAAGTCTGCTGGCATGGGCGATATCCCTGCACTTGACATCAAAAAGCTGTTTAGAATGGTTGTCCTCGGTCCCTCATTCAGCGGTAAGAACAATCTATGTATGTTCATCCTCAAGCATTCTCCTCATGTTTTCGCTCATCTAACGATCATCGCCCGCAATCCACACCAAGAGCTTTATGAGTATCTCCGAGATAAGTTGGAAGATTTTATCACTTTTGCTGATCCAGATACGCCCCCAAAGTTGATCAAGTACGCCATACACCTATGAGCTCCAACAAACCTGAGCTTGTTATCATAGACGATTATAGCAACGATAAGCTACTCCAGAAGAACATCATCTCACATTACTTCACTCGCGGACGACATTTTAAATTGAGTACCATATTCCTTAGCCACAGCTACTTTGCTACGGACAAGATGATACGCTTGAATTCAAAGTATGTCGCGATCCTAAAGGCTAATTCGAAGCGTGATTTGCAGATGGTTCAAAAAGATTTCAATATCAAGGGAGTGGATGATCGATCGATCGTCTATTACTACAACAAAGCCACTGAGCAGAAAGGACAGATGTTGTTCATCGACTCGGTTAAGGGTCAAATCAGGTACAACTTTGACAGACCTATCGCGATGGAAGAGTAATTCGAATTAATCAATCAGAAAAATGCTTAACATCATATACAACTAAAATGGCGAGCTTTCTCAAACTTGACAGTACCAACCTAATCCAAGATGGATACAACTCAACTTGGAAATACTCCTTCCCTGATTCAGCCGTTGACTTTCGTGATGTAGTGTGTGTAGTCCAAAGCATCAGCATGTACAACTCGGAATATAATATCGACGCGATGCAGTTCCAAAACACAAGCTTCAAGGTCGAAGTCCCGACTGCGGCGACTACCTCTACTATCAGCATTACTCTCCCTGACGGCATTTATTCCTACGATGACGTAAATCGCAGCATTCAGACAGCCCTTGTTAATGCTGGGGCTTATTTAATCGATCCATCTGGAAACAACGTCTTCTATCTAAAGCTGAGTGAAAACAGTGTCTATTACGCGTGTCAGGTGGATTTCTCCCTACGCCAACAACGTTGCCAACACTTGGTGGTACTTGGACAAGGCCAGCTACTGGTCTATACTCGGCTGGTGGAACTGGATTGCCTACTACCACTCGCGTTCCTCGTCTTATTATCGATAATGTCGAGTTTGGAAAGGTGGTTGGTCTGACTGCAGGAACATACCCTGCTACATCAGCGATTGTTGCCAGTGCTCAACTCTCTAACATCATTCCTCAGATTCACCCCACCAGCTCATACATCGTTCGTTGCGATCTGATCAAAAATGAGTACGTTGCATCTGGTGATATTGTAAGTGCATTTGATAGAGGTGATGCAGCAATCGGTAAGCTGATTAGCTACAAACCGAGTCAGTATGCCTGGATGAATAGCCACAACGGCTCTCGCTCTACAATTACTATCAGCATCTATAACCAAAACGACAAGAAGGTAATCTTCCGTGATACTTCAGTTTCAATCATGCTGTTGCTCCGGCCAAAAAATAAGGTAGGTAATGCTTCTTTTTTTTTAAATCAAAGCTCATAATCTAAAACTTCCAGCTACCATAGGCTTTTTACGCATAGCTCGTATCTTAGCCATGTGATCCTTAGCTTCCTGCGATCCCTTTGCAAATTTCTTACCCTTCGGTTTGGCAACGCCTACACCATATCGACGACGGACCTCACCTCGAATAGATTTAATTAGGTCTCCATGCTCAGGCTTGGTCGCCTTGGATAGTAGGTACTTTTCTCCAGAATCGACTACAACGGTTAGAATTCCTCTACGTTTAGCATACGAAAGTGCACGCTTCGCTCCTTTCTTAACATCAGTCATAGTTAGACGTCCTCCTTCTTTATCACTATCAGAATCATAAACACCAATGCCAGTCATGGAACGGATTGCCGCTCGTGCAGGGATAGCACCCTGTGGAGCCCCGAGTGCGGTTGCAAGGGCGGGAACAGCAACATCAGCAGCTCTGGATAGCAAACCGGAGTCCTTTGCGAACTTAAATGCTGATTTAATGCCTCCCCATACCTTGGAACAGATAGAACCTCCTCGAGCTCGCTTGTATCCTTTCTTGACTTCGTGTCTTGTGATGTCAAGCCGCACACCGCGACCTGCCTTGCGAGCCTTGAGTGCCTTCTCATATGAGGCGGGGTGAAGATGGATAACAGATCCACTACCCTTGAGTTGGCCAGCTGTAAGACTTAGCTTACCAGTCTTGAAAGCTTTGGTCAGCTTGGGACCTGGAATATCACTGGAGATCGTTAATTCACGATACATGATTAATTTATATTTCCTGAGCTAAAGAATAGTTAAATTTAAATCTTTCATCTTTGAAAATACTTGCGGTTTCTTATGCTGCTTGGAATAGAGCCAAAGTAAGCAGAATGGACCACAATAGTCCCCATCCGTACCTTGGTATTGTATGGGGTTGTATTTCCCGATACCATACTTTGTCGGTGCTGCCTCTCCCATACTATCGAAGTATTCACCATTATGGACAGCCGTCCAGTGGCCTACATCAAGATTAGGTGGTCTAAGTAGAACCAGATATGACCCTTTCTTTGAGATAGGTTTTGTTATTTCATTCGATTCATAGATATCATCGAGATGTACGCCAAGGGATTTAGCGAGCTCGATCAGATCATGGTCGGATGTGATCGGCTTGATAAGGTTGCTCATAATAATTAATTTCCTCAAAATATATTAGAAACCATATAGATTCAACGTTGAGTGAAACTCAACTATCCGACCAATATTTGTACCAGAGCTCGCTCAAGAGCGATCCGGAGATCAAGGTATCTTCTGGCAAGCGAGTACCGTTTGTAATCGATCTCAACCAGGGATCGTACCAGAATGGTGTTATTACTATTGACGCCACAGCTCAGCTTAATGGTTCCGAAGGATTCGCTTGTCTTCGCGATGCTTACATCATGCTTCCATACAAGGTGTCGATGAAGAATGGTGCTAATGCTCAGACTCTGCCTACCAATCGCTTCTGTGCTACTCTAAAGTGTGGCAACTGGAATGTCATCGATAGCATGTCGCTGGAACTAAATGGCAAGACCATTGTCTCGATGGCTGATTACAAGCTGTTTTGGAACAATGTCCGTGCTCAGACGGGTTATAGTCCTCAGTACGTTGAAAAGCATGGAGCGGAGTCATTCCTCTACCCTGATGCCGCTCAGTCCGCTTTGTACAGCTCTGCTACCAGTTCGACTACTGGAGATGGGTACTCCAACACTACGGCATTCTCATCTTTGTTTGCTACCACTGGTCCCTCGGGCGGTGCATCCATCGCTAACGATGGTCTCGTAAAGCGCCTGCTGTCGAACCCTCCTAATGCTGGCTCTGACTTCTCTACGGCGTGGCCTTCGGTAGGTGGAGCTGCTGCCTCCACCACAATTGCTAACCAAACTGCTCGTGGTGCTTTCGTAGCTGGTGCTCTTACGGCTAACGCTATCATGGGGACGTGGAACTACATGCTAAAGATTAAGCTAACTGATCTGCATCCCATCTTTAAGGAACTAGACCTCATGGCGAATCCTCAGATCCGTCTGCCCTTCCGCGTAATCAGGGTACTTCGTCTGTTGCTGTAGATGCTACGAAGGGTATGTCGCTAACCAGTACTACTCTCGCCAGTGGTAATGTCTGTCCTGTGATGGTTGCGGCTTCTTCCACGGGTAATCCTATGGCTGGTGTTCTTGCTGCTTCTGCCCCATTCAGCATTTCTTGGGGCGCTGTTGTCAATGCCCTTGAACCTACTATCGATGGTACTTACATGCCATTCACTACTTCGCGTCTGTATGTACCGTTCGTACATCTTGAAAACCCTCACGCAATTATCTCGAAGCCCGTGAAGAAGGTTCGATACAATGATTGCTACGCTCAACTGTTTTACCAGCGTGCCGGCATCGGTAAGCAGTCGACTCAGCTTAATGCTGCATTTGATCTTCAGCTATCGGCTTCTGTTAAGAATACTAAGTATGTAATCCTCCTTCCTTTTGCTGAGCAGACTGGTAGTTTCGCTTCCGCGGCTGTACAAGAGTTCCAGAGTCCGTTTGATTCGGCCCCTTGGACTCTGCACCCTGGTTCCAGTATCCGCAACTTTAACGTTCGTATCGGTTCCCAGCAGACGTTTGACATCAGTCATGACTATGACTTCCACCACTTCACAAACGAAATCGCTAAGCTTGCTTCGATTAATGACGATCTGACTCCTGAGCTGGTGAATGGTCTTCTTGACTATCAGACCTGGTCGCTAACTAACCGCGTTCTGATTGCTGACGTTAGCCGCCTAACAGAGCGTGATGTACCTCAGGCGATTCAGGTCCAAGGTGTTAATGCTGGATGCCAAGGAACCAATATGATCGTCCTCATAATTAGCGAGCAGGATCTGACTTTTGATCGCTTGACCGGGAGATTTTGGATTTTACCACCGCTTAGGCTCTCGCTATCGTATTAAGCGACAATATATATATATATGATAACTTTGATTTGATTGATTAAGTCTTATCGATAAAAACTTATTTTTTCTTAATTCAATTCCTGAAGTAGCTTCGGACACTTCTCAATAACAAATTGACTCTTACGAAGCCAATCGATATAGTTCGCATCCATTCGACTAATCTGGTTGAGGGTCTTGCCCTTATACTTCCCCCAAGTCATCATATATGAGTTATCATCACTTAGAAACTTAGAGTGTAGGAAGATCTTGATTTCCTCAGTAATATTGAGACTGGGTTGGTTGAATACCCAACGACAATAGCCAGGATCAGAAGTACATACTTCTTCGATCGGCGTGCCCTTGTATTTTCCAAAAGTTAGTTCGTTCGTCATGTTATCAGTGGGGTGTATCTATATACATACCCCTTTATTTTTGAGAAAATAAATAAATTAGTATTCAGGTGTTGAATGTTGAATGAGCTATTTGTGATCTTTAGAGCTTTAGATCTGCAGCTTTGAAACTCCTCCTGAAGTATTCGTTGCTCCTTGAGCTCTCAGCTACTTAAGAGGGCGTGCGGTTGAAAACCACTCCATGACGCTTCTAGGCTGATGAGAGGTTTCGAAACTACCTTATGAAGCGATAAGCGTGTTCTTTCGCTCTCAGGTGGTCGAGAGGTTGTCCTCGTTGAAACCACCGGCTGTCGCTTCTAAGGAGACGAGAGCATTTAAAACTACTTCTGAAGAGGTGGCGCTTTCTCTCGTTCTAAGGTGGTCGAGAGGTTGTGTCGTCAAAGTCGTAGCATTGCATTAGAAACGGTTAGCCCTATTCTCCTTGTTAAATAAAGCTGAGAAAAAAACTGCCGGTGTAATGTGCCGGACTATACTACTGAGGGCTGTCGGCGAGGCCACATTTTGGTCCAAATATGAAGTGGCGCCAA
Source organism: Phytophthora syringae (assembly GCA_012656105.1). Taxonomy (NCBI): domain Eukaryota; phylum Oomycota; class Peronosporomycetes; order Peronosporales; family Peronosporaceae; genus Phytophthora; species Phytophthora syringae. The sequence goes on along the minus strand of JAAKBD010000321.1, from coordinate 48,857 downwards.
CGTCGCTGATTGGTGGATAAGAAACTGCAGTTTTGTAAAACTGGTGTACATATGGACACACCACCGGTACACAATTCAATTCGCCACCATGTCGATGGCGACGGGAGCGAAGGCGCTGAGCGCCATCGAGTTCTTGCGTCTGTGTGGACGTCTCAAAGTAAGTTGGATATGTATCTGTGTAGCTGGGGCATGATGTACCTGCTGCGCGAAGGAATCGGTCTGGAACGCTCTGTGGCCGCTGTTATTCCGTTTCTAACGCAGTGACTGTGTCATTCTGCACCTCTCGCCGCTCTTGTAGACTCTCAAGCGCACTGGATGGGTGAACAACAAGGTGGCACTGCCTGAGTCAGTGGCCGACCACATGTACCGCATGGGAATGTGCTGCATGCTGCTGGACGACGCCAACGAGACGGTGAACCGCTCCAAGTACGTGGCGTGGACTGGCGGCCAGTCATTGGACAGAAGAGCACAGCGCTAACGAGTGAGAATTCTTTTGCTTGGCAGGTGCATCAAGATGGCCATTGTGCACGACTTGGCGGAGTCGCTGGTGGGTGACATCACGCCTCACGACGGTAGGGATTCGCTGCGCTGGGCGGGTAGATGGAGAAGCTGCTGACAAGGAAGCGATTTGTGCTTAGGTGTCGCTGAGGAAGATAAGCACCGCATGGAGAAGGTGCGAGGCTGTCGTCTTGACTGGTGGTATGAGATGTCTTGACTGACGACGGCTTTGATGATGTCGATCTTGTTGGGCTCGCAGGAAGCGCTGGATGAGATCTGCGGCACGCTGGGCGACACACCCTCTGCTACGGAGATCCGCTCGCTCTGGAATGAATACGAGGCTGGCTCCACCGAAGAGGCCAAGATCGTCAAGGTTCGCTTCCGTCTTGAGCTGCTCGAGGCGCCACTGCTGTTTATTAATGCTGACTGTACGTAGGACTTCGATAAGTTCGAGATGATTTTGCAAGCCGACGACTACGAACGAGGTGCGTGGCCTACGTGTTTGAAGACTCTCTTCTTGATCGCATTGCTCCGCTGCCGCTGACGTTGTGTGCGCCCTGCAGCCCAGAACATCCCGCTCGACGACTTCTTCCAGAGCACCAAGGGCAAGTTCCGCACGCCGCTGGTTCAGTCCTGGGTGGCCGAGTTGACTTCCCAGCGCAACGCGCGTCTCGAGGCCAAGCAGTCCGCGGCCAAGTAGCCAGACCTGATTGCAGAGCTAATAGAGCTTGTCATACTGGACCCCAGTATAGCAAGAGTGCAGGTCAAACTTCAACTTCCGTAAAAACGCGCGTAATTACGGGTTCAAAAGATTTGAAACGGTCAGAACTGTAATATCGCCAATCTTGGTACGTGGCCTCGCGAGCTCCGTCAGTTCCGATTTCTCCCTCTGCTGCCCAAGTTATGTCTCTCGCTGCCGTCCCCACGTCCTCTCTGCTCTCGGAGCTGCAGAAGCGCATCGAGTGCGCCAACAAGAAGGAGCGCCGCACCATCTTCATCGGTGCGCAGCTAATAATCATCCAATTAGAGCTCCCCACCTCGTTTTAAACTGACAATGTGCTGTTCATAGGTCCCCCTGGATGCGGCAAGGGCACGCAGTCGCCTCTGGTCAAGGACGAGTACTGTTTGTGCCACCTGGCCACGGGCGACATCCTCCGTGCTGCCGTGGCCGCCGGTACCGACATGGGCAAGAAGGCGAAGGCCGCCATGGAGTCTGGCGCCCTCGTGACGGACGAGATCGTGGTGGGCATCATCAAGGACGCCATCAAGAGCCCCGAGTGCCGTCGCGGCTTCATCCTGGACGGTTTCCGCGCACGGTCGTGCAGGCCAAGAAGGTGAGACAAGTTGAGGTTTAAAGGGCGAGTGCAGAGCTGTTGACTGACGATTTGCTGTAGCTTGACGTGATGCTGGCCGAGGAGAACACGTCGGTGGACGCCGTTGTGAACTTTAACGTGCCGGACTCGGTGCTCGTGGAGCGCATTGCTGGTCGCCGTGTGCACCCGGCTTCTGGCCGCAGCTACCACGTCAAGTTCGCCCCGCCTCAGGTGGCTGGCAAGGACGACGTGACGGGCGAGCCTCTGATCCAGCGCAAGGACGACAACGAGGCCACGTTGGGCTCGCGCCTCAAGGCGTTCCACAGCCAGACGCAGCCTGTGATCGACTTCTACCGCGAGCAGGGCAAGCTCGCCGAGGTGAACGCCCACACGGACATGAGCAAGGTCACGGAGCAGATCCGTAAGAGCCTCGGCCGCGACTAGATTTGCCACAAGTCTCTGTCTTGCCACAAGTCTCCGTCTTCGTTGTCACTCACTGTAGAGCAGGCGTTTGCTGCTTGCTAGGCTCAACTCGGCAGACACGTTCGAGCTCGAGCATCCTCCCCAAGAGATGCATGAATATCAACTTACAAGATGCTGCACGTTGCTGTACTGTAATCGTCGTGTTCGTTGACGCCTCGTCAACGTCAGTGTAAACCTCTAAAACCCGTTACCGACTCCCGTTACCGACTCCTGGCCAATCAGGTTCATTCCTCACTTTAGTGCCACCTCACTCGATTGCCTTGCGTGTCAGCCGCAGATGCTGCTCAACGTCATCACTTGTGTATCATTCCTCCAGCATGGCCAAGAACGCGCTGCTGAACCTGTACCTGCTGGCCTTCAACGCCGCCTCGTGCGCTGGCTGGGCCTACGTGTTGTTCCTGACCGTGACCACCGTGCTCCGATCGTATGAGGCTGGTCAGGACTTGGAGAGCATCTCCCGTTCGGCGTGGGACGTCGTGTCGCTGCCTCTCAAGGTGGTGCAGACGATGGCTGTAATGGAGATCGTCCACGCCGCCATCGGCTTCGTGCGCTCTCCGCTGGGCTCCACGCTCATGCAAGTGAGTTCTCGTCTGTGGCTCGTGTGGGCCATCAACGTGCTGTGTCCCGTGTCCCGCTACCAGTTCGGCTTCCCGCTCATGGTGGCAAGCTGGGGCCTCGTGGAAGTGCCCCGGTACGCCTTCTACGCTCTCAACCTGTACAACGCAGTGCCGAGCTTCCTAGTCTTCCTGCGCTACCACCTGTTCATGGTGCTCTACCCGTCGGGTGTGCTCGGTACGCCCACGCTCTTCCGTTGTTTTTAGGAAGGTGAAAAGGCTCACGTTGTGTTGGTGTGTTTGTGTCTTTTCGCAGGGGAGGTGCTCTGCATGGTGAGCTCGTTAAGTTTCCTGTCTACGGGTGCGTACGCCATCACGCAGCCCAACACGCACAACGTCTCCTTCTCGCTCTACGTGGTGGTCATCCTCGTGCTGATCGTGTACATCCCAGGCCTGCCGGTCATGTACGGCCACATGCTCACGCAGCGCAACCGTGCGTACTCCAAGACCAAGGCCAAGACGGCGTAGATAGACTCATCGTACGATCTTCCAAAAGGCGTCGAAGCCGAGCTGATCAACAAGAAATCACGCTCTGTGCGTGTGCAAGTCTATTTCTTAGCTCTCTTGTTGCTCCTCTTGTGCTGAATACTTCGATGGTGCTGCATGGCAAAATCACACCACTGACGCTGTAAACTTTACAGATACCCGTACCTCCATTGAGTTAGAAGATGCTGGAGTCCTCCAGGTCCTTGTCGTCCCCCGTCTCCTTCAAAACTTTGCGTGATACGAACATGAGCAATGCCCCGATCGCACCCACGACACCCACGATCACCACCACCAGCGTTTGGTCAATGGACCTGCTGGAAGTTATAGCAGCCGATTTGGTCTGCTTCTCGAGCGCCGCAGCGCTGGCGGTGGTGGTGGAGCCCAATTCCTCGTACGACTGGCCCGTCACACTCTGCTCGCTCGAACCAGAGGGTGACCAAGTCTGCTGTGGCGTGGCGTGCAATGATCCAGGTTGGAGTGGAGAGCCATAGCCGTAGGACTCCTTCGATGAGATTAACGTCGGCGTTGGTGTCGCTGACGGAGTTGATGGTACCGAAGTTGGCTTCGGTGTCGGTGCTGAAGTTGGCTTCGGTGTCGGTGCTGAAGTTGGCTTCGGTGTCGGTGCTGAAGTTGGCTTCTGTGTTGGGGTCGAAGTCGGTGGAGAAGTCGTCACTTTCTTGGTGATTCCTGTAGCCTTGTCGTTCAACTTGCTGTCCGAGTCGCTATCAGCACTCTCGTCCACATCGAAAGAGCTGGCACCCTCGTCCACTCCCGGCTTGGAATCCTCACCTGTCTCCGACTCACTCCTCTGTTGGCTGTTGCTATTGTTTCCGCTAGAGCTCGACACCTCAGGCGTCAACGTCTCCTTGTCCGTCGTGGCAGACGCACTGGACGCGTCCAAACTGCGTTCCGATTCGTCCGACTCCTCGGCGGAAGGAGCTGTGGTGGTTTGCACCAAGCTCTTGAACGAGACGAACTTCTGGACGGCGAGTTGACTGCCGTCGCTAGTGCTTTCTGCCTCCCAAGAGTTCGTGGCCACCGTCCTGGAGCTTTGCGTCTCGTCGGTCGTCACCTGACCTGCCTCCACCTCCTCCACTGCAGCGGAGCCCGAGCCGGAATTCAGTCTCCGCAGCGCCCGGGCGTCGGTCGCTAGCAGGACCAGAGCGAGAGCCAGAGCCAGCAGCGCCATCGAGCGTCGACGCCACCTCGGCGCCAAGTACACGCACATCCACTGCCTGCCGCTCTACTGTACGCGGTGAACGTTCTCGACTGCCAAGACCAGAGAATTAGAAACTTTCACGCTCACAGGGTTGTGTCGGCCAGCCTTTTCGGTCTTCCCACGTTCCAGTCTCTGACCTGTGTGTAGACTGGCCGATCTCCGCCACGCAACCAGGACCTGCCATGTGGACACCTCCACATTGTGGAGACTCGCACGACTGAACCAGAAAGAGAGACAGCTGGTGCAGCGGAAGATCTGGCACAGAATATACTGTGAAAAATCGTATATGTTTCTTGGAATGAAGTTTAACAGGTTGTGATGTATTTTTACTGTTGATATTGCGGCCTGCGAAACACGATTCTGCCTGATTAACAGGCAGCTGACCAACCAGCAGCTCCGTGCTGCAGTTCTCACAATTCGAGTCGCTCGATTAATAGATGATCGAGTGACTGGCAACGCTGCCGTTCGATATCATGAACGCCATCATGGCCTTGACACGGGTCTGCAATTGCAACTTCCGTATCTGATGCTGTATAAGCTCGCTGATATCTGCTGAAATGGACGTCAGCTGGAGTCCAGTCTGGACGGTTGGCGTGGGGAGCCAAGTACAGCAACCTTGGACTGCAAAATGCAGTCTGCATTGCATGTACACGCTCAAACCTCGTTGTAAAGATTACCGATAATGATACAAGGGCAAACCACTTCTGCTCTGCTCTGCTCCGCGTTTCAACGTGTCAGGTGTTCTCGCTCCCAAAACTCGAACTATGGCAGCCTCGTGACCCAACAGACTATTGGAATTTGCGTTGGAATTAGCACCATACACACATCAGGAACCCGGCAGGGAAGTAGGGGATTGGGACAGTGAAACATTAGTGTTTGGCTGCTTCGTCCACGTATTGCGAATGCGATCGGAAACAACCCGGGTAGATTGTTTGCAAATTCATCGTATTTGGACGAAGTCCCCTATAATGATGTGTGATTTATTTGTTTTGTACGCTTTTTACGAAGAGTGGTAGTATCAATTTAAAGGGTGTGTTAGGGTTCAGTACTATCATTGTGTGTCGGGCGCCAAAAAGTGAAAAAAACCGCGGTATAGCGACCCTTCGTGGAGAGGTCTCTGGCGACATAGCGAAGTGAGTGGGACTTGACGGATCGAAATGGATCCGCCGAGTTAACGTCATTAAAGCAAAGACCCGAGTTAGCAGACTGGAGCTTGCGTTTAGTCCGACTGTAAACGCCGCTTTTATTAGAGGAGGGTAGAGTAAACGTAAAAGGTAGCTTTTCTAGGAGAATTAAGATATCAGTCATCACGTGCATGGGAAAGGAACTCCGTTTAAGCGGCTGCCAGCCCTGATTTCTTCCCAACGGCTCCGATTTGGTGAGAGGAATCTCATAGGTTATCCTCTGGAGGCGCGGGACTCCAAAGTTAATGCGTAAAAAGTATATGATGGCCCGTAAGAAGTCGTAAGAAGTGCCGCAGGCAGGTGTGTGGTGCTACCTCAAGTTGTACAGATGGTACGTAAATTGTATTGCTTCGTGTTAATCCGTCGATGGGTGTCGCTGTGGGTCTGCCATTTGCGCTTTTGCAGCGCCGCGGGCACGTCGCCGCTTGGGCTCTCTCTTCACGAGATCCTTCATCGAGTCTTTCCACCCGAGCTCCAGCACGACCTTCTGCTCAGGGTCGAACAACGCCTTGCTAGTAGCAAACGAGTTCAAGAAGGCGTTGCGCGCCTTGTAGTCGTCCTCGAAAGTGCGGATCTTGGGCTTCCCAGAGTCGGCGGACAACACGACCATGGAGCTGATCGACCGCCTGCGCCTCGCGGTCCTGTGACATATGGAGCAAGAGGCAACACACTTCTTTACCGACGTGGCCAGTTGGAGGAGCTTCATCGCAGAGCACGCACCTGCCGACATTGTCGCCGTCTCGACAAAGATGTGCTGCTTCGAGGCATATCGCGTGCCTGCCGACAACGGGACGCGCGTGACGCTGTTGAACTCGCTTGCCCACGGTGCGTTCGAGATCGTGGCGGGAGCCCTCCGGCAGCTCAGCGTAGTGAACCGCCGCCCCTACGTCGTCCAGATCACCGTCTGGGACGTGATGAACCGCGCCGCTTCTCCGCGGACAGCGCTGGTGGAGTTCCAGCCGGGAGCCCTGTACGAGTTCAAGCGGGTACATCGTGTGGGCCTGTGTGCAGACGTACCGACGGGTAGTGTGCTGCTCGAGGAAGGAGCGCTGGACCAAGTTGTGGAAGTATTGCCTCCTGTTGTCAAGGTAGACGGTGTCGTAGTCGCATCTGGGCGGAAGATGCAGGCGAGGGCTCTTTTGTTTTCCGACGACGATGAAGATAGTGCCGACGAGGACGGCGATGAAGGAGTGAACGTGTGAATCGAGTACGTGCTACGCGTGCGTCGGTGTTAGTGGTGAGATGGTGCTTGTGCAGACTGGTGGGTGTAGTGATGGTATGAAACACAGCGAGATTGAGGAGTGCAACATGTTTAACTTGAATTTAGCATTAGCGCCCGTGAGCGCGTTAATAAACGTCTCTTTCATGACAAGTTGGTGTTGTATGCAGGCTCGGTAAGCCTACGGCGAGAAGGTGTCAAGGTGTCTACCGGCTAGATGCTGCCGTGGTTGTCGATACATTGAAGCTGTGGGTCCGTGCTTCTTCCATAGATTTGCACGTCAGTCATTCATGGATAGGCGTGCAGCGCACATCTACGAAGCTGTAGTAGTACATGTGATACATGACACTAGAATCAGGCAACAGAGCTTCCACCTGAGTTTCGTGTGGCTACGCGTGCAGGTGTCGGCGAATCAAATGGTAGGATCGCTCTGTCGTTTGTGGCTTTCGAAGTCGCTGACTGCAAAGTGGATGACGCGTGTGGCTACGATTTCAGGCCTGGCTGGTAGGAGGGGATGGGATCTGGCGATTCTCCGTTCGAAATGCGCAGTCGGAGGATACGAGTGCAGCACTTCGGTGATGGCTGCAACCTGGATGAGATAATACATGACACTAGAATCAGGCAACAGAGCTTCCACCTGAGTTTCACGCGTGGCTACGCGTGCAGGTGTCGGCGAATCAAATGGTAGGATCGCTCGTTTGTGGCTTTCGCAGTCGCTGACTGCAAAGTGGATGACGCGTGTGGCTACGATTCCGTCCTGGCTGATAGGAGGGGATGGAATCTGCCGATACTCCGTTCGAAAAGCCCAGTCTGAGGATACGAGTGCAGCACTTCGGTGATGGCTGCAACCTGGATGAGACGCGCGACTACGATTTCAGGTCTGGACGGATCGAAATGAGTTGATTGAATGTGCTGTGTTCAAGGATGCTCCGTCCGAAAGACACAGTCGGAGGATACGATTGCAGCTCATCGGTGCTGTGAGCAGGATGTTAGTATCTGGAGTCAGGCCAAATAGGAGCTACGAGGCACTACGAACTACTACGGGATGGCAGTTGCGAGGAACGAAGTGATTGATGCTCGTAATAAAGGCAGTCTTGCTCGGTTCGCGAACCATAGCTGCCGACGCAACTGCATTGTTGAGCGCTGGGAGGTGGGAGGAGAAACGCGCTGCGGTATCGTCGCCGCGACGGGTATCGCGAGTGGAATCGAAGTGACCATCGACTATGGCGACAGCAAGATGCTGATTGGGGTAAGATGTAAAAGTGATTAACGACTCCTGTTGTTGGAAATTTTCTAATGACCTTTTGCGTCTAACAGCATCGAAGGCGGTGCGAGTGTCGTGTTGAGGGCTGCCGCATGTACCTGCCCGCGTAGTGTCGCCGGAAACTTAGGGAAGTCTAACACTTAGGTGATGCAAGAATGAGTGAACAAAGATAACAAATGTGTGGGACCCCACGAGATAAATGTATAACACTGTCGTGCGGCTGAGAGGCTGAATAATACTGCGAAGTGCAGGGGCGAACAACTTTGATCATTGATGTGGTTGGAACAAAAGTTTGTAGGTGTAGGACTAGACGGAGAGGCTTGAATCCGAGCTGCAGCAACGAGTTCTCATTCTTGCTTTTGCTTCGTCCAAGTCAAGTCGGCTCCAGTTCTCTCCGCCTTGCCGTCGGCGTCCATGGACCTCGCCGCAATTTTTCGAAGCGCTGTCACGCGCCAGCGCGAAGAGGAGACTGTCAACTTTTTCACAACGCCGGATGGGTTGCGGAATTTCATCGAAGCGCACCAACGTCACCATCACTGCCAAGATGTGTTGCTTCGGGGCGGAGCGACTTCTTGGAGACAACGGGTCGCGTGTGACGCTCCTCAGTCTTGCAGCGCACGGCGATTTTGAGGCGGTGAACGAGGCTGTTCGGGAGCTTCATGTGGCGAACTGGAAGCCTTTCATCGTGCAGATCACTGTCTGGGACGCCAAGAAGCGCATGGGCTCCCCGCGAGTGGCACACATGCAGTTCCGGCCATGGGCTATCGATGAATTTAAGCAAGTACATGGCGTCGGGTTCTACGCAGACATCCCTAAAGGGAGGGTTCAGCTGGAGGAGGGTCTCTGATCGGGTCGTCCAAGTAGCGCCGCCCGTTCTGAAGCGACAGCCCGAACGCGAGGCGTCCGGACGAAAGGTGAAGGCTCGAGGACTCGTGTTTGACGAAGAGCAAAAGGACAACGACAGCGTTGGGCCGGCTGAACCTGCACTTCAAGTGCGGACGAGAAATGCTGGGGTCGCGCCTAAGGCTGTGCAAAGTGTGCGCGCGCATTCGTGATGACCGTCGACGCATCTAAGGCAAATGGAGGTGATCTACGTGGCTAAAGAGTGTCGTGGGCGATCTTCGCTTGCGGGATGGCAGTAAATGGAGCAAGGTGGAGGAGACGTTACGTTTAGCTTGAGATTTACATTAGTATACATGTGTTACAAATGCTCCATTAATCGTGTAATAAACGATCAACTTTTATTTGAAAGTCGTTAGTATCGCGCGAGTGTGGGCTACTGGAAGCTCCGCGTTGGCCTGCTTCAGGTTCTTGCTGGTCCTCTAGCGCATTGAGCATACGGTGGTCGTGCCTACGGCGACGCTGTGCCTCCAGGACAGTTATGTACACCGCGGTGAATAATTCGTAGCCAGCTTGGTCTGTCGCATTGGTGGCGATCTCGTAGTTTTCTTGACAGCCGTCCACCTCGGTTTCAGCATCAGCAACTGTCGGGCTGTCTTGGGGTGATCCTCTCGCGCTTGCAATAATGCCCTCCTAGCCTCCACGAGCGCCACCATTGCCGCGTCCTGCGCGTTGAGTGCGTCTTGTCGGTTCCTCCACGCTCTCTCCATTGTAAAATGCAAAAGCAGCGAGCGTTCTCTCGCAAGACAAGTCTTCAACCGTCAATCAATAGTAGTATTCTTGTGGGACGCTGGGAAAGAAACACTGACCGCTTCAACTTAGCACATCTTCCTAAATATATTGAGTAGCGATACCATGAAGCGTACGCTGTGCTACAATTGCAATGTATTAACCACAAAAACTTCCCTAGACTAGAAAACCTACTCCTCTTTACCTTCGAATATCAAATTCAAAACTGAATACTCGCAGCATCGCTTTCAGGTTGACTACAACTAATCCACTCGCTTCGGCGTTCTCGGTTGTCTCTTAGGTCCTCCTTCGTTCGACTCCCCGTCTTCAGAGTCACCATTGGTTGTATCGGAGAGGGTCACTGACGCTTGGCTATAGGCTGGCGCGTCGAGACGTGCTTGCTAATTTTGTCGGGGTTACGGGTGACGGATGCGGTGCTCGTGGTCCCGTATACGCCGAAACGTAGTTTCCAGAAGGTATGCCGCAACTTCCTGTAGTATCGTCGATCCGCTCGGTTCGACGTTTCCACAGCTAGCGCGTATTCTTCGCGCCGGTCGCGCAGCACAGCTTGACCAGCAGCTACAATTGAGCCGCCTTCTTCGTGTTGTTCTAACACTCGCAGTAATACCCTCTGAGCTTCAACGAGCGCCGCCGATGCCGCGTTCTCGGTGTCAATTGCGTTCTTTCTTTCCTGCTGTGCCATATCCATTGTATAATCTGCAATGAGCGTTGTTCTCGTAAGCTGGTCTTCAACTGTCATCACTCTATTGTATTATTGAGGGACGTACAGACCACAGTGTGTTCGAGGAATGAGCGCAACTATATACTGGAGAGGGCACATTGGGATTTTGCTATGGTAGAGCAGTGCAATGAACGTTCCGATTCCCCACAGGGATATTGGTAGGTTGAATGACGCGTCTAGACATCACCATGTTTTCTCAATTTCTTTAATGTTTTGGGGGGTCTAGGTTGCGTAAGCGTGCCGCGCGTAGTAGGACCATAGAATCAGGCCAGCGAACTACAATGTGGTGGCTACGCGTTCAGGTATAAAAGAATCCAAGTGATGACTCGATTTTCGTTTATGATAGCAGCCGCGTTCAACGATGATTCCATCGATAGATGTGCAGTCAGGCTACACGAGCAGCGCGTTCGTGCTGCAAGAGTAGGTCTCTAAATCAGGTGTGCTTTGCGCGTTAGCTGCAACATGGATGGCATGCGCGACTACGTGTTCAGGTCTGGACGAATCAAATAGCTCGATCGTTGAGCAGACGGAGCACTGAGTTTAAAGATGCCTCTGTATTTGACCACACATGCCTTGCTTACCCATGACATTGAAGTAGAATTTCGTTTGCCGACCCACACGTGGTCCGATTTCGAACTCACTCTGCATGTTAAGATGACGACGCAGGCGGGATTGCGAGGCGCGAAGGCTGTCAAGCGCGCGTTTAAGGCTGCCAAGAGGAGAAGTGGCAGTGAAGTAATACCAATGAAGAAAAGGCGTACGAATCCAGCTCTTGCTGAGGCGGCGGAGGCAGAAGACGAAACCAAACGCCTCGAGAGAGGTGAGGAAACAAGGAATCGGAACGCAGTAGCGCAAGCACAGCCCCGTTTGGTGAAGAAGCGGAGGGGAAGGTGGCGACGGCTAGCGTAGACGCAGAGGCTCGGAACAGCGACACCAAAGGTATGTTGTATTTAGTTAGTACAAATGATCTGAATTCACCACGGAACTTACAAAGCTCTTCGTGGCGCAGCATTCTATGCAGCTGTGGACGCAACTTTTTGAGGATTTGTGGTAGCTGCGGAGAACTAGCGAAGTCCGATCATGTCGTGCTGAAGGAATACTCTCCGGACGAGGGTCTGTATGCGCCTCTTTGTAATGCCTCAGGAGTGTGTGAAATTATCGCGGAGGCGATCGTGACTGATGCCGAGGGTAATTCGAGTATTTGGCTCTGTCGCCGATGTGAAATGTCATTGAAACACAAAGACGTGCCGAAATTCAGCAGAGCGAGCGTGTTTGACCTTCTCTTCACCCGATCTTCAACAACATGCTTGCTTGAATACTTCCAAAAACCAAAATACATTGACTGAACATTGCTCACCCGATGCTGTGCTTCCATGCGCCACCGATATGAATTTAGACTCGCCTGATATGCTTGAAGGACTAATAGAAACGCTTGAACTCGAGCGAGCTGACGGTGGCACACAAAGCAAGTTAGAAAAATAATTCAAGCCGCCAATTTGGCATGTGGATCGACGACGTACCCTGTAAAGGAATTGCAGCGCCACACAGAACCTATTAATGAATACAAAACTAAGATGCTAATGCAGAACTGCTTCCCAACTCTTTTCCCGAACGGTGAAGGCGGGCTTAACCCTTTGGATGGTGTCGAGTATAGAGAGAATGAATTTCACTTAGCTGAATATTGTGCACACCTAATGAAGTGGCATGATCGCCGATTCGTTATACATGGAAATTTTAAGTTTTTCTGCTTGAATCTAATCCAACGTCGTCAAATTGATGGTCTGGTGCGGAGAGTAAGAGATTCTGAAAATGAGCATGAAGGTAGTACAACTCAGACAGCGGAGCAGCCTAATTCCAAAACCGACAAAGACGTTGGTAGAGCTGTGCAAATTTTAGAGTCCTTGAAGCCTTACTTTCGAGTAGTGAGAGGGAGTGGATTATACTGGTCAAACGTTCGGGATGATCTCATGAGCATGATCGGCAACCGTGTGCTTCCAACACACTGGCCAACCTTTTCCTAACGCTAAGTGCTGCCGACACGATATGGCCGGATTTTTCAGGGCTTGCGATCCTGCGCTCACTCTTGAGCAGTGTCGACACTTACCATCTAGAAAGCGGAAGAAGCTACTTAGCGAGAATCCTGATATTGCGGCTCGCTTTTTCCACCACAAATTCAAAGCGTTCTTTGATAATATTTTGTGCGGCAACAACAAGCCTTTGGGTGAAATAGAAGATTTCTTTTGGCGCGTTGAATTCCAGCAACGTGGATCTCCGCACATACACGCACTACTCCGGATAAAAGATGCTCCGGACGTTTTGGAATTGTCAGAGACAGATGAAGGAAGGGCCGAACTAGCAGCCTTTGTTGATAAACACATATCCGTTCTGTCCAAAACTATTAGTGACTTGGAGTCGTGCACATGCAAAACATGTTCTACTCACAGATCTGAGAATGTTGACATCTTGACTCTGCGCCCTCCTGCGTGTGAAACGGAAGATTGGGAGTGTGATCTTCCTCGCTTAGTTCAGCGGGTCCAACAGCACGTGTGCTATGCGGGATCTTCTTGCCGGAAAAAGGGCAACGAATGCAGGTTCAGATATCCAAAAGAACTACAACCTAGTACTCAAATTGACGCATCTATCGCATCTGACGGAACCCCGAATTTGAAGGTTAAGCTTAAACGCGAGGTTCCCACCATCAACAACTACTCTCCTGTATTACTGTCTTCATGGCGAGCAAATGTGGACATCCAACTTATTGGAAATGCGTATGGAGCTGCAGAATACGCAGGCGCGTACGTGAGCAAGGCAGAACCTAATACACTACGATTTCGAAAGGTAATTGCGGCAGCTGTCGAACGATGCGACCAGAATCTACCCTACCAAGCCATTTTGAAAAGAGTAGCAAATGCGGCATTATCTATTAGAGAAGTAAGCGCTCAAGAAGCGTATTATATACTCTTGCGCGACCTACCAATGAACGTAAAGTCAAGAAGTATAGTGAAAGTGAAGGCGTTGCGACACAATTTGCGGAGCTATCGTGTTGAGCCACGAGAACTACGCGCCCTTGCAGATCTATCAGACTTTGCTAACGGCTCAATTTGGATAGAGGCTATCGAACGTGCGTACATGAGTCGACCTACCTGCGCTCCTTTCGAATCGATGAGTTTTAGTGCTTTTGTAGAAAACTACGAGGCGGTCGAAAAAGTAGGCAAACTTACTCTAAACCGGGGATACTGGGTGCGGCGTGATGGTGAGGGGTACATTAAATTGCGTAGTAAGACATGTGTTGTACGGATGTCTCCGTGGATGACCCCGGACTCTACAAACGCTAATTTTTGCTACGCAGAGCTATTTTTCCATGTTCCATGAAGGACACTACATGACCTACCGCAATCAGACGAGGATTGCATTGCAGGATTCCTCGAGGAGCAGAAAAACAATCTTGTGAGTGAACTTTCGGCCGAATATACTGCCAAGATTGAACGCAACAAAAACTAGAGCTGTTAAAGCTGTCTAACACTTCACATTCGATTAGCAAACTCCCTCCTTCTGTCTATGTTTTTGTCGAAGACCAAACTGATCACTACAATGACGTTGATACACCGCCCTCTCTTGAATCTCAATCGGAAGGTGTAATTGTGCATGAGTGGGTCGCGAAGCACACGTATTCTCCCGAAGATATCGTCAAGGCACGAGACTTTGTCAAAACGTGCGTGAAACCGTGGGTGAAAGCAAAACGTGATGTTTCGCATCAAAGCTCGGGTAAAGAGAATGCGTACAGGTACCCGATTGTAGGATTTACATCTGATGTGGTAGAGTCGATGTCAGAGTCGCAATGGATACCGTATGCTCTTGCGATGCAGCAATCTAGAGCAAGATTGAAAGCAGAACTTGAATGCACACAGTGTGACCCGCTACAACTAATCATTAGCGGAGAAGGATGATCAGGGAAAAGCTGGCTTATTGAGCATATAGTTAAGGACTTACGGTGTGTTTTCGCTGAGATTGATCAAAACTCATCGCAGCGAGTTCTTCTGCTTGCACACCAGGGCACTGCAGCCTTTAATATTAAAGGGCAAACTCTGTGTTCGGCGTTTGGTTTTGCTTCATTCGCTAAGTCCGCTTATTCCGTACCATACACGTCATTGACGATCCAAAAGAATGGACCTGCGAAACTGAACAAGTTGCAACAGCGATTTAAGGATATTCACTTGGTTATCATAGACGAGTTTAGTGTGATTTCGTGGGGTATCCTCTATTGGATCGATGAGCGAATGCGTGAGATCTGGCCTAGTCATAGACACTTACGTTTTGGCGGCCGTGATGTTGTGTTTACCGGTGACGCTGCACAGCTAGATCCTGTTGTACCATATTCACTTTCTACTCCTACTCACAAAATACTAAACAACGCACACCGAAAAAAACGAGAGATCTGGGAGGAAATTGCTTGCGTGTGTACGCTAACTAGTCAAAATAGAGGAAAGCTCGATCCTGTATGGTTCGATGCGTTGCCTCTTTGCGAAACCGAGAGCCTACAGCAGGGGGCATTGCACTATTTACCACAAGATGCATTGACGGTAAAGGTATACCAGACGAGTTTATTGACGCGAAACACATAGCTCACAAAAATGTTGATGTTGATGCAGCAAACGAAGCAAGTATCCGCGCTACTGCTGCTCCTATCGTTCACATGAAGTCTCAATGTGGCGTACAGCAAAAACGAATTCACCGACAGCGTGAAATACCCGAAGGCACAGTCAGTGCTCTTATTAGCGACGCAAAAACGGCGAAGTCGGATCGAGACAGAGTTGTAGCAACTAACATCAAATTATGTGTTGGAGCACCTGTTACACTTACATTTAATCTAGAGCAATCAGCAGGTCTCTGCAACGGTACGAATGCTATTGTTTACGATTTCATTTTCCCTTCCGACAGCGAGCTTCCCATTGTGCTTATCCAGGTCACGGATTTATATCTCGGCCCCTCTTTTCTTGAAGAAGGTCCTAACATTGTGCCTGTTCCACCAAAGGAGATCAGTTGGAAAAAAACTAGTGATTTCAGAGTAATACGTCAAGGGATCCCTCTGAGACTTGCCTACGGTATGACTATTCACAAGATCCAGGGGCTCACCTGGTATGGTCATCTTCCATAGCAACTCTGTGCTGACAGTAGCGTTTGCGTACGTTGCATTGTCCTGCATGCGGCATCGACATGTTATCTTGCTCACCAAACTACTAACGTTAGACAAGTTAAAATCGACGCCTGATAAACTCGCGAGTTTCAGGGGGAAGAAAATAGGGTCGCAGATGCTGTCGCCAAGACACTAGTGTCTGCTGTTCCCGTCGTCGCAGTCATGATGGCAATCGCCACCGCCCAGAAGAAGAATATGTTACCTCGGCAGTAGAATTCCGAGATATAGTGATAGTGTGCATCGGTTTCCGCCTGGATGAGCGGTCCCCGCGCCGACTACTCTGATCAGCTCAATCAAGGCGGGCGGACGCAGAACGCCGCCAATCACCCCGGCGAAGAGTGTGTTGAGGCTCTCGCTCCCGCGACGGACTTGTGAGTATTTGCAATCATCATGCGAGCGCCTACGCTTTGTGACTCAAGTTTTGTTGTTCGTATGCTACAGACACAAGCGTAACCGAGACAGGAACACGAAGAAAAACAACACAGCTTCTTTCTTCAGTGCCCGATCACGACCACGACCGCTGCTTCACAGAGGAGTATTAATTCAGCCTGTCCACTGCTCGTCAATACCGACATTGCAGTTCAAGCTCGACGAAGAACTATGCGCGGGAAATCGAGTTCAATACGTACGGCGGCGGCATACAATTCCCAACTGGTTCGCACCTGTGTCTTGCCGAGATTGATACTGCAACTTCAAGAGTGATGCAGGTTTAAAAACAATAATGTATGTATTTAATCTACTAGATTTAAGGAGTGTTCGTAGCACCTGCCGGCCATATCTTTGTACACTGCTGCATAAAGCTCTTGTCGGCCTCCGTCCGGCGCAGTGGTCGCTCAGTACTGCAAGTACAGTGTCCGCAAGTCGACCAAGTCCGATATCCGGCGTGTTTACCACGCTCTCTGGGATCGACAAATTTTGGTAGCCACAGAGACCACCGTCGTTGCATGAGACGCTTGCATGTCCGCGACGGATTTTCCCGTCAGTCCGGACTCCATCAGTGCTCCAGATTCTTGCGCCGGATTGCCAGAAGCCAATTGTGGTTTCGCCGGATCCCCAGCAGGAGATATGGAACGCCTGCGTTTCGATGTGCTGCTCGGTCGTCGTTGTCCAGCGTTATCGGGCGCGTTCCCCGTCGTCTCTTTGGCCGCAGCAGCCTTCTCCTTTTCGCTTCTCTGGCGCATTCGTTGAAGAGCGTTCTGGCGCTGGCGGTGGTCATCACACAGCCAGAAGAGATTCCCATCTTTCTTCTTCGCGCGCGTGTTCTTGCAGCCAGAAGGATATCGGTACTGCGCGGGCTCGAATTGTCGAGGTGGCATCGTAGCGCGGCGCCCAGCCAACTTCGCACGCTAGTACTGTCGGTGCACCTCGCACATGCTGTGAAATTCTCCATGTCGCTTCAACGCGGGCTTTCCAGAGCACCCAGGGAGAATCTGCACTGCCAGGGCGTGGGGTCGGACGCTTGGACTACGTATTTACCCACCAGCGTGTGTTAGCACTAAGATTATCAATAGAGTTACAGCAGTGGTTGCTTACCGGGCGTGCCTTGTGCTCCGGATGAGGTTCCCGCTGCGTCTACTGCTGCTTGACGTCTTCTTCTACTCCTGTCTCGGGTGCTGCGCATTCTGCTGCTGCTGCGCACACTGATACTGCAGCTTTTGAGTGCGTCAGTGTGGCGAAGGTCGATTTTGCGGGCCTATGCGATATGAGAGGATTTACTTTGTTGTGTCTGCCACTTTACCTATGCGATATCAGAGGATTTACTTTGTTGTGTTTGCCACTTCGTCTATGTGGTATCAGGGGTTTTGACTAGCAAAACACGACGACGTTCGGGTATTCGGCGGGAATCATGCGATGCACAATGATGCGGTCGCGACCCGAGCACTATAGAGCGGTGCCTCGAAGCGGTCTACCTATATGTAGGACACACGCGCAGCAGAGCAAGCAAGTACACATCCCTGTAGAAAAAGTATCCTGTTGCAGCTGCCAAGCAAATAACATCTAACACTTTACCAAGTTAAATTATTCTGTTATTGTGTTAATTGATGTTGTAGCACAATTCCTGGAGTTGTGCTGCATCCAGTTCTAAGAATCGCTCGGCGCGATCGACAGTCAGCCAGTGTCAATAGCCGTCAGTCTGACGGTGGCCGAATGAAATTCGTGAACACTTTCAATTTGGACGTGTGTTTGGTGGTGGCGTGGGCGGCCGTTTGGAGGTGATGGATCCGTCAAATCAGCGTCGACAGCGCGCTGTTGCTGTTGTGAACGAGGCATTCGAGGCCGTGATGAACACTTACGAGAACCTGTATGAGACTCGTCGGCAGTACGGTCTAACCAGCCCCCAGGCACAATCTGTCGCAGAACATTTGCAATTTCGACGCAGGACTCTCGACCAGGCTCGGCGCTTTCCGGTGAATCTGGACAATGATTCTGTTGCGGCCTTACGTGATAGTTTAGCTACAGATCGTTATCAACGTACGGCGGGGCAGAATGGTCGGGTCAGCCATTTCTTAGCTCTACATCGTGATCAAGAAGACGCCGCGGTAGCAACGGATGCGAGGTCGCTAGGAGGCCAAGACAGCGCGGCAGTAGCCACTCCAACGTCTCAGCAGCGCGGCGTGAACGGTGCACCAGCACCGAGGCGAGCCAGGACCGATTCCCAAGCAACATGCGCGCAAGATAACGAGAATAACGTGATCCAGTGGTTTGACAGCGCTGAAGACAGCGATGTTTCCGAGGAGAAGCAAGATTCAGAAGATGTCCGACGTGCCGCGACGGTGGCAGAAGGCGAATATGAAGGCAGCTCTGCTTTCTGAGCCTGATATTGTCCTTCCCGAGGGCGATAGTAGCGCCCCATGAGGACGGTAGCGTTTGTCGCTAGCAACGCAAGGATTAAGGTAGCAAACAGCGATTATTGAAACTTTTCATTGTGTTCCTACTTCCTATTACTTCCTGTCGTGTTTACATTGTTCTCGTGCTAGCTAGCTCCGTGCAGGTTTGTTCAAAAGCCAAATTCAAAATGTCGAAACCGTAGATAGTAATGCATTCACACATAAGAGACGACCGTATCCCCATTTGTGTGAGGTTTGAAAAAAAACACTTTAGCTCGGGTTCAGGTTTGACGTACAACAATGCAGCTGTATCTCATTCGTAGATCTTAGAGCGTGTGCAGCAACTAATGGTACGTCTGTTGTGGAGTTCAGCCCTGGAAGCAAGGTCGTCAACAGGTTTACTGCACGCACGGCGATTATGGTACGGAACCCAATGGATACCACAGAGCATTCAGCTACTAATACTGATGCTGTTCGGTGTTGAATTGGTGCTTAGGCCCCAGAAACAAGGACAACATCAGCGGTGAGGGCCGTGCACAAAGTTAACGCGCGCACCGCGTCAGAGGTACGTTCTATAATGACTGCTGGTGCGTGTTTTAGCTACTAACAGTACTCCTGTTCGACTCTGTTTTGGTGTACAGGCACGTACCTATGCCAACGTGCAGGGATTTAAATGCACATGTACATGTAGGAGTAATGAGTTCCAGTATGAATGATCAATGTTTATATTGAATCCGTAAATAAAACTACTACCAGTGAATCATCCTACGACACCAAGCAACGCCACACTCTTCATCCGTCATTCGGTGCTTCCCATGCTGAATCCTCCTCCTCCTCCGGCGATGACGAAGAGCTGCTCTCCTCCGCTTCACTCAGCTGCTCACCCTCTCTTTTAACATCGCCATCTTCGTCCGATTCGTCGCTGCTCAGCTCGATCACTTCCACACCGGGAGGCGTGCATGTCGGCCTAGCTCGCTTGGTCGCAGGAGGCGGATCGCTGTCCGCCCCCCGCTTCCGTGCTTGTTGTGGAGAGCTTTGGCCAGACGAACTCGAACTTGAGCTGGTTGCTTCCTCCGAACTTGGGCTGCTTGCTTCCTCCGAACTTGGGCTGCTTGCTTCCTCAAAGTTCTGCTCTTCTAGCCCTTCTTCTGGTAGCATTCGGCGAGGCGAACTCGAACTCGGACTCGTACTCGAACTCGAGCCGCTTGCTTCCTCGGGGTCCTGCTGCGCTTCTAGCTCTTGCTCGAGCAGGGTTCGTCTAACCACCAAAGTAGTACCGTAGTGGCTGCTTCCCCGGGGTTTGTTTGCTCCTGTTGACGCGCTTGCGCTGCTCCTTGGTCCTGCTGCGCTTCTAGCTCATGCTCGAGCAAGGTTCGTCGAACCAACGGAGTACGCGTAGTAGCTGCTCCCACGGGTTTCCTTGCGCCTGTTGGCGCGCTTGCGCTACTTCTCGACGCACACGCTGTCGGAGTGAGGTGATGTGGGTGTCCTGCGCAAGTCTGCTCTCTCCTCGATCGTCCACAAAGGCACGCCGGTAGGCGTCAAAGCAAAAGACGTCGGCCTGGTCCGCGAGGAATCTGGCTTTATCCAACCCTCTCCAACGCCCTGCTGGCCGTGACAGTAAGCTGACCACCAACCCCGTAACGAGCTTGGGCGACACGGAGGTTCTCGTACGCGGCGGCGACCTCAGTGTACGCGTACGTCTCTACGTTGATTGCCCGCTGGCGACTCAATTCTTCCACGACCATGGTCGTTCTAAGCACGCCGCCAGTTAACGTTTGCAGTCGTAATGCTGCGCGTGCAGTACCACTAACCCCGCTTACCGCATTTTGTCAAGTTCTGTCAATTCCGTTGTGTCGCAGCACGAGACCTGCGTACCGGCATATAGGGGACGTCCCTAAACCGGGGCACCGGTGTTTAGTGTCGTCTCCAAGCAACCCATATTTCGGGATGCTGTTTACTAGTAATACATACAATCCGATATGGAAAAAAAACTTGAAATGATTGCCGCATTATGCCAGTAACTAGTAAGGCAGCAAGCTGCCAGCATCCTCAGGCCGACAGGTCGCCTCGGTTGCTAAGGGGCAAGCCTAAATATATTTTTGTCAAAATATTTTCCGCACCGCCCCTGAAACGTCATATTATATTTTACTGGGTAGGTTGAACTTCATTCAGTCAAACCAAGAGAAGCAGTCGCATTGCCCGCGTTGTGCCAACTGCTGCGTGAAGCACAGAGAGAGGTAAGCGCTGTGTGCACGCTTGCTAGCTGTCTGTTCACCGGGTGCTAATACTGAACGAAACTTTGTATGCTGTTTTTGCGTGCTTAGGCCTACAATATGCCGAAGGAGCGTGTCAGTCGTAACAAGCGGGCGTGGGGACCGATGCAGTGTCAGTACCCTGGGTGGTGCACCAACGAGCGGGCGGTAAAACCCAATGGAGAACTTCATTGGCTTTGTGATAGTCATCACGATCATCAGAACGTGCTGCAACGTGAGCGCTACAAGAAAATCGCAAAAGTTATCGAAGCGTTTACCGCATCTTCCAGGGAAGAAACCAGCGCGCAAGTTGCAGGCGCGGAGCACGCAGCGTTCGTGCAGCAAGAAAAGGGTTGCTGCTGTTGACGTTCATGGTGGCGCCACGGAGTTGCGAGGTGACGTTGAAGGACAAGATCTCCAGCCGAGTGGAGAACGCCACGAGGAAGACGAAGATCGTTCGTTGGCCGTCGAAGCAGAGCAGATATCCGCCACCGCGGAAAAGACACCTCAGGCTACTGCATCCTGCCCTACTGGTGATACTTTAGATCATCGTGTGGAAGAACGTGTGTCTCCGCCTGGCGTCGAGTGCATGCAAGCTGCCGTCACCCCGAAAACGTGTCAAGGCTCCGCCTCCACGTGCGCTACAGCGTTAACCAAGCACATCCCCCAAGTCGTGTACGTCTTTCTCCAAGCCTCTCCGATGGCCCTAGGAGGCCAGACGCAGTTTTTTCCGCCTCAACAAGCATCCCAGAAGACTTGTGGGTGTGCATCGGCAGACTGCACGGCCGCACCGATCTCGATGATGTTTCAAGTTTCGCCAGGGATGGCGGCGCAAGGACAACCAAGTTGTGGCTCCATTCTTCCAGTGCAATATGCAGCGGGACAACATGCATCTCCAGCGTTGACGGTGCATTCAGGGGAATTGTTTTGGGGCTTCATGGGGAGGGTAATACTTGCCCTTACCACAAGAGTGCCCCAACACGCATGGATGGAAGCTGTGGCAACCATCAAGCGAGTTGCCATTCGGTGCAGGAGTTGTGAGCACAATGCCGACATTGCGCGTAGCTGCTAGGTGATGTGGGCTACAAGGTTGCGATTTTCAAGATGTAGGGAGCTGGATACGAGCTAGCCTACACGTTAAAGCAGTGATGAATAATGAATATGTTTATGTTTCCTGTAGAGGTTTGCTTTGTTTTGCTCTATACTTTTCAGACAGTGATCTACGCACTAGTTGGAGTACCACAGCAATTGTAAATGTGCTGATGACTGCGAAGCTTGATACCGGCCGAGTCAGGCCGGATAACGCCGGCGCAAATACTCACGGAGTATTAATTGACGTTGTTGTTACTTGTCGCGCAGCAGGAGTTTCACGTCGATGGGCTTGGTTTCTGCAGCAACTTTGGAGCCTCGATCTGGGGGTGCGCAGAGCTGCTGACTTCAACAGTCATCTGGGACAAGCGACGTTGCTCGACCTCGACTGCGTTGTGCGAGAGCGCTTGCTGTTGTCGGTGTAGTTCTAGCACCTTGAAACGCACCTGAGAGTACTAGCATAACAAGATAGCGTTACTTCTGGTTTTGATTAGGTACATCAATAGTAGTGTACCTGCTGAGTCTTGAATAGCTAATACCTACATGCTTCAACACTACCGCTCGTGGGTGCTCTCGACGCAGAGTCAAAAGCTCATCTCGGCGTCATTTCTCTATTGTGAGCTCGTGCCACCATCTACATTCGCTCTACCGCCGACGAAGCAGCTTCTGCTGTTTGCTCGACAGCTTTTGCAACGCGCTGCTCCTCACTCCGGAATATCGAAACTTGTTCCTGTGTAGCAGTTAGTTTTTCTAGTGTGACACGCTCCGTAATAACAATCGAATTTCGGTGTCTGATTCGTGAAAGAGCTACATACACAAAGGAGATGTTAGGGATTGAATTGGAATGGAAAACTACATACGAACAAGTGAGGCCTTGGACTTTATGAACAATCATAGCGAACGCCAATCGAAGCGGGATGCCTCGTCGAACAACACGAAGATCACTGGATGCCTTTCCCCAAGAAATCTCTTTTGGCACTATAGGAACAATGTTTGATACATTATCCAGAAGAGAAGGACCAAGATACGGGTCTGTAATTTGCGCGAGAACGGTGGGTAAGTCACTACCAGATACGAACAGAAAGTCATAAATGACAGCATTTGTACCATTGCACAGTCCGGCCGGTTGGGCCATATTATATGTAAGCGTTACTGGTGCTCCGACGCACAATTTCAGTCTACCAGGAACTACTCTGTCGTGATCAGAATTAGGCGTTTTCGCGTCTGCTAACAATGCACGAACGGTTCCCGCAGGAATATCCCGTTTAGTTGTCAATCGCTTTTGTTGCACAAAATGCTGTGATGTAATTTCTACAATCGGTTCGCGGGCCGATAAGATGTTTTTATCGTTAGCGTCATTAACATCTACATTTTTGAAGGCAATATGTTTGGCTTTATTCATCCAACTCGGTTCGCCGACTACTTGCAGGCAACGCGTGTTAAAAAGATCTACGTCGGCTTGGGTAGGTGTCTTTTGGCGCAGTCTGCGTAGTGCATTAAACCAGTCAGGATCGAGTGTTCCTCTGTTTTAACTTGTAAGCATACAGACGCTTTCGATACTGTTCCAAATTTCCTTTCCGCGTCGATGAACCTGGTTTGCAATTTTTGATAAGGGCGTGGAACAATGAGTGTGGGACTACCGGGTCTAACTGAGCTGCATCTCACGTATAATAAACATCTCTACCCCCAAAAGCTTGTCGGCGTGACTTGGCCAAATTTCTCTCATTCGTCTATCGATCCAGTATAGCATGCCGCATGATATCATGCTAAACTCGTCAATTATCACCAGATGCACATCCTTAAACTGCTGTTGCATATGCTTGAGCTTCACTGGGCCGGACTTTGTTTCTGTTAAAGATTTGTATGGAATAGAGAAAGCTGATTTTGAAAACGAAGAAAAGGAAAGCGCAAAACAAAGTGACGTTCCTTTGATGTTGAATGCGGCGGTCCCCTGATGCGCCAGCAGTAAAACTCGTTTTGACTTTCTTCTCGTTGCGCGATGTTCACCACACACGTTGTGCATATCCTTCACTATATGACGAATTAGCCAGCTTTTTCCAGAGCCGCCTTCGCCGTTTATAATCATTTGCAGAGGCTTGCATTCCGATTTATCCAGTGAACATTGAAAGCGTCTTCTTGATTGCTGCATTGCAAGTGCGAATGGGGTCCACTGCGAATCTGCCATGATTTCTTCTGTGTCCCGAATTTCTTCACTATCGTCGCTGTCAAAAATAGGATATCGATAATGGGAAAGTGTACTATCGTTCTGACGAAAAATGATGCCTAGTGATTTATATTCTTTTTGTTCTTTCATCCAAGGCTTCATATGCTCATTCAAAAAGTGCGCGCTTTATCAACAATCGCTGGTGTATAGTTGTGCCTAGCTTTCCACTCCGTCGTGTTACTATGGTCATCTAACGATTCTGCTGTACCCGCCGGTTCTGCTTCAGCAACTTGATTTTCGCGATTCGATATGAACACATATTCAGAGGGTAGTAATGCTGACACACTACTTTCACTGTGAGAAGTTCTTAGCAAATCCAACTGATGTTGCCGAACTAACCTGACATTAGATTCCTCAAGTAATTCGTCATCTAGGAGCGAGTCTTGAGTTTAAAAAAGCGGGCAATCGACTCCTCACCAGTTGTAGGTAAATCACCTAAAGATCGCCACGGCACATACAAAAACAATTCTGAGAAACAAAAACTCGGGTTTGAAGTGTCCGGCAGAATCCATGGAGTCTTCTGTACGACAATTACTTTGTTGCGCTTCTTTATCCATCCTTCTCCGTCAATGCGCTCCCACAAGTCTGTCGCAGACGCTGGGTTAGCTAGATTATCTATTGTTTCGTACGTTTCAGCAAATGTTGCCAAACTCATCCCGTCAAATTGTTCGTTCTCGGGCCGATGGATGTATGCTCTCTCGATTGGCTTGATTCGAGTAGATGCAGGGTCTGTGTTTCTCGCTAAAGCTACAAGGACTTCCAAACTCTGAGGTTCAACACGATAGTAGCGGAGGTGGTGACGCATAACTTTTATTTTGCTGATCGAACGTGATTTACTATGCATCGGTAGATTTCTAAGTAAATGTATATGGCTTCTGGTGCGCCGACTTCAGGAACATCCAGTGTAGCATTTGCAACTCGCTTCAGAATTGAGTGATACGGAAGGTTGGTGTCACATCGTTGAATACCTTTCGCAATTACACGTCTGAATCGGAGTGTATCCGGCCTAGCTTTGCTTATATATGCACCAGCGTACTCTGCAGCACCATACGAGTTTCCGATTAGTTGTAGATCCATGTTGACTCGCCAAGAAAATAATATATGAGGTGAATAGTTGATGATGGTTGATACATCACGCTTTAAATGAATTTTTAAAGAGTGTGTTCCGTCGGAACCTGTTTTAGTTTCAATTATCGTTCTAGGTTGCAAGTTCTTTGGGA
Source organism: Phytophthora syringae (assembly GCA_012656105.1). Lineage (NCBI taxonomy): Eukaryota > Oomycota > Peronosporomycetes > Peronosporales > Peronosporaceae > Phytophthora > Phytophthora syringae. The sequence continues at coordinate 23,396 of JAAKBD010000321.1, read as the reverse complement.
ATCCAAAGCGACATTCATTGCCTTTCTTCCTGCAAGACGAACCAGCATGGCAATGATGCTGTTGTACACGCTGCACGAGTCTCGCCAAATCACAACTCCATTCTTCGTTTTCAAGGGAGGGGTCTTAAGGAAATAATGTATTTCTCACTAGCGCTACAAGTAGGACATGAGCACGAACTCAATTCTTTGAGCGTCTTCGTTAGTACAGATATATGTTTATCGACAAACGAAGCGAGTTCAGTGCGGCCTGCTTCGGTTTCTGAAAGCTTAAGCACATTAAGTGCATCTTTCACCCATAATAAACAATGTTTGTGCGGTGAACCTCGCTGCTGAAACTACACACGCCAGAAATGATCTACAATCTCACCTAATGGTTTTGCTCTTCCACACAAAATGTTATCAAAGAATGCTTTAAATCTCCTGCTAAAATGCCGAGCACTGATATCGGGGTTTTCACTAAGATATTTCCTTCGTTCATTAAAAGAAAGTTTCCTGCACTCATCAAGCGTTAGAGATGGATCAGATGCTCGCGCAAAGTCTGGCCATATCGTATCCGCCGCACTAAGTGTCAAACAAAATTTAGGCCACTTCGTAGGAAGAACTCGGTTGCCAATCATGGACATTAGATCTTCACGAGCATTGGACCAGTAGAGCCCACTACCTCGCACGACACGAAAAAAGGTTTCAATGAATCTAGAACTTTCATGGCAGAGTTGAGCTCTTCGTTCTCATTAGTTGACTGTACTGGGTTGCTATTACGATTATGTGCTCGTCCACATCCCGCTAGTTCCAATGCCTCAGCACGAGTAGCAGTACTTCCGACGCGTCTAACCAAACCATCAATTTGCCGTCGCTGAATTAGGTTCATGCAAAAGAACTTGAAATTGCCATGGATAACGTATCGCCTATCGTGCCACTTCATCACGTGTGCACAGAAGTCTGTCAGCGTGTACCCATGAAATCTACTTTCGGTTTGACCCACGGGATGGTAGCCACCTAATCCGAAATAAGGTAGGCATTGCATATGCTGTTTTGTTTTGTACTCGTCTATGGCATCTTCCTGGCGACGTAGTTCTCCTGTTGGAATTGTAGGTTCTAAAGAATTCACTCCAATTGCACTGAGAATATGTTCAATCTCACTCTGTTTGCCGCCCTGACCGCTTTCTAGTTCAAACGACTCTGTCAAATTTTCGAGAACGTCTTCTTGGGTTTCAGTTGCATCGTTAGCATTATAACATACACTAGCGATCACACCATGGCCCTTCGTCGCACAGTGTACCTCATTGGAGGCACTAGAATCAGTTCTATCATCAATTGTACAGGGTGTATCTGCATCAGATGCTTCACAAACTTCATAATTGCTTAAAGAGGCTGCAGACTCTATGCTAGTAGAAATAGTAGAACCAGTATTCTGGCTTTCAATGTGTGCATGATTGTCTTGTCCTCACAGTTTTTTCACCTCATCGTCTGTGACGGGTATTCTGGGTATTTCGTGGCTGCAATTACTCTCTTCTAGTTCCCGAAGGTTGTCTTCTGAGATTAGAATGTGCTTGTACAGTGGGTTATTAGCTATAAGCCAGCTCAATGCACGCCGTATTAAATCTGGACGTACGCGAAAATTGTTCGTCGCGCTATCAGATTTTATGGCTAGAAATACAACACCGCTCTTGCCTAATGGTCGAGGATGTTCTTTCACCATTTCAGCAGGCTCGTTCCAATAATTGATTGCATTACCTCTAGTGAATTCCTGACCGTCCCTGTACAGGTTTACCCATGTAGTGAATGAAATGCCTAATCCGATCAAACTAGATTCGATTCGATTCAATTCAGCCAACTCACTTGGGATATAAGCTATTCTGAAACCACTAGCTCGACAAATTGTTAGTGTTTTTCGTGCTAGGAGAGATCGATAGCACCATGCACAGATCCAAATTGATTGTTTTCCTTCATTACAGTCATTGGTAACGAGTCCTTCATGAATGATTTCACAAACTCCGTTGTCATTGCATAGAGGAGCAAAAAATAGATGTTCGATCGTATAGTCTTAGCATGGAATTGTCAGCATTTGCATGCTCGCCACAGCTTCCGCACACCCGGTATAGGGCGCGTCGATAACAGCGAAGAAATCTGCAATGCGTAGTAAGAGCTTGTTAGTCTTGCTGATCAGTACACGAACCTTACATTCCGTAAAAAACACTCGCGGACCTTGCTTGTCGCGCTCGAGGTTAACGTTGTCACTAAGGTCCACGTGACTACCTTTCTTTTTCGGCGCTTGTTCTTGGGGAGATTGTGCGTGTCGGTATTCCGCCTCTTCGTTTCGTCGTGGCGGGCTAGCCGAGCTTTCATCCGGTCGGCTTCTAGCTCATCGAGTTTTGCTGAGGGTTCACTTGGTGCTCGTCGTGATGGAGTGGCTGTTCGGGTCGCCACGCGCCTTAAAATGCGTTTTGCTGATTTTGCAGCCTTGGGCGTGTTAGCAGATCGCGACTTGTTAGTTCTCGTCATGGCGCCGCAAAACGCGTAATGACTGTGAAGATTCAGCACGACTTCGTAAATTGCTTCGTTGAAGTAAGGAGCGTTGACCATCCAGCCGCTCGACTTTCCATATCGAGAAAAATCAGCTACGACAAACTGGACGTACCACCACCCAAGCGCAAAATACTTTCACCGTCGCTCCATTTAACCTACCGAACTGTGTATTGCGAAGCGCTTGCAAATGTGTTATTCAATGGCAAACTAACATGTTTCTTGTCTTGTCTTGTTGAGCTTACGCAAACACGGCAAACGTTGTGTGAATACGATAAAGCGGAGTAGGCTCGAGTCGACATAATACGCCTTGTTGGAACAACTTCAACCCAAAGATCTCATGTAGCTAGTAGTGTCTAGGGATGTGCACGGCTAGCAGCTGGTTGCTTTTCAAGAACTATTGTGGTAGTGGCTGGCAACAAAAATCCAAGCCATCCGACACCTTTCCTATCTGCTATCAGGGGTTCACAAAATGCATCGACGCGCACTTTATTTTTATGAAGGCAGAACTAGAGAAGCAACACCAAGATAGTTGACTCACCATGAACAACTTAACATGGTCCCCGGTGCTCGAGGATATCACATGAATCCAGTGCATTTGGCAGAATTACAACGACACACTTTCTCTTTCTGAAAAACCAAAGCTCAATGTTAGTTGCTGGAATTCGTAGACATCAATAAATATGTTTCACTCACCTCAGGCCGCAGAAACTCCTTACTATTCTTAATAGTAATCTCTTCTGCCGCACGAACAGTGTGTTTAGCGAAGATTCCGCAACAAGTTTCGCCTGCTACCTTCCAACGCTCAATAGCACAGTTGGGGGAGCAACTGTGGTTCACGAAACGAGCCATTCCTCCGACGTAACGAGCGTCAATCACCTCGTTGGCGTCCAAGGCCACACCGTACGTGTGCGTGGAGCGATAAGCTTCCTAGATGAAATAAAATGTTTGGCATGGTAGTCACTCATCACGGTAGAACATGCTAAAAAGCAACTTACCTTCGCTTCACGCTCCAGGTACATGGCTCGACTAAGCACTTCGCCTACATACTGGACAACCAACTAGTCTTTCTCGATTGGCAAGACCGCCATCAAGGCTATACCTTTGCCAGGAAGAACCTCGAGTGCTAGGTCTGCATGAACGCCTTGCTGCATCCGATGATTTCCGCATTTATAATCGGTAGCACAGTGTCCCTCGACGCACTCCGTTTGAGTCTAATAATTGTGGTTACTGGTCTTAGTTTCCAGCAGGAAAATGACACGAACTCATGAAATATACGTACAGCTCGATTTTCGCACAATGATACACACGTTAGCCCCCAATCGGCTAGAGGCTCACACGTGCAGTACGCAATGCCGTGCTATCACTAACAACAACACCAAACCTCTGTGTTAGTATCGGTGAGTTTACATGTTTCGTTTGATATTGCAGATTCTACCGTGGGTTCGTTGCGAGCACGACATACATATACGTGTTGGGTTACTTCTTCGTTTTCTGCAAATGCCTGTACAACAGAGCGCTCGTGGTGAGCCTACACGAAACACGGGTCAATCACACGATACAGCGAGAACAATATTGAGATGAAACATAGTACCAGATCTGCGTCAATGCGACCATCAAGCATCCGTTCGGAAGCATTCACACGACGATTGAAAAAGCGTCGAGCTTAAGCTGCTTCATTTCTCGCGACATCGAGGATATTGCGAGTCTGCCACCGAACGATCCGGATTGCGAATGATGATCTAGATCGCGATATCAATCCTCCTTTGATGTGCAGCCCTTTCAAATCTACTAACGTATAACGTATAGCCGAGTACCAGGTAGCGCAACATTCCTCGCATCATTCTATCCAGCTACGACACTTCTAATCTGTGAGCTCCTTCTATCCGATCGCTACCAGCTATTACTACCTCTACTCCGCGGCGTCGACATCAAGAACGGAACGATGCATTGCTACAAAAGTCAGAATGCTCCCTCTCACTTAAGAAGTAATACATGATATTCAAATCGATGGTTACGACGTGCACTAGTCACTACTAGCGTACAATCAACTACCGATACATGCAAGGAGGCGTGGGCTGCTGCGCTCCTCCGCTCACCAGCGCTACACCGCAGACGTCACCTCTGTCACGGGTGGCGCTTGCTGCGGGTCGTCACCGAAGCGTGGTTGCCATCGCTTTTGCTGCTCTGCGCCATCACGACGTCATCATCGGCGGGATTGGCCACAGACATGCCAGAAGTTGCGACAGAGGTTTGGGTCTTGGCGCTCGGCGACACGGGTGACATATCCTCCGGCGGCTTGCGCTTTGAGCGGCGGTTTGGTTTGGTATATCTTGGTGCTGTTGCCAACCTCGTATTGAACGCTTCCTTTGGCGATGTCGGCATAAAACCCGACGCCATCAACGTGGCAAAGTTTGTAGACAGCACCGGGCTTGAAGTCGATGGTCAGCTTGCCGTAATTGCCCTTCTTTTGCTTGGCGTCCCAAACGGTCACCTGCACTAGGTAAGGTTTCCGCTTGATCGGGTAGATGGCGTCCGCAGTCGGCCCAAACATTTCATGTTGTGTCGCGTCAATGCCGGTGAATCGAGTCCTGTTGCCGGTCTTCAGACGTTCAGCGGACAAACAGCACAAGTAGAGCGTAACCATGACGTCGGCATTCAGTCCCGTAGTCAAGATGAACTCGCGAAATTGAACCGTAGTGCAGAATTGGTTTACAGCGTCTTCCTCTTTCTGCTTCACGACATCACTCTGAATGGCTTCGAGTAGATCCATGGTGAGGGAGGCAGAGTAGAAGAGGTCGTGTGAGTTGAAACGCGTAAAATTGAAAGTGAGCCTTACAAGAACGGCCGCTTGTTTACTTTAGCCTGCGCGAGAAAAACGCCGCTTAGTGTCTTGGCGCACACCTACGAGTACGCTTGCGTTCCCGGCCATTTTTCTAGATCTACTCATCGAACAACAACTTCAACGCATCTTTCGACCCATCCATATACAGTGGGTGTCTTCAACGACGCTAAAGTGCTGCCCGACGGCTGCCTTCACATCCCGCCACTTCGCACGCAAGGCTAAGATTCGAAGCAGCGCTTCCAACTATATCATATCACTTCTGCAATAGATGCCATCTAAGAGGCAACTCTATCGTTGAGCATGACTTTATCCGGCAGTGTACTTGGTAGGACGTCAATCCTTACTGACCGTATTTGGTTTGCTTTGTTAATACAGCCAACGGACGATTGCATGGCACGCCTTATCGTCCTTGTTGCAACTATCTAGAACTCGCATTAGCGATCTAAGCACAATGCAGCAAACATCGATGTGTCCAAAAGTTTATGGTTCCTCTCAGGACATTCACGCTACTGATACGTCAACGTATCTTTCATCCATTACAACTGCGCACTACGTACCCGCCCAAAACTTCCTTGCAACGCCAACGCATCACAATCGGTTTGCTGCCATAAACACGTTGAATTACTACAGTTATGCAAACACTGTGCGGTACTTCTAGACTAGCAAACGAACAGATAACGACGCGAGCTTCTCGGCTATATAGATGCACTTGTGCTTAAAGCAACTAGTTCTCTCAGTTAGAACATCCTTGACGCACACCTCCGCATACACTCATATTCACAGCCATTTTTCTAAATCTACTCTTGAACATCAACTTCAAAGCATCCTCCTTTCACGCCCATTGTGGGGGCCTACGACAGCGTCGTCGATACTGAAACAACCCACGATGCCGCTCCACATTATAAAGATCGCAGCACATCACCTCCCACGCAATAGAAGTATTCGTCGCAGTCCACACATCCTACTGGTTTCAAATAGCTAGGATGCACCCTTACACAGTGCAGCGGACTACAATACTACAAGCCGATGTGTTTTCGAGTTTGAAGGCGATCATTTTCCGTTCTAGCCTTCGTCAACAGCTCCACGTGTTCAAATTGCTGACCATTTTAACTAACTTCATTGTAACCAACTTCATTTTCGTGCGAGTGTGGTCTGTAGCAGTCAGTCAGGAGTACAATTCGGATGGATTTATTCATCACCATTATCATCAAAGCTATTGTTAATCTCACCACTTCAATGTAACTAATCAAGTATCCGTCGATGCACAAACTCCATTCCATGCAAGGCGCCTTCAAATGACCTTCAGCAGCGGTGGCGGATTACTCCGTTTGCTGTGTTCCCCTCTCTTCTTAATTGCAGGAAGAAGCGATCTCGCACATCGCTTCTTCGTAAACAGGTAACCCATGCTCAGCGCACCACAACTGATTCCGGCATCTCCTACAGCTCGAGTGTGAGCGGCTGCAGCGGGGGAAACTTGTCGAACATTGGCGTGGTATGTGGAATCGTACGTGACGTAGCCTTTGCCACTCCATCATAGACGCCGACGTACTCCACCAGATGGAACACGTATACGGCACCAGGGTCGAACGCGATCTTGCGTCTGCAGCCATTCACCATCGCACCATCCCAAACAATTACTTGCGCGTACGTGATTCTCTTCACGACGTTAATTGCCTGGTGGTGCGCAGCACGTTCAGTTGCATCCACCCCAGTGAAGTTGTCCCGCGTCCGCTAACCAGCCGCTTAGCCGCCAAACAGCAGAGCTTCAGCGTCACAACTGTATCAGGTCCGGGTCGTTTCTCTAAAATAAATTGCGAAAAGCAGAGACGCTCGAGAAATAATTCAGCGCCTCCTCTTCCTTTTGTTTAAGCACGGCGTTCCAGATAATACACAGGAAGTCCATGACGCGAAGTGGTTGGTAAGGCGAGAAAATCCGAAATGAGGATTTGACCCCAAGACCGGTCATACTAGAATTTAGCGTCCTCTTTGTTAAAGAACATTTGTGCTAGGACTCACTTTAGTCCAAATAGCCCGATCTGTTTATTAAAACCACATATCACTTTATTGAAATGGTAAATATGGCAATAATTAGTAGATTAGCGTACTCGACGATCAAACACAACTTGCGGGCCCTCATAACTACAGGCCGACCCATCTCGAAAATCACTCGTTCTCCACTACAGCATTGATACGTAGGTTTTGCTCGGTCCTGCGACGTCCACTTGAGAGTCGAATATCCTCCTGCACAAATTGAACGTATTCGTCATCTGCCGTATCTGCTTCCTGCGCTGCCACGTCCCACCGGTCAAACATTTCATTCAAGTGGAGATCAGCAGCTCGTCTCGTTTCGTCGTCTTCATTAACTCGTCGAAGACGATGAACACCCGCAGTGCTTCTAAGAAGTCGTCAAATGCAGCAGACTCCTGAGCAATTGCTTGGCTGCGAACTTGCTCTCTGTCCATCGTAGTTATAAATGAGAAGAGAATATGACTAATATTTCCTAAGAGAAAGAATTTGCCGAGTGTTTTCACACGATTTTGAAAATAGGAAAACAAAACAAAACGAATAGCTCAACGATCACGAAACCTTATAAATGCTCTGAGCTACTAGCAGCCACTAGTTTAATCAGCTCGAAATCAGTCTTCCTCCAGAACAGCATCAATGTGCAGGTCTTGTTCGACCCGACAGCTTAACCAGCTCAAAATTAGTCTTCCTCCAGAACAGCATCGATGCGCAGATCTTGTTCCGCCCGACGATGTAGACGCGTGAGTCTAACATCCGCCACCACACCTTGAACGTATTGTTCGTCTGCCGCATCTGCTTCGCGACAGGCCGTCTCCCAACGATCAGTCATTTCATTCAAGACGTCATGGGCAGTTCGTCTCGCTTGGGCATCTGCACCATTGCGTGCAAGACGCTGAACATGCTGTAGTGCTTCTAAAACGTATTCGAATTCAGCTCGCTCGTAAGAAATTGCACGAGTCCAATCTTGTTCTGCGTTCATGTTGTAAACGAGAAATAAACGAGAAGTGAGCTCAGTAATACATGCATTTCGTTTCTCGAAGAAAAATAAATGTCTCTGTATTTTCATAAGAATTGTTTGAAAGCTTACTAGGTTGAAATGGAGAATAGCAACTTCGTGATCGATCACGTAGACATATAAACCTGTGAACGTCACGTCGATGTCCGTTGTCCTCATCGTGCAGCGACGATGTCGGCCCTGGTGCCTTTAGCGAGCTTTAGTGTAGTTTTGGTATCAAGTGCATTGTCAGTGACAAACTCATCATTTCAATTCCAAACCATTCTAACACTGTCTACCTTCTTAAAAGGTCTTCTAGCTACCTTTGCTTCACTTTAAAGCTTTGGAGCTGCCGTAACGCAATTCTGCAGCACAAATACGTGTTAATGTTGGCACTGCTGATATGTGCTCAGTATCTTCGCAGCTCCACACAGTCGTTCGACCGTCTCCTATACTTCAACGATGTCTTCAACCTTCGTTGTTAATGTTGGCACTGCTGATATGTGTTCAGTATCTTCGCAACTGCACACAGTCTTTCGACCGTCTCCCAAACTTCAACGGTGTCTTCAACCTTCGTTGTAGAACCCCTTTTCGCGAAGGCAATGCAAGCGTATGTGCTTCTACCTACACGCTATTCGCACGACCCGCTTTCCCAGTACACGAATCTTAACGTAAAACATCGTACTAAGCCAACAACGAACGCAAGCACACTAACACACGCTAAGCGCACTTTTCATCATATTAGCATTGTTGGATTAACAAGTACGCCCAAGGTATGCTCCTACTCTACTTCTCTCGTGTCGTCTCCTAGTCGCAACCTGGCGTGGACCTCCTTTAGTCCTCTGGACTACCTTCAAACCACTCGCTTGGATCATGCTTCGACTCGGTCTCTTCATCGCTGCGATCAGAACCTTGGCTTTTCGGCTCAGACTCGTCTTCACTGCCTTCAAACCACTCGCTTGGATCATGCTTCGACTCGGTCTCTTCATCGCTGCGATCAGAACCTTGGCTTTTCGGCTCAGACTCGTCTTCACTGCCTTCAAACCACTCGCTTGGAGCATGCTTCGACTTGGTCTCTTCGTCGCTGCAATCAAAACCTTGGCTCCTTGACTCGGACTCGTCTTTTTGCGCGAAGGAGCTGGAGCTGGGACGGAGACTGGAGGCGACACGATATCCGCACTGCTCTCACTAGCGACTGCACTGCAGCCACTCGCCTCATCATCACCTTGCACCAGCTTGGGGCGTTTCGCTGGGGATGAGCCGGCTTCCAAACGAGTCGAATCGGCTGGCCTCATGCCAAGCAGCGATTTCAGTTTCGTTAGGTCCCACTGCTGAAGCACCGTCCCGGCCCGATGGATGTGGTCAATCTTGCGGTTCTTCCTCGCGGCGACGTCTGCTGCGGCGGCTGCACGCTGTGCAGAACGATACTCTTCAAACCGCAAGTTCACCAGATTCGCGGCGTCAATCCGTGCAGGATCGCTGGCAGGGTGCTCGCCAGCAATTTGCTGTAACATATGATGGGCCTCGACCAAAGCTGCAGACGCAGCTTTCTCCGCTGCAATTGCTTGGTCGCGGCTCGATTCGGCTGCCTGCATAGCACTTCACGTCTACGAGGTGAGAAACGTTGTGAGAATCAACATCAACAAACCGTTTGTGAATTCTGACAGCTGGGACAAGGTGAGGAAAACCTGAGAATGTAACACGGAAATTTACAGTTAGTTGGCAACAGTTTCGAATTCATTTACAACGATAGTAGCATGAGCTCAACAAACCTTACCGTCGCATCAACACCACGTCCACGAATCGAACACACAACACAACTTGTCCTTGTCATGGCCACTAGAGCGTTGGCGCGTCCTCGATTGTAGATGTGGCCACTAGAGCCACCAGCAGAACACACAACACAACTTGTCCTTGTGGCCAGTAGAGCCACCACCGACGCCGCGTCCACAGGTACAACGCGCAGCACAGCTTGTCACGGCCACTGGATCCACTGACGCCAACGCTGCGTGCTCGATTGTAGATGTGGCCACTAGAGCCACTCGTAGAACACACAACACAAAAAAACTTGTCCTTTTGGCCAGTAGAGCCACCACCGACGCCGCGTCCACAGGCATAACGCGCACCACAACTTGTCATCGTTCTTGGTCGTAGATATGACCACTAGAGCCAGCGCCAATACCGCGTTCTCGTGCAGAGAGTTCGCAGTGCTCTCCGCCTTGTCCTCTGTGTATGGCATGCTTTCCGAATACGCCCAATGACGCCCAACAGCCGAAATAAGTGGGTACATCAGTACTTTTGAATAAATTATAGGCAAAATCTTTTTTGCCTGCGACGCTGCGCACAAGGCCTCCCAAGTGGATACATTCGATAAATCAGGTCTCTGGCCAGAGAAATCAGAGACAGCTGAAATGGAAGAAAGGGTGGCGGCCTTCGGCCACCTATTTTAACTTCTACCTAAAGTTCCATCGAGTCACGCAATCCGCACGTCACATCCGGAGGCGACCCTTCATACTGGAAGGACAACTGCCGGCCCCTTTTAAGGGCCGTTATGTTTTGAACGTGCTTATCTCTGGTCGAAGACGATAGTTCCTACTTCTTTCGCCTTCTGGTGTTCGTATACGGAGTTTTTGTTTTGCCCCAAAATTGCCCCTGTGTGTCAGATTATTATTCTGAACCCTAAACCTTTCTATACATCCGAGAAAGAAGACTTCTCCGGAATTCGCCGTTCAAGTATAGCGTTTTGTATGCAATTCGCCGTGCAGACTGCACGCCGAATTCACAGAATGCAAAGATTTCAAGTATACAAAACCCAAGTGTAATCTCTGAAATGCAACATTTTGTAGCAGGCCAGCGTTGCCACCTGACACGGGCGATGCGACAGTAAGCAAGCGGATGGATGACGGACGGGTGCGAGGCGGCTGGATGGACGAATGGGCGGGCGATGGACGATCGCAAGGCCAATGGGCAACCGACGGACGGTCGCAAGGCCACTGGACGGACGAGTGGCGAATGACGGATGCAATGGACGAACGGAGATTGGCTGAGCGACGAGACGCACCTTGAAGTACCTCCGGCAAGCGGCCGGAGGGTGACTAAAGGTGTTGAGTCGGACGATGGGCGATTTGGATGGCTGGGCGAACGAAAACGAAGAGACTTCGGTCTCACTTTGAGATTTGCGCTGCAGAGTGCAACCGGTGGAGAAAGACCACCTTGAAACAAGCGTCTCACTCGACGAACGGACGAACGGACGAGGCGGACGACTGCTGGACGATGCGGCCCGAGGACTCTGGGAGGACTTGCGTGATAGCTAGGACGGTAGACAGAAGCCGATTTGGACGAAACGAGTGTATTTGGACGTTGGTCTGATTCACTAAATAAAGTAGGACGTGTTGTCAGTGTGGCACACTCCGGTGCGGTAGACATTGCTTGTCTATCGACTGCCTGACGGATCTTGGATGCCTATCTTCACTGTGTCGACCAACCCAGGCGTGCAGGGGATCACTAGAAGACACGTTTGCATGGTGGTCATACAGGGGCTTGTTGAACGAATTCGAGACTACAACGACGAGCAAGGAATAGGCAGAGACAACTCAGGTTCATCTGACTACATTACGACGGTTACGAGGACTAGGGTATGCGAAAAGCCAGTACTCCAACGACTCCCAGCACTCCAGGCAGAAACACTCGCCCAAAGGGCCCGTGGATCTCTCTGGCACTGGCTGGACGGTGACGGCGACAACAACGGCGACCACGAACACGACGGACACGACGGCGACGAGCACCACGGACGCAACGACAACGGACAGCACGAGGACGACACCGAGTCTCCCCGCACTTCCACCGATGACGAGGACTACGACGACAACGGCTAGCACGACGGGCACGATGCCGCCGACACTGCCCACAGGCACTAGTTCGGCTTCGGCCACAACGACGAGCAGTATGGGTACTGCACCAAGTATCCATCCCCTCCCTACGACGACCAGTACGGCAACGACGACGACGACGACCAACCCAGCGGAGGTAGCGCGGCAGATAGCGATGGCGCAGGCAATGGCAGGACAGGTACCAGCACCGCAACCCGCGACTTCAGCGGAGGTGGGTACGCTGGCACAAGCCATACACGTCATGATGCAGCAACTGTCGCAGTTGGAAGCTCGGGTGAACGTCGTGGCGCCCCAGGACCCGCGAACACGGAGCTGGCATCCAGGCCGACGGACCACGGACGAACGCGGCAACCGCAGCCGCAGGACAAGGCGGACAAGGCGAGACGGCGCCGACAAACCAATCAGCAGGAACGGTGGAAGTGCCATCAGCCAGTCGGTTAGCGGCGGCACATGCAGCAAGTGGGACGCAACGCGGGGAAATCCTGACGGTGACGACGGCGGCAGCGGCAGCAGCGACGACTGGGACGACAGCAGCGACGACAATCCGGAAGCAGGAGGACGACGGCGACATGGGCGTCGTCATCAACGACAACACGGCAGAGATGATGGCCGACCGGGACGACGTCGTTCACGTCGAAAGAACGCCAAAGACGTGGAGCTCACGCCGTACAAGCCGTCACCGACGGTGTCAGTCTCCACATGGATTTCGATGGTGGACCTGGCCGTGGAGGGCGCGAGGATTTCGAGGCGCGGTAACTGGACGGACGCAGAACTCTACTTCATCGTGGGCAACAAGCTCCAGGACAACGCGGCGAGTTGGTGGGTCCAGATAGATCACGAGTTGCCAGCGACGCAGAAAACGTGGTCGAGGCTGAAAGAGGCGTTGATGAGGCGCTACGGTGAGCGGCCAGACAGGCAATGGCAGAATGGCGCAGTATACCAGCGGATGATGTACCCGGGAGAGACGTTCGCGGATTTCGCGGCCGGACTACGGGACCTGACCGGCCAGAATCACGTGAGCGAACGGACGTTGTTGTCACAGTTCTACCGCAACTTGGACAAAACGACGCGCATGCTGGTGAAGCAGGACGCGGTGCCAACGACGCTGGAACAAGCAGTGGACAAGGCGACTGCCATCGATGACCCGATCGACAACGTAGCGCAAGGCATGCTGAACATTGGACAAGCTTGGGCGACGGCGCCGAACGCGTTCTCGGTGCCGATGAGTGGAACGATGGGACGTGTAGCAATTGTGCCAGGTGTCGGAATAGGCGCAGGTGCGACAGCGGACGCGCTTGACAGTCCAGATGGGGACGGAGAGCCACGAGGTTGCGTTTTTCACGAACCCACAGGGCGTGTACAATAAGTACGCCGACACGTGGGACGTTCCAGAAGGGCGGTATTGGAACGGAAGGTACTGGCAGCCGACGAAGAAACACCAGCAGTCGCGTGCGCTGAATGACGGCCGTGCGGGTGGAAAGCAGAAGAGAGCGAAGGTGCGGCTAGTACAAGCGGAAGACGAGGACGAACTCAGCGAGGACTCCGAAGAGGAGGATACGGCGCAACCCGCGCCGCCACGGAAGAGACAAAAGGCGCTGGTCCAAAAGGCGAAAGCTGCGGTAAGGACGTTGAAGTCGGAGCCCCAACCCGTGGCAGAGGAGAGCAAGCCGAGCAGATTCCCGATCGAGGACTCCAGATGCTACGCGTGCGGAAAACTGTGTCACTTCGCGAGGGAATGTCCAGACCCCGCATCGAAGGCGCCCAACGACGCATACCTGGCGTCAAGGACAGCAACTACAGCTACGACGGCGGGAAACGAAGAACAGGCGTAGAGAGGGGGTCTCTGCGTCTGGGAGAACGGTTGATTCCTCGACGGGCGACGCCAAGAGGCAGAAATCTACGGATGACCGCAACGGAACGGCAAGTGCGTCCCGAAGCGCCACCTCCGAGAGCAGCGGCGGACGACGACGAGATGGGGTCGAGCGGGGATAGTGAGGGCGATGCGGACGGCGCGGATGGTGTGAACGGTGTGAACGACGACGACGGTGTCGGCGGTGTCGGCGGTGCCGACGGAGAGGACGGCGCCGACGGAGCGGATGATATGGGCAGCGCGGGTGGTGCGAGCGGTGTAGATGACGACACCGGTGCGGACAATGGCGACGATGTGGACGGTGCCAACGAAGCAAATGGTACGGGTGGTGACGGCGACGACGGTGTGAACGGGGCGGAGAGTGACGACGGTGGCAGGTAGAAGACCCGTCGTTCAGTGCGTATCCAGAGTTGGCGGCGGAGTTACGCGAAGCGGATGTGGCGTGTGAGCTGTATTACGGAGGGCGAGACGGACGAGCGGAAGAACGACGGCAACCAGGACGGGTGGCAAGGACGAGCGGCAGTCTGGCCGTACATGGGGGCGTGACTGCCGCGGAACTGGCAGTTCACACTCGATTGGACGAAGAACTGGAAGGACGAGATGAAGGCCGAGCATGGCAACAGTTCGCCCCGCAATGGCGGCGCTGCGATACGTACGGCCCTCGGTTGAGATGGAAGACGCCGACCGCCAGGACGAGCGCAACGGAGGTGATAACGGTGTTGTGCACACGTACAAAGAACGGAGAACGGAGGAAGGCGACGGTTGTGAAGATAGCAACGGAGGTGACGGTGTTGAGCACACGTACAAAGAACGAGGAACTGAGGAAGGCGACGGCTGGGGAAACGAGAGCAGCGGTGGAAACGTTGCCGTGTGCATGCACGATGAACAGCGAGCTGAGGAAGGCGGGCGCGCCACGCACCCGGCCAGCAAGACGGCAAACAGTGAAACCGCGAAAGAAGAACGACAAGCTGAGGAAGGCGCCACTTCCCTGGGCGACAAGTACGAGTCGGGCGTGCAGGACGTGATGTCGGACGATGGCGACAACGGCGGGGTGGTGGACGACGGTGACGAGTTACTGCCGGAATTGACCGCCCGACAACAGAAGCGGGTGGCCAAGAATTGCGGGTGGCGAAAGCGGTCGCGCGACGGAAAGAGTTGGGCGCAGCGCAGGACGTGACGATAGCGGTGGCGGCGGAAAACGAAGAACGACGACTACGGCGGAAGCGGCAATGTCAGTAAGCACGATCTGCACTGAGGCAGCATCAGCAACAACATGAGGGCGTACGAGCAACGGCTGACAGTGACATAGCCAAGGTGCGGCTCGTACAGCAGCGAAGCTCGGGTGTGGACGCGGTGATGGCGAACAGCGGCGGTGTGCAGGGCGTGGCAGCAGACGATGGCCTGCCGACGGCCACGATGGACGTAGAGGGCGAACGACTGCCGGTGAAGCTTGACAGCGGTGCCAGGTACTCGGTGGCGGGAACGGAGTGGATGCAGCGCGGCGAACATGTGCGGAAACCTGCTCCGGTTGACGTGGTGGAAGGCATTGGCGGATTCCTGTTGAAGGTGGTCGGCGTATGGAAGATCGCCATGCGGAATACGTTCGGACAAGCAGTGACGGTGGAGGCCTGCATCATCGAGGGATGCACGGACGAGTTTCTCATAGGTGTAGATTTTCTGCAGGAGCACCGAGCAGTGATGGACTTCGAGAGCAACGAAGTGCGCTACGACGAAACGAGAGGACAGGTGGTGATCCTGTTTCGAACCGACCATGAAGGTCGTGATGTGAAGGTGGCGGTAGTGCGGCTCGTTGGACATGCGCGACTGGCGCGCAGTACCGTCACACCAGTCGAAGTATCGGTGGCCGCCCCGGACGGTGAGGAAGGCAATTTCCTGCCGACCAGGACGACGGGATCGGTGATGTTGGCGGCGACGGTTACTCGTAGTCGGAACGGAAAGGCTGTGATCCCGGCGATTAACGTGTACGGCGGCAGGGTGAAGCTTCCGAACAAGAAGGAGCTCGGCACTTGGGTGCCGCTGGAGAAGGAAATACAAGTATTGGCGATGCACGGAGCAGTTGACAAGGACGAGTTAGAGAAGTGGCTGCGCGAGTTGGGCGATAATGACACGCCGCTCGACAATGAGGACGACATACATGTCGGAGTGGAGACACCGGGCACTCGGGAAATGATTGTACGACTGCTGCGGGCATACCGCAACACGTCCAAGGACAGCGGAGACTGCCCACCCGTCACAGCGTTGGATGTACATCATTACATCGACACTGGGGATGCCGCGCCGATAATGATGAAGCGTCGTCGTCACGCGCAGGCAGGAGATGAGCTGATTGAGTCGAACGAGGAGAAAATGCTTCGCGCAAACGTGATTGAAGCGGGAAACGGAGCGTGGGGGTTTCCGGTAGTTCTAGTGCGGAAGAAAGATGGCGAAGTCCGTTTCTGCATAGACTATCGTGCTCTCAACAAAATTACGACGAAAGATGTGTATCTGCTTCCACTGATCGACGAAACGTTGGAAGCGTTGGGTGGCGCACGACTCTTCACTACACTCGACCTACGGGCTGGGTACTGGCAGATCGGGATGGCTCCCAACGACCGAGACAAGACGGCATTTACGACTAAAAAGGGCCTTTTCAGGTTTAGACGGGTGCCGTTCGGGTTAATGAACGCTCCGTCGACCTTCCAGCGTATGATGAATGGCGTGCTTCGAGGGCTAACATGGTTGACCTGTCTCGTACATTTGGATGATATCGTGGTCTTCTCGCGTGGTGGACTGGAGGAACACGTAGTGCAATTGGCGATGGTGCTAGAGCGTTTGGAGGCTGCGGGCCTCACTCTAAAACTAAAGAAGTGCATGTTTGCAACTGAAAAGATGGAATATCTTAGTCACGAGCTATGTTGTGACGGAGTGAGACCGGTGCAACGACTGGTGACCGCTGTGGTGGACTTCTCGCGACCGGTAAACGAAGTAGAAGTGAAGAGGATCGTCCATTTGGCAGGCTACTATCGCAAGTTTATAGGTGCTTTTGGCTCCATCATGGCCCCGATGACCAAACTCCTCAAGAAGGTGCAGGACTGGGAGTGGACGGAGGCGCAGGAGTTCGCCTTCGAGCGCGTGAAGATGGTGCTGACAACGAAGCCACTGCTGGCTTATCCTAATTTTGCAATGCCTTTTCGGCTGGTAACGGACGCGAGCAAGATCGGGCTCGGTGCGTGCCTCATGCAGGACCAAGGCCGAGGCTGGCAACCGATCGCGTACGCAAGTAAGGTGAATAGTGCAGCGGAGTCAAACTACTCGATCACGGAGCTAGAGTGCCTCGCGGTGGTGTGGAGCGTGAAGCTCTTCAGGCCGTATCTTTATGGCCGCACCTTCACGATCATCACTGATCACTCAGCGTTGAAGTGGCCTATGACGCGGCCGAATCTGGCCGGACGGCTACACCGGTGGTCCCTGACGCTACAGGAGTACGAGTTCACGATCGAGTACCGACCGGGTACAACGAACGTGGTAGCAGACGCCTTATCCCGGCGCCGGCGGCAGTACGAGTGATAGTGGGGCGGCAGCAACCAGTCGCACGACATGCAGACGTACAACTAGCGACGAGATTGGAAGAACCGGCGACACGAACAAATTTGGTGACGGTCGAGTGCGAAGCAAAGACGGAGGACAATGAGCCACTTGGTGCGACGGAGACCGTGACGGGCGAGCTGGGCGGTGGATGGGGAACGGCAGCTGGTGCTGCAATACCGGGCGTCCCGACGAACGACGTCGACACAGCTGCTACGGACACCGCGGCAACGTGTGACACGGAGTTCCCGACGAAGCGGAGCGCGGCGATGGCGGTAACGGAGAGGGCGACGGCGGGGAAGCAGCAACTGGCGAATCGGCCGCTGACGCGATCGGCGAAACGACGACTGGAAGCAATGGCGGACGAGTGGAGCAACGGTGACACGGGGAAACCGCAGACGGCAACAGCAGCGAACGCAATGGCGGAAGAACGAGTGGGCGCCACGGCGATGACTCCACGACGGGCGGCAGAATCTGAGGTGGCGGCAGTGACGGCGAGCGCAGCGGCAGTAACGGCAGACACCGCGGCAGTAACAGCGGGTACGGCGGCAGTGACGGCAGGCACAACAGCAGGGGCGGCAGACGCAACGAGAGAGAAACCTCGACGGACGGAGACGACTAAACCCCGGCGTACCACGAAGACGAGCGGAGTAGGTGCAAAACGTACAGCTCCGAGCAGTCCACAGAAACGGACGACCAAACGAAAGACGAGCGGTGGCAAGCAGACGACGGTAGGCGGAACAGCTCCGACACCAGCGCCAGGTGCAGTTCCGGCACCTACGTCCGGACCGACATTGGACGAGGACGCGACGGCGCAGGACACGACGCTGCAGGTGACGGACGAGGAGATCGCGGAGGCACAGAAGCGCAGCAAACTGGTGCAACGACTCCTGAAAGAAGGAGTGTATCGAGACATGAAGATTGAGCGGACGTATGGGCTGGTGACGATCGCCACCAAGAACGGCAAGCGAGTGTTGTTACCCCCGGCGTTGTGGGCGGTGATATTCAAGGCGATGCATGGTTCAGTGTGGGCAGGGCACCTACGCGGCCCGCACACGTATGGAAGAGTGGCTCAGCTGTACTGATGGCCGCGACTACTGAGAAGTAACCCAGTGGGTCCGAGGCTGCCAACAGTGCGGCAGCCGGAAGGCGCGACCAAGGCAAGTGATACCGCTGCGCAGCATTCGTGGCGGGGATGTGGGCGACATGTGGGCGCTCGTCGTGGCTGGCCCGTTTCCGGTAGCCGACGGAGGAGAACGATACGTAATAGCTGCGTTGGAGTACGTGACAAGGTATGCGGTGGCCAAGTGCGTGACGGAGCACACAGCGGAGAACGTGGCGTCTTTCTTGATGGAGGAGGTCGTCCTCAAATTTGGTGCATTCCGCGAACTACTTACGGATGGGGCGCCGGAACTGGTAGGAAAAGTGATTGAGCAGCTCGTAGTGCTGCTCCAGGCGAACCAGACAACTCCGGTCCCCTACCGCCCTCAGATGATCGGGCTGGTGGAGCGCTTCCACCGGACATGGAAGGACTGTGTTGCGACTTTTATGGAGAACGATCAGCAGAACGACTGGAACCTCTGGGTGAAGTTCGCCGTGTACGCGTACAACTCTAATGATGGGTAGGCGGCTGCGGCCACCTAATGAGCTACTACGAAGGACTGAAGTGCGGGAGGCAGGCGATCTGCTGCAGTGCCATCGGCGACTGCTGGCCGCGTTGCAAACAAGTCACACGTGCGCAGAAGCCGCGAGGACGAAGAAGCAGGCGCGACAGGCCCGATTCTATAACCGGAGGGTGAATCAGACGCGGGTATTTGCGGCCGGTGATCGCGTTTGGGTGTTCAACCGCCACGCGGTCCCAAGGCAACTAAATTTGTGCATCAGTGGCAGGGCCCGATGCGCATCGTGGAACCTGCTGGCTACGAAAATTGGGTGTTGCGGCGCGAAGACCAGATTGGGGCGCCGGAAGTAGTAATTGCGCACGTGTCGTTCATGGTGAACTACAACGAGTCGGCGTCGGTGCTGGAGCAGACGGCATCGGACCTGGAAGTACAACTGGAGCATGAAGATCAGGACGACGACGCAAGCGGCAATGGCGCGACGACAAGAGCGACTGTACGTACAGCGACGACGGCTCGCAACGCAGGACCGAGAGAAAGAGTATCGAAGCGCGATCGCGGAGCAATGGGCGGTGCGAGGACAACGGTCGGATCGAGTGGACGAATGGTGGAGACGCGACGACGACGACGACGAAACAAGGCGGGACAACACATGTTGGGGTATGAGCTCCGACCAGTCGAACCCGACCGAACGGACGCAAACCATGATGGACGACGCTGGGTGTCTGTAGGCGAGTACGACAGGCTCTGGCAAGACGGTAGGGTCATGGAAGACCCCACAAGAGAGGAAGTCGTGTAGCAGGCCAGCGTTGCCACCTGACACGGGCGATGTGACAGTAAGCAAGCGGATGGATGACGGACGGGTGCGAGGCGGCTGGATGGACGAATGGGCGGGCGATGGACGATCGCAAGGCCAATGGGCAACCGACGGACGGTCGCAAGGCCACTGGACGGACGAGTGGCGAATGACGGGTGCAATGGACGAACGGAGATTGGCTGAGCGACGAGACGCACCTTGAAGTACCTCCGGCAAGCGGCCGGAGGGTGACTAAAGGTGTTGAGTCGGACGATGGGCGATTTGGATGGCTGGGCGAACGAAAACGAAGAGACTTCGGTCTCACTTTGAGATTTGCGCTGCAGAGTGCAACCGGTGGAGAAAGACCACCTTGAAACAAGCGTCTCACTCGACGAACGGACGAACGGACGAGGCGGACGACTGCTGGACGACGCGACCCGAGGACTCTGGGAGGACTTGCGTGGTAGCTAGGACGGTAGACAGAAGCCGATTTGGACGAAGCGAGTGTATTTGGACGTTGATCTGATTCACTAAATAAAGTAGGACGTGTTGTCAGTGTGGCACACTCCGGCGCGGTAGACATTGCTTGTCTATCGACTGCCTGACGGATCTTGGATGCCTATCTGCACTGTGTCGACCAACCCCGGCGTGCAGGGGATCACTAGAAGACATGTTTGCAATTTGCTGGAAAATCGTCGTGCAATTTGCACGAAGCAATTTATCAATACAGCGCAGCATAAGCAAGTTGACGCAAAACATGAATATCATTGTATATTTAAGCTCTTTAGCTCTCGTGCTAACGTCCTTCACGACAACTGATCCAATCTTCGCTGCCTTCCCTTGTTCGACGAAATCGAGTCGACTGCTAATCTGAGCGAAGAGGAGCCCTGTCGAGTTGATTGAGCTGTATGCTCGGCACACCTCCTCATTGGACAATAGCGATTCAACATGACGCATTAGGCGCTGGAGCTCTGATAAGCGAACTTTCGCTTCTCTAGCTGACATGTATTGTGAAAGCATCCGCAGCGGTGGATGTTCTGCACCAGTTCTGCTTCACAACGCTGAGTGTTCCTGAAGGCAGCACAAATTCCCTAGGAACTCTGTGAAAAATTCCATCCCACGTGTATAGCTCTGATTGTGGAGTCGTTGTAGCGACTAGCAGTTGAGACGCTGCTCAGAGCGTCGCTAGGTCTATAGGACTCACTAATGGCGACCTTAAAGCCATACCGCAGTTGCATCTCCATTGGTCGATCTCAGCTCACGAAATAATTGTACGAAAAGCAACGGACGACGATCTTCATCAGCGGTATTGTGAAGCCATTCCAAGAAGTGCGGGAGCTCGGATGTATACGTATTTCGTTGCTTTGGCAGTCGGATTCCCCTGCACTTCCTCGTTCCATCGCTTTTTGCCAAGTGACCTTCAAGTAAAATAAAACCCACACTACGAAAAAGCATAAATATTCGTCGTGCAGGTTGCACGACGAATTCCATTTATCTATACATGTAAGAAGGGTACATTTGAAGTAAATAAGAGTAAAAAGTTTTTGTCGTGTTAGATTATAGGGGGCTTTGCCCACTTCCGAAAAGAGTGACTTCTTAAGTTCTGGGTTTCCATAAGTTCGCACTCTTCAAGAACGAGATGATGGAAGGTGGTCGCCGCAGCACAGGCGTCTCGGCAACGAACCTGCACGTGCTGGACCGGCCCCTGAGCCGCGGCAAAAGCGAGGTGAGCACCCACTACATCTTCGTCACGCAATGCACCAATTTTGGTTGTTATTTCGCCGCCAAAGCTGATTTTTCGGCCTTAAAAGCGTCGGATCCCCGTCCGAAATGGGGAAAATCCTATTCCTGCGCCTTTTCGTCACTTCAACCGCCAATTTGTCGCTATATCTTGCTCTAATTCTTGTGAAATATTGCAATACATTGCAGGTGAGTCTCAGCGCCTTCTCCTTCCTCTTCTCCGAGATGGTTCAGTACTTTCAAGGTCGCGTGCAGAACATCTCGGACTTGGAGAACCGGTACGCTCTCGTTCCCCCAGAATGCTTACTACTACCGTACGAAAGTAGACAAATTAACCCTTTAAATTGTCAGACTTGATGGAGCAGGTTTCGGAGTGGGGGTGCGAGTCGTGGAGCTCTTGTGCCATCGGGAGAAGTCCGGTCGACGTGAGACGAGACTGCTGGCCATGCTGCAGTTCATCGTGTCCACGTGCTGGAAGGCGCTGTTCGGCAAGGCCGCAGACGCTCTTGAGCGCAGCACGGAGAACGAGGACGAGTACATGATCCACGAGCTCGAGCCGCTCACCAACAAGTTCGTGTCGGTTCCTCCTGACCTCGGACAACTGGACTGCGCTGCGTACATTGCGGGTATCGTCCGTGGCATTTTGTGCAGCAGCAGCGGCTTGGCGGAGGTGACGGCGCACTCAGTCGAAGTCCCTGGTGGCCACAGAGACAAGACGGTTTTTCTGGTCAAGTTCGACGAGAGCGTGATTCGCAGGGAGAGAGTGTTGACATAGGTTTCAAAGGGAGTGACGACGTTAAATAACGCAGTCTTACTTAGAATTGGATTGGCAGTGAAACGTACTGGTTGGGTTGTGAGGTGCTGTCTAGTGGGACATACGGATGTCGTCCATGGCACTTGTAGCAACCTGCGGGGGCGGCTGACCCCACGTAGCGTAGTCAGCGCGTTCGCTCGCCTTGTACTCGTCCACAAGGTTTTGCACCACCTCACGTGCGCTATCGAACTCGTCCAGGTTCTCCGAGAACATGGGCTCCTTTCTGTAGTTCTCAATGAAAGCGCCGTTCTTTTAAGGCGGTCGTACTGCACCAGCATCTTGTGGAACAGCGCCCCGATGCTCGTGTGGTTCGCCAGCATCAGACCGTTTACCTTGTGCGCTGTCTCCACATACGGCGACTTGCGCGACAAAGCCACTTGAATTGACGCCGGACCCCACGGAATGAACCGTGCGAGCTTGCGTTCGCGGATGCGCTGGATGGACTTATGCACTTGCGTCGGGTCCACATCGCCCTGGATGATGTTGAGAATGGAGATGTAGCATCCCGTCTTGGTGGACGTGCTTACCATAATATTCTTGGGCTGCAGCAGCCGCCGCATCACATCCAGCACCGTCGTCTTCCGCACCGCTGACACTTGGGTATCAATCGTCAGCGGGTGTACCCCGTCATCAAAAAGTGGCAGCGCGGAGTGGGGATCAACGACGCAATCAACCCAATCAGGTCGTTGTTCATG
>JAAKBD010000320.1:0-54869 GCA_012656105.1 Phytophthora syringae | reverse complement strand
TCGAGCAGGGGCTCGACGAGAATATCGCGATCGAGCAGGCTCGCACTTGAGAACATCGTGATCGAGCAGGGCTCGCATGAGAACGAGGCGGTCGAGCAGCGGCTCCCGCACAGCGTCGAGGCGGTCGAGCAGCGGCTCCGCATGCGGACGTCGGACGGACAGCGGTCCCCACGAGGTGAAGACGAAACGGCGCAAGAAGAACTGGCGCGGCCGTCTCGGTCCCCGTCCCAATCACGCTTCAGACGATGAAGCCGAGGAACGACGTTGAGGTGCTCAACGTCATTGAGCACTCGGGCACCGAGTACCGCCGCGCCAGCTCCATGCTTAATCCGCCCAAGGTTGCGGCGTCACCAAGCTCCCAAGCATGTCCGAAGCGGTTCCTGAAAGATCTCAAACGCGGCGATCGAGCAGATTTGCGTCCTCACGGCCGAAGGTACATCCGACGATGCGCCGCCTGCTGCCACGGTCAATGCCGTCGCCTCTTCTGTCGTCGACACGCCGGGCAACACGACCGGCCTGAAGGTGCTGAATCCAACAGCACGCGAAGAGCGCTTTGCTTCCAATCCTGGGAGGCGCTGTATATGCGGGCAACCCTGTCTACGCCCTGCGCGCGAGTACGAGGACGTGTTCCGGACAAGATCCCGGCTACGCTCCCCGCCGGCGGCGTGCGACACGAGATCGACCGTGCCCGGCGAAGTATTGCGACGCGGCAGTGGCCGCTTCGGGATCAGTGCAAGCTATTGATGACTTCTTCGAAGGCCGACGTCAAGCTGGACACGTGCGGGAGCATCTCCCGCACTCGAGTCCGACCTTCTGTGAAGAAGGCCACAGGGGGGTGGCGGATCGTCCACGCCTTCAACAAGCTGAACGACGCAACGATTCCAGCCCAGACGCCGATCCTGCAGAAAGACATCATCCTCGACTCGATGGCAGGCAGCGAGGTTTACAGCGCCATCAACCTGACCGATGGCTTCTATCAGATCCTGATGCGTGAGAGCGACGTGCCTCTCACAGCTGTGAGCACGCCAAGCGGCATGCTGTGAATGGCTGGTCATGCCGCAAGGGCTGAAGAACGCCCCTGCCACCTTCAATCGGATGGTATCGCAGGTTCTCCGGCCGCTTCGAGACTTCGCTCCAAGCTATTTTGACGACATCTTCGTACACAGCGAGACAGAGGCAGGTCGCTCTGCCATCGACGTCCATCTCGATCAACTCCGACGTGTCTTCGAGACGATGCGTTCAAACAAGTTGTACGCGAACCTGCGCAAGTGTGTGTTCGGCGCACCCGAGATTCCGGTACTCGGCTGCTACGTCAGCAAGGCTGGCGTTCGTGCTGACCCAGAGAAGATCCCATCGATCTGTTCCTGGCCTGTGCCCAGAAACGTTAAGGAAGTCCGACAGTGGCTCGGACTTGCGAACTATCTGCACAAGTACACGAAGAACTTCGCAGCAATAGTGCGCCCTATCCCAGCTGCTCAAGAAGGATGCTGATTGGTCCTGGACTTCGGTGGAGCAGACGGCGTTTGACGCCGTCAAGAAGAGCATGGCTTCAGCGCCAGTGTTGGCGCTCCCGAAACACGACAAGGCCTTCCACGTAGTGTGCGACGCGAGCGACTTCGCTATCGGTTGCGCACTGATGCAGTTCGACAACGAGGGTCGCGAACGCGTCGTGAGCTTCCAGTCACGACAGCTGAAACCTGCGGAGCGGAATTACCGGTCCATGACACGGAGTTGTTAGCCATGCGCTATGCCTTGATCAAGTTCCGAGTCTATCTCCTGAGCGAACAGACTTTCGCTCTGTATACGGATCACTCGCTACGGACGGCCACGAAGAGCCCGCATCTGTCACGGCGCATGGCGCGGTGGCTGTCGTTTTTCGCCGAGTACAACTTCGTTGTACATTACAAGCCTAGCAAGTCGAATATTCTCGCCGACGCGCTCTCGCGTCGGCCTGACTACGACCCGCGGTTGGGGTCACTCCCGGTGGTCGACATTGACGACGACGAAGATTGCGCGGTTTGTGTTGAGTCAGGTATCAACACGGTCTCG
The DNA here is from genome assembly GCA_012656105.1 of Phytophthora syringae. Classification (NCBI taxonomy): domain Eukaryota; phylum Oomycota; class Peronosporomycetes; order Peronosporales; family Peronosporaceae; genus Phytophthora; species Phytophthora syringae. Next base: position 52,820 of record JAAKBD010000320.1, on the reverse strand, counting down.
GTGCACGTTGTCGGCTCACTGCGACAACAGATTGCGGTCGCGTACGACGCGGACGCGTTCTACTCCGGCGTCATCAACTACCCCGCGACCCGTCCGACAAGGCGCTACGTCGGCTGACGGCTCCTATGCGCGCGTCTATCGCGCGCTACAGCTTCGACGGCGAAGTGCTGTCTTACAGTGTCGATCGCGAAGATCCACCTCGAGTCGTCGTGCCATGCGACGATGACATCCGCGCGCAGCTCCTCCACGAGTACCACGACTCCCCGAGTGGCGGTCATCTCGGCCGCGAGAAGACCTACGTCGCGCTGTCACGCGACTTCTACTGGCCCCACATGTACAAGTGGGTCCGTAAATGTGTCCGTTCCTGCGAGGCGTGCCGGCGTGTGAAACTGGCAGGCCCCTGCGACCCCTTCCTGTTGCTGCTGACGCGTGGACGTCCGTCAGCATGGACTTCATCTTCGGGTTGCCAGCCGACGCCCAAGACCGCACGGGCGTCCTCGTGTTCGTCGACCGCTTCAGCAACATGGTGCATCGTGCTCCGGTTCCTGCTACTGTGACGGCGGAAGAGTCCGCCGCGATCTTCGTCGACGTCGTGTTCCGACATCATGGTCTGCCATCCGACATCGTGTCGGACCGCGACCCGCGCTTCACCTCGGCCTTCTGGACTCGTCTCTTCCAGCTGCTCGGCACGCGGCTGCGCATGTCTACAGCCGCCTATCCAGAGACCGACGGCCAGACCGAGCGTGCGAACCGCGTGGTCGAAGACGTGCTTCGCAGCTACGCCACCTCGTACGCGACATGGAGCGAGTTCCTGCCCATGGTTTGCACTGAACAATTCAGTGCACGCATCAACGGGATTGACGCCATTCTACGTCAACAATGCGCGCCATCCGCGCGTTTCAGCTTCTCTCGCTGTGGCGGTTCCCACAGCAGCGCGTGATCCTAAGTCTGGCAGGGGAGAGACCCCGCCTATGGCGACGTCGAAGGAAACCTTCGGCTCAAGTGGCTTCGGTTCAAGTGACGACCCAAGCATCAACGCGCTGACTCATCTGTCGGGTCCGACAGATCCATCGGGTCCGCCACGAGCGACGTCGTTTCCCGTGCCTCGAGACCCAGCGACTGGCTCTGCGTCCTCAGTAGCGAACTTCGAGCCCAACGAGCTGCCAGCAGCGGACGATGCCGCTGCGCTTCCGGACTTCTTACTGCAGCGGCAGTCGATTGTCCGCTACGTGCGCAACGCCATTGCCATGGCCGTCGATAAGCAAAAGGAGAACGCGGACAAGCGAGGTCGGAAGAACCTGGAGACGTTCAAGGTTGGTGAGCGTGTGCTACTTTCGGTCACGGGCATTACAGCAAACGCCGTGACAAACTTGGGAGCAAACAAGTTGCTCCCCCGCTATATTCGCCCATTCAAAATTGTGGCTGCACTCGGCGACGCCTACACGCTCGACATCCCTACAGCTATGCGACTTCACCCTAAGTTCTACGTCGGTCGACTCAAGCGTTATCACCCGGCGACAGTCCCGAGCGAGGAGTCGCAGCGCTCGACTGCGACGGAGCGGACTTCGTCTATTCCATCTCTCCCGGCTCCCTCTCCGACGCCTCCGGTGCGTAGCGCGACGCCGTTCGCGCTTTCTTCGGCGCCGGCTTCTCCGGCTCCCAGCCCACGGCCTTGCGCATCTCCACGAACTGACGCTTGTACGCCTTGTGCGACTCCTCGATCCTTGCAAGTCGCTCCACCTGACGAGCGACCTCATCCCGGAGACGCCCAGCTTCTTCCTCGGCGTCCAGAGCACGACTGTTCGCTTCATCGACATCACTCGTCAAGATGCCAAGAGCCCCGACAGTGTTCGGCGCCGCCTGCGCCGGTGGCGCCAGCGAGTCGGCGTGACGACGACGAGGCTCCCGGGCAGAGCGGCTTTCAACGCGACGGTCCTCCGCCGCTGAAGGATAGCGCTGGTACCCAGCGCTGGATTGTGGATCACCTAGTGGAGCATCGCGATCCCACCCCGAGTCGGAGCGGCGCTCATCGCCGTACCAATTCCATCCCGCGCTCTCGCGAGTACCGCGTCCGCTGGCTCGGCTTCCCTCCCAGTGAGGATACGTGGGAGCCCCGGTCCGGCTTGCTTCTTGACGTGCCGGATGCAGTGACTGCGCATGAGGCCGCGCTGGCTCGGCCTCCGATGAACGCGGCGGTGCCTCAACCGGACCCGCCGCACGCGCAGGCGCGGGTTCAGCACCAGCGCGACTAGCCTGGTCGAGCGCGCGCTCGTACCAGCCGATGAGACGGCGGAACCCGTCTCCAAGAGGATTCTCTTCGACTTCAGCTCTCCACTCTCCAATCGACGGACGACTCATACCCGACGAGCAGTGCGGACATCTCTCCAACGCGTTGACGAAGCAGAAGCGGTCTTCGTCCCAGCACGTGTTGTGGAGGTCCTGGCGCAGGATGCCCAAGCCATATCGACTGCGCGACGACTCGCGCTGTCTCAAGATAGCGGCGAAGTCCGGCTCCACGTTCCAGCGGCAGATGAAGGCGTTCCACGACAACCGCAGCGAGTCCTCGCGAGCTCCGGCGACTGGCTTGCCGCGCGAGGCGCGGAAGCGGCGGAACAGTTCGCGCATCTCGCTTTCTAGCGCGGGTTTCACCGCGCCGCTGACGTCGTAGAGGTCCCAGCGCGCCAACTCGTTCTGGATGCCCCCGCGGGTGTTTGTCGGGTTGCTCCGTCGCCATCTTCGCTGCTTGTGCGCCACGAGGCCGTTTGTGTTGTGTGCCCTCGCTCGCGTCGAAGTCTCTCGTCGCTGTGGGAGCGTGAGCGCGCGCACGCTCGAGAAGTCGTTGGCGTCGAAGTTCAGTTATCGTCTCGTCCCGGATAGCCGCAGTTGTAGTCTCCTCTTGTCCCTCATTTCTTTGCGTATTCTCTTAAGCAGACCGGTGTCTGCTACCTCAAATGGGGAGATGTAACGGGACGATCTCCCGTTACAAAAGTAGGTAGAAGGCACAGACCAAATAGGCTGTGACTTGGCATTCTGTCATTGGACAGAATTCGCCCTTTAGTATGCATATTAGCCAGTTAGCGTGCAGCACCTTATTCGGTGGCTGTCAGCTAAGTTCGGCCTAAGTACGGTTTTGCGACCGTATTTTAATATCACCCAGTGTCAATTTTGCCTATAATTCCACGTGTCTTGGCCCAAAGCCCAAGACATTGTTTCCTCACAACTTAGCGAAAGCTTACGTATCGGTAGCCTTTGGCCCCGTTACATCTTCAGTGCTAAGCACGCGGCAGGAATGGTGCGAGAGAGCAAGTCTCCACATCCACGCCGACATGCTGTGTCAGAAAGCCAAATGGGAAGTGGCGTATCGTTCACGCTTTTAATAAGCTCAACGCGGCCACTATCCCGGCGCAGACGCCGATTCCTAGAAAGGATGTTCTGCAGAACAAAATGGTTGGCAGTACAATGTACAGTGCGCTCGACTTAGTCGATGGTTATTACCAATTGCTCATGCGTACGAGCGACATACCGCTGACAGCGGTGAGCACTCCGAGCGGTATGCTCTGGGAGTGGCTCGTGATGCCACAAGGGCTGTCGAACGCGCCTGCGACGTTAAATCGTCTTGTGACGCAACTATTCAGGCCTCTTCGAGCGTTTGCACAAACGAATTTTGATGACATATTTGTCCATAGTCGTGCGGAGCACGGGAAGTCGGACGTGGAGAACCACATCGACCATCTAAGAGCGGTGCTCGAGTGCATGCGCACTAACAAACTTTCGGCTAATGTCTCTAAGTGTATCTTCGGTGCTGAAGAGATTCCCTTCTTGGGATGCTTTATTGGAAAGCGTGGCCTTCGTGCGGATCCCGCCAAGGTTAAGTCCACTGTGGACTGGCCGGTCCCAAAGAACCAGAAGGACTTACGGAAGCGGCTTGGCCTTGGAAATTACTTACACAAGTACAGCAAGAACTATGCTGAGATGGCTCGGCCATTATCCAATCTCCTTAAGAAGGAAGCGGACTGGTGTTGGGACACCGAGCATCAACATGCATTTGAGGCGGTGAAGCAGAGTCTCCTTCATGCACCGATCCTGGCGTTGCCAGACCCTGAACGTCCGTTCAGCGTCGTCTGTGACGCATCCGACTTTGCCATTGGCAGTGCACTTTTACAAGCTGATGCCGATGGGCACGAACGCATGATTGCGTTTGAGTCTCGCCTGCTTAAAGCTGCAGAGAAGAACTACACAGTTCATGACAAGGAGCTACTTGCTATGAAGTATGCCCTTGTCAAGTTCAGGGTGCACCTGCTTGGTTCAAAACCGTTTGTGGTCTTTACAGACCATGCGTCGCTACGCATTGCGATTCAATCGCCTCATCTCTCGCAAAGGATGGCCAGCTGGCTGTCCTTCTTCGCAGAGTACAACTTCGAGGTGAAGTACAAGCCTGGCAGGCAAAACGATCTGGCGGACGCGTTATCGCGTCGCCCAGACTATGAGCTTGCTCATGTCACGACGGTGACTTCGTCTGTGACGATGTTAATCCGCGCTGCGTATGCGCGCGATGATACCTGTGTAGCTTTGCTACGTGCTCTTGGGAGCAAGGAGTTTGAAAACTCGGACATTAAGTTGTCGGCGCGCCTACGCGCGAGGTTACATCGATACTCCATCGATGATGGCCTACTGTACTACAGCACGGATGTTGAGCACACTCCCCGTGTCGTGGTCCCTCCTGATGAGGATCTCAAGTATCGCATCCTCTATGAGGCGCATGATACGCCGCTTAGTGGCCACCTTGGTCGTGAGAAGACCTACGGCTCGGTGAGCCTGACGTACTGGTGGCCCAAGCTTTACAAGTGGACAAGCACTTACGTGCGCACGTGCAAGACGTGTCAACGGGTGAAGCCTTCACCGCACGCGGCTGCGCCGCTGGCAAGTTTGCCTGTACCCTCTGGGTGTTGGGAGTCCATGAGTTTGGACTTTGTGTTCGGTCTTCCTAAAGACCAGAATGTGAACACAGGAATCGTGGTCTTTGTAGACCGATTGAGTAAGATGGTACATCTTGCGGCTGTGCCGGACACCATTGATGGCGAAGGTACAGCGAAGCTGTTTATCGATAGGGTGTTTCGCCAACATGGCTTACCCGCATCGATTGTCTCTGACAAAGCCCCGTTTCACGGGCCATTTCTGGTCGTTCGTGTTCACCGTGCTGGGCACGAAGTTGGACATGTCCACGGCGGATCATCCGCAGACCGACGGTCAAACCGAACGCGCGAATCGCGTTGTGGAGGATATCCTCCGAAGCACTTGTGCCGAGAAGCCAAAGCTTTGGAGCAGCATGCTCCCACTCGTTGAGCTCGCATTGAATAATGCTGTACATGCCTCTACAAGCTACACGCCGTTCTACGTGAACGGCCTCTCTCACCCACGCGTCCCGTTGACGCTACCACTCCGTGGTTCTGGGCTTGGTGGGGGAGGAGAGCTCGATGAGCGACTTGCTGAAGTCAACCCTACTACTGTTCAGAAACAGGTTGATGACTTTCTGTCAACGCGTCTGAATGTCCTTCGACATGGGGCGTGATGCAATGGCTGAGAGCCAAGACAAACAAAGGAATACGCAGATGCCCAGGGCAGACGAAACGAGCAAAGCTTTGAGGTCGGAGACCTGGTTTTATTGAATGCTAAAAACCTACCTACACATGCAGTGACCGCGGTCTTCAAGACCAAACTGCGGCCGCGCTTTGTGGGACCTTTCAAGGTCGTGGCCAAGAAGGTCCTGGCGTACACGCTCAACCTCCCCAAGAGGATGCGAACGCACCCGTGTTTTACGTGGGATTGCTCAAGCCGTACCGGGACGCGTCGCAGGTTAGCTCGGAGGAGCTGGCGCCGGTGACGGAACCACAGCGCCGGGTAGAAGACGAACAGAGCATCAACCTGCCCCTGCATCCGAGCCATAGTCTCCACGAGCTTATCAAGCTTCTCAATAGTCGCAGACTGAGTGCGCTCAAGAGCAATCCAGGCGTTGGACGCATGACTCGGGGTTCCCAACCCAAGCGAGCCGACTTGCGAAGTCATCGATCATCATACGCCCGCTCTGCACCGTCCAGAGTTCGGCGGAAGCGATTCACATCGCCTTGCAGATCCTGCACCTGCTCAAGAGTTGCAATCAACTCCGAGCGCTGCAGCGGAGGATCGTCCTCCATCGGCTCATCAGTCTTCTCGTTTGCTTCGGCCGCTGCTCGATGAGCAGGGAGATCTCCACTTCCACGTGGAAGAGATCTTGAAGCGACGAAGTCGCCAGGGTCGTACCCAATGTCTTGTGAAGTGGAGGGGTTATCCTCACTCCGAGAACTCGTGGGAGTTCGAGGGCCCGCTTCGGCAAGATTGCCCAGACGTCGTGGACGCTTTTGATCAGAGTGATCTAATGCGTGCCGCGCACCAGCAACCGCGTCGTCGGTCGCTCCACGCTTCCCGCCAATAGGCCGGGAAGCGAGAGGACCAGCAGCCGCGCCCAAGCGCTGATCCTAAGCTGCAGCAGCAAATGCTGCAGAGCTCAACGGAGCATAATGGGAAATCTGAGCTTGGTATTTCTTTCCAAGAGTACCTTTCGCTCGACCCTTCGCGTACTCAAAGAGTAACTTGCGCTCGCGGCGCACATCACTTTGGAGAAGCTGGCTCGGAGAGCCTCCATTGACGATAACTTTCGGCTCCGGTGAGCCCAAGTAGTCATCAGAGTATCATACTCAGACTCCGTTTCTCCAGGCGCCAGCGCCAACACCACAGTGCGTACCATGAGTACCGGCTGCCTGCTCGTTTGAGCTTGAAGACGAATGCGATATTCGCCAATGGTTGAGACCTGTGGGGTCAAGAACCGAGCGCGCAGCGCTTGACGAGTTGCCAACTCCGATGCCGTACGAGCCGCTGGCCCAATGACATGCGATGTCAACGGCCGACTCCCGAGTTGTTTGATATACTTCTCGGGATCGGGGTTGTGAACCGATAATCCGCATGCAGATTGAGAAGAGGCTGTGCCTCAGGGTGGTGGACCACGGGAGCCTCTTGCTCATTGAGCTGTAGCTCTTGGACCTCGTCGAGGGATTAGAGATCGGAGGATCTTCCAAACCGTGCGAGGCGCGCACGCGTTGAGACTTTCAACGCCGACTCGTTCAGCGAACAGATTAGGAGCACGAAGCGCTGGGCGCTCAGCGGTCGCACTCGGTGCAGGGGTTCATCCTCGTGGAGTTCCCCGGGTTCCTCGGCCTCGGACTCTTCGTAGTCCACTAAGGTCTCTGTGAGTTCCTCAAAGAGGGCTTGGTTCGCGGTACGCGGCCGCTTGGGCTTTGGAGCCTCGGGACTGGACATGTCCGCTGGAAAATGCCGGCGCTTGTGCTCGGCGTAGTACTCGTGTACTGAGAGCTTCTCAAGCTCGGGAGACAGGATGTCTTCGAGGCCACGGGCCGATAGTGCACTCGGTGCGGGCGATGTGGAGCGTGAGACTGGGATCAGTCGTTGGTCAAAGGACCTGAAGCAGTTGTGAGCCATACAACGGCCGTCGGCCAGCTCGAGGAGTACTTGGAAAGTTTTGGAGCGCTGTGCTTGATGGGAGGTGACCCCGTCACACGCGTCGGTTGACGCTACCTCAATGAGGCGAATTGTCGAGTGACGACACGTGGTGTCTTCAGTCTGGAGGGGAGAGTAAAACGGGGTTACTCGATAAAGTACGGTTGTGTAAGGTCACCCAATCTGGTGTGACCACACTCTCCCTAAAACACGTGAAAGTTAACAAGATATCAGTAGGTGGCTTCACAGCCAATATATATGCATTAGACTAGGCTCTACTATAGTAGATAGTGAGACCTATAGATTTACACCAGGGCGGCTTTGCGCCGATAGCAATAATACATTCAGTTTACCTTTAACCTTGAGAGTTTCATTGTCTTGTAAAGACTGTTACTTCTTGGAGCCTGTACGCTACTGTCGTACGCTCGTCCCTGTTCTTTGTATAAGAACGTCAAGGTAACCTACCTGCTTAAGAGACTCGCTGAGTCCGACTAAGTCTTCCTCTACGCTACAGTCTACGGCAGCCCCGCTGCAAGTGCGCTACGTCTTGCTCCCATCTGGATCCTCGTCACCAGTGTGCTACGGCTTTCTCCCGCTAAGCATCTTCATCCTCCTCCTCCACGATAACTCGGAAGTGGCTCTGCAGCTGAATAACCTTGTGCAAGTACCGCAAGCGTAGGTAGCCTACCACCTCGTGCAGTGAATCATTCCAATAGTCGCTCATCTTCGCCGGGGTAGCACCGAACAGCAGCAGTTCGAGCACCATCAAACACCACAAGCCACACGACGAGCTGTCTTTCTGCACACACCCAGTTGACCTCGTACTTGAGTTGATCCGTCATGTTCAACATTCCCTCCACAACAGTGCTCACGGCAGTCATCAGTGTGGTGATATTGCTCTTCAACTGAATGGGGTCGAACAGGTAGCATCGTTTTTCCTTGACGTCGACAAAGAATGACCACCAGTGGTGGCCCACATTGACCACGCTGATTACGCTGTTGACACCAGGTTTAGCAGCTCCATACGACCGTGCGAGGCGCGTCCTTTGCTCCGTCGTCTCGAAGTCCAGGAATCGAGGATTGACGACACCTACAGCCTCGTACGACTCCCGAAGCATGAACAGTGCACCGATGACTGATCCCGTGTGGAGCCACACGTTTTCGCGGAAATCCAGGAACTCGCTGCCGTATTGGGCGTGCCTGCCAACAAACCACTTGCCCAAATTAAGTTCTTCTACGCATTGGTTGTGGTAAGCCTAGTAAACAACAAAGATAATGAGTATAGTAAAGGTTTTGTAGACATTCGGTGAGCTTTCGGTATCTACGGTTTCTTACCTTTGTGACGTCCATGGTGTCCTTGAACGGCTCCACAATAGAATCCACTTGAAACTCCACTTTATCCAACCATTCAACAGTAGACTGCACCAGTTCGAAGTTGTTCCTGGCAATCAGAACATCTTCCATGAGCTACAGCTGCTCGTATGTCGCGCAGCCATGATTGTGTCATCTTGCCAGCAAACTGTGGTCCTTAGCCAATTCAATTGCCTGGATGGCATGCCGGATTCGGTCAGCCTGCGGGGTGGCTGTGATGACTGGCACTTGTTGTCCAACGTTGTACCCCTGACGACCAAGCAATCAACTTCCACGCGAGGCAGATCCAGCTTGTCAACAATTGCCTTCGTCGTCATTCTGCTGTACGGACCCCGTAGAAGCTCCATGTCGGCCAGCTTCACAGCTCGTGTTCTCTTCCCTTCACGCACTCTCAACGTAATCGCCTTTGCTTCCTTCATTTCTTTCCTCGACGCATCCTTTTTCTCTGCGCGCCTCGACAGCCCTCTCCGTTTTGGTGGTGAAGCGAAGACAATAGGTGCTTCCAAAGTGCCATGTTCGCTCGTGGACTGGGCTGCAGACGACGTCGCCACATACGACGGAGACTCTTTTTCGCTCTCTTCTTCTTTGGAACTGCCTTTGTTGTTTTGGAACGAGCTTTGGCAGTCTCTGTCTTTGGTCGGTCTTTGGTGGAGACGGAGGGAGCACTTTGTCTTCGGGAGGCTCGCTCTGACTTGGTTCGGCGAACGACAATTGCGAGGGGTAACGATATCGGGCACAGAAAATTGGGACAGATTCGGGCAACACGAGTCGTTTACAGTATCTTGACCAGTGAAGTCATCCAGTTTTCCGGTGTGAAGAGCGTTGTGAAATCCACGAAGCCATTCTTCTGCCATTCGATACGTAGCTGACGGCTGGAGCGACATCGCATCGACGATTTTGTCGGTGAGCTGCTTGGCGCGGCTGTACTTGGCGTCTCTGTCAATTGGAAGTCGCTGTCGTATCGGTGGGCAGTTGACCCGATTCACAGCTCCAGGTACAACGGCTCCGTCATCGATGTTGTTCGCGGGACTCTGGACTATCCATCGGGACGAATACGTTCGAGTGGGCGGTATCACGGTCTCATAATTTGCTTTGCTGCGGACGAACAGGATATGACGACAAGGCAGCAAACACGTCTGCCTAAGGATACAATCACACGTGGACAGCTACATAAACAACCAGGGTAATCAGTATACAGAATGCATACAGAACATGGACACTTTAACAATACACGTACCCGAGCATCAACTTCGTGTGTTTCTCCACTTGCAGGATTGGTGAGCTTCGTCGTGGCTCCGTCTACCTCAATGTCATATGCAGCACTTGGACCAACTGCAAGCTTGTGCTGCTCTACCGCCATCTTGAACGCATAGTCGCTCGGCTGCATTGCAAGTGCAGTTAACTCGGGGTCTTCGGCCATTGGAGGGCAACTACCGACGCGGTGAAATTCAGCCAGGTACCTCTCCTCTGCATACTCCTGCATCGTAATCAGCATTGATACCAGCTCATCTATCGTGAAGTTTCCGTCCACGATCTCCTTTAGGCGTCCCCACTTCGTCTCTAGCCGGTTGTTCGTGTTGTTTTTCAAGTGCGGCACCCGCCACGCTTGAACATCACCCACTAGTCCGTCGTCGTGTCCCAATGGCGCATAAAGCTCTTGTACAACATGTTTTCTGTGTCGTTGCCCAGCGTTTCCAGCAGCGCGCCCTTTAGATCGTCGTATTGTTCTTGCGACGAAGCGTTGACAAGTCCTTTCATGATCGCCTTGAGTTTCTTGGTTTCTGTGACGTCCAGCCCTCCAAGCCGAGCACACTGCTTTTTCAGCCATGTCTCTGCGTGCCACCGACAGAGCAACTGTGTGACGTTAGGCCAGGCTTCGTTCACACTTCTTTCTCGTGTAGGGCCTTGTCTGTCATGACCACCTTGATGTTCGCCCACTCTGGGTAATTCTTCTTGAAGGCGGCGACCGCCAGTCCGAGATTGTCCTTTTCCTCCGTCCGTACCAGCGCGTGCTGCACATACTGACCCTACAATACAAGCCAAAACAGAACAGTTCAGTGCATTTTCAGTACAGCCATTTTCATTTTGTAGTTACCAGGCCAAACACGTCATGAACCGCAAAACTGAAAAGCTTGTAACGGTTGGCGTTGGTTCCGTGCGTGGAGTCCACCAAAACCACCTCCGGGAAAGCTGCGAATAGTCGTTTTTGGGAGCTGACTGGAACGTCATCACTCGGACGACATTGGTATCGCTGTCCACAATAAACTCGGCGGTGTTCCGTTCAGCACTTCCAATAAATTCATCAAGCACCGAAATGGTGCGCTCTGCATCGGTCATTCCACCACGGAGCTTCTTCTTGATTCCCTGAAGCATGTTGTGCACGTCCGTAAGCGCCGTGCGCTTACCTGAACAACATTGGTACACAAATTGCACCATTAACACACCAAACCAACAAAACCAAAAATCCACATGTTTCGTACCTGTCTTTGACCGAAGATACTCGAGTATCCCTCGAGGTTTCGCGCCAGCCTTCGACATCACTGCAACATCTTCTCGCAACTGAGGATCTTCAATGCGCCGGTTTTCAGCGTAGTTGAACCACTGGTGTTTGGTAAGCGCATGGCCATGACGACCGGTGGCTCTCACGACTAGATGAAATCTCTGCCCACCCGGCTTTAAGCAAACACGTGCGTTCAGACGCGCTGAGCACATCGTCTTTCGAATTGTCGTGTGCTCTCGCTGGCCAGTTCCTTTCTTCACAAACGGCATGGCGTGCGTGCACATGAAAGTCCTGCTGTACTTCTCCAATGACTCGGGAATCGTCTCCGAGTGTCTTCCCTTCTTTGATCGCGTGTTCTTATTATTGTTGTTTCTTGAGACCGTTCAATATCGCTCGGTTACGGGCCTCCACTGATGTACTCGTACGACAAGAGAATAGCTGGTAAGTCCGCTCCTGGAAGTCGGAAAACACGTTGTCGAACGAATCCCACGAGTCCAAAAATCGGGAAACCTTCCAAAATTGACCTTCCACCGACGTATCCTCCGCCGCACTGGAATCCTCAACACGACCGAGGCTTTCTCTGCGCGTCTTGCTTGCCACTTGGGTGTTTGGTTCTTCGTCAGACCCACTGTCATCGACTTCGTCGGAGGGAGCGCCTGCGTCGGGTTCTGCAGATTCATTGCCATCAGCTTCGTTGCCCAGGGCTTCGTCGTCGACGTGACTTGCTGGATTGTTCTCCTCTCTGTCCTCGATCTCATTTGAGTCATTGTCTACCACGTCTGTATCCGCGTAATCCAAGTCGGCGCTATCATCGTCAGATGCCAGCCCGTCCTCCTGGTCTAGCTGCTCCAGCGCTTCCGCGAGGGCAGCATTCCTTCGCACAAGTTCGGGTAAGGCGACAAATGCGGTAGCGTTCCGTACTGCACTTGGCTCCAAAGATTCGGTCTCCTTTTGGTTTGAATTTGGTTTAACTTTTGTTTTATCTTCTCCGCTTTCTTCGTCGCGATGTTCTTGTGCACCATCACCTACACCACCCGGGATCAACGGCTCATTGTCTTCGTAGCTAGAGTCGGGATATTCGTCAGGTTTCATCCCCAATTCCTCCAGCACCGGGGTCAGCTCCTCGCCGGTCACGGAATCTGAGTGTGTCACCGTTGCCGTTTGCAGCCTCGTCATCCGCTCCGTTGTCCGCTTTTGGCCGGGAGATAGTCGTACTGCAGGCGCTGACTCTCTTTCTCGTTTCTCGCGACTCTCCACACGGATCTTCACGCGCTTGTAGCTTCCGCTTGTTGGAGGAGCGAGAGTGTCAGTGGCTCTCGAGTGGCCGCGGAAGACTTGCGCATCTTGCTGTGGCCAAGATACGCAGGAAGTTCTTCTTCAGGGGGCTGTAGAAGATGTTAGTTTAATCAATACAAGTATAGAGTTCAGGGGTGGCGTGGACACCTACCATCGCGTCTCCGAGCTGCGGCGACCTTCACTCTTGATTGGGCTCGAGGAGGGGGGATCTTCAAATGGTGGGTTTGGAAAACTTTCCCAATTTTGGTTCCCGAAAGTACGAAGGGAATTTTTTTAATGTATTTTACGGACACAACCGCGTGATAACATATGAATATTTGCAGGTCCGTATATTAGGGGTAGTGAATTGTGCAGCAGCAAGCGAATTTGTTTTGCAGCAAGTCGTGATTTGCGTCCTGTGATCTGATTGGCTCACAGTGCTTTTCGTGAGCAGCATCGATTTTGATGAAGGACGGACAGCAGCAAGTGAAGTTTTTCTTTCTTGTCAAGATCTTGCAATCATTCGAAACCTGCCACATCGCAAGCAGCATCGGAACACGCTGGAGCAACATAATATGTACAGCTGAAAATAGAATGTTCTGTACAATTCTGTGCCGATTCGGTTTCTTCAAGAATAAACGCACCTGCAAATATTCATATGTTATCACGCGGTTGTGTCCGTAAAATACATTAAAAAAATTCCCTTCGTACTTTCGGGAACCAAAATTGGGAAAGTTTTCCAAACCCACCATTTGAAGATCCCCCCTCCTCGAGCCCAATCAAGAGTGAAGGTCGCCGCAGCTCGGAGACGCGATGGTAGGTGTCCACGCCACCCCTGAACTCTATACTGGTATTGATTAAACTAACATCTTCTACAGCCCCTGAAGAAGAACTTCCTGCGTATCTTGGCCACAGCAAGATGCGCAAGTCTTCCGCGGCCACTCGAGAGCCACTGACACTCTCGCTCCTCCAACAAGCGGAAGCCAAGCGCGTGAAGATCCGTGTGGAGAGTCGCGAGAAGCGAGAAAGAGAGTCAGCGCCTGCAGTACGACTATCTCCCGGCCAAAAGCGGACAACGGAGCGGATGACGAGGCTGCAAACGGCAACGGTGACACACTCAGATTCCGTGACCGGCGAGGAGCTGACCCCGGTGCTGGAGGAATTGGGGATGAAACCTGACGAATATCCCGACTCTAGCTACGAAGACAATGAGCCGTTGATCCCGGGTGGTGTAGGTGATGGTGCACAAGAACATCGCGACGAAGAAAGCGGAGAAGATAAAACAAAAGTTAAACCAAATTCAAACCAAAAGGAGACCGAATCTTTGGAGCCAAGTGCAGTACGGAACGCTACCGCATTTGTCGCCTTACCCGAACTTGTGCGAAGGAATGCTGCCCTCGCGGAAGCGCTGGAGCAGCTAGACCAGGAGGACGGGCTGGCATCTGACGATGATAGCGCCGACTTGGATTACGCGGATACAGACGTGGTAGACAATGACTCAAATGAGATCGAGGACAGAGAGGAGAACAATCCAGCAAGTCACGTCGACGACGAAGCCCTGGGCAACGAAGCTGATGGCAATGAATCTGCAGAACCCGACGCAGACGCTCCCTCCGACGAAGTCGATGACAGTGGGTCTGACGAAGAACCAAACACCCAAGTGGCAAGCAAGACGCGCAGAGAAAGCCTCGGTCGTGTTGAGGATTCCAGTGCGGCGGAGGATACGTCGGTGGAAGGTCAATTTTGGAAGGTTTCCCGATTTTTTGGACTCGTGGGATTCGTTCGACAACGTGTTTTCCGACTTCCAGGAGCGGACTTACCAGCTATTCTCTTGTCGTACGAGTACATCAGTGGAGGCCCGTAACCGAGCGATATTGAACGGTCTCAAGAAACAACAATAATAAGAACACGCGATCAAAGAAGGGAAGACACTCGGAGACGATTCCCGAGTCATTGGAGAAGTACAGCAGGACTTTCATGTGCACGCACGCCATGCCGTTTGTGAAGAAAGGAACTGGCCAGCGAGAGCACACGACAATTCGAAAGACGATGTGCTCAGCGCGTCTGAACGCACGTGTTTGCTTAAAGCCGGGTGGGCAGAGATTTCATCTAGTCGTGAGAGCCACCGGTCGTCATGGCCATGCGCTTACCAAACACCAGTGGTTCAACTACGCTGAAAACCGGCGCATTGAAGATCCTCAGTTGCGAGAAGATGTTGCAGTGATGTCGAAGGCTGGCGCGAAACCTCGAGGGATACTCGAGTATCTTCGGTCAAAGACAGGTACGAAACATGTGGATTTTTGGTTTTGTTGGTTTGGTGTGTTAATGGTGCAATTTGTGTACCAATGTTGTTCAGGTAAGCGCACGGCGCTTACGGACGTGCACAACATGCTTCAAGGAATCAAGAAGAAGCTCCGTGGTGGAATGACCGATGCAGAGCGCACCATTTCGGTGCTTGATGAATATATTGGAAGTGCTGAACGGAACACCGCCGCACACCGAGCGTGTTAAGCTCACGTCCTAACCACTAGACGACACCGACACTCAACGGACGAAGCCATCCTCACGGCACAATTATTTCACACGTCATGTACACTAACACGCAGCACTACAGCTCGCCGCGCGTGTCCCCACGCAGGCTTACGCACTACCCTCAGTCCGGTACCCTCTACTTTCAAGGACATCCATTCGAATAGACACAGCAGCACAAAACGTAAGCTGCTTTCGCCGGCATCGTTGCTCGGATTCCCGATCTTGAGCGTGTTAAGCTCACGTCCTAACCACTAGACGACACCGACACTCAACGGACGAAGCCATCCTCACGGCACAATTATTTCACACGTCATGTACACTAACACGCAGCACTACAGCTCGCCGCGCGTGTCCCCCACGCAGGCTTACGCACTACCCTCAGTCCGGTACCCTCTACTTTCAAGGACATCCATTCGAATAGACACAGCAGCACAAAACGTAAGCTGCTTTCGCCGGCATCGTTGCTCGGATTCCCGGCCTGTCGCCATGTGCTGCTTCCTGCCTCGTGGCCCTCCAGCCATGGCCTGACTGGCGTCGATTTGGTGGTATATACGAGGTACGTGGGGTGCTTTTTGATCGCTTGCACTGCCGGTTCTGCCACCCACAGATGTTATGCCAACGGCCTTCGATATCATAGCCGATTGGCGAGCTTCCACAGCAGCTGTCTAACAGCAGCACAATGCACGCGTTCGCTGACAAAGTAAACAGGCACCCATGCTAGTGGCATGATTGATTTGGTTGTATTCGCCACGTGGATGAAGCACAGAGAACCATGATCTAGTGCACGCCGTAGCGCATGCATGCGGTGCAAAAGCGGGTGCGCCACGGTCTTGCGAGGTACCCCAGGCGGTAGAGCCTTGCAAGAGGGGTGAGTACGTCCGTAACGCGAGAGGTACAAATCGAAAAAGCGCACTGCAAAAGGGTTCGACAGCTGTGAGATTTGAACTCACGCGGGTTGCCCCAATAGATTTCTAGTCTATCGCCTTAACCACTCGGCCAAGCTGTCGTTAAAATTTGAACAAATCACATCATTCGACGCATTCGCCCCAACAAACTGAACGACAATAACCACGCAACATACGCCACGCTCCTTCTACATCGCTTGCCACACATGCCCATGCAGCCACATTTCCGTGCAGACCTGCATGTTTTTCTACACCGGGTGGCCATTTACCGACGGCGTACTCTCCTCTCGTGCTGATGCCATCATCGTGGCTTCGTGGCCTAGCAGCAATACAACGCAAGCCGAAGCGTGGCGACGCGGCTTTGTGAAATGCTGGACGAACGCCTACATGCACTTCGGTGTGCGTGATACTTCGACTGTTGAAGGCACACACGCTATTATCAAGAGCGGCTTTTGTCCAGCAAAGGGGATTTGCACTCTGTGTTTCAAAAGTTGTTGCGTTGGTGGACGGAGGCTGCACACAACACGCTACATTCCCGGTCTTACAACGAGTTGAAGACGCCGTTTCTCATTCGGGGCAATGAATTTGCCGCTGTCGTGCGAATCATCACAAATTATGCTCTAACTGAGACTGCCATGCTGTGGAAAACGGCCCGGAAAAACGTGCTCGAGCGCTGGCCACAAACAGAATGTACTGGAACATTTCGTTCAGTTCATGGTCGGCCTTGTGTGCACGAGCTGATGGATATTATTGAGGCAGACGGAAAGGATTTTCTGCGTAAACAGCACTTCGACAAGCACTGGTGGATACGTCTTGGTCCGCAAGAGCAGAAGAAAACACGTATCCTCGACCCAGTGCCTAGAACTTCAAGTTCGAAAGCAAAACAAACAAAGCGAAGCCATCAAAGAAATATGGGAGTCTCAGGGACAGCTCGAGATCCGATTTTTGCTGAACGAGTAGACGCCAACCATCCTGCTACTCCGCCGCGATTAATGGTACTGCCGTCGGCCCAAAATGAAAGTGGATGTGTGCTTCGTACTGAAACTGGAGTGTTCACGCCCGCTCGACGAACTGAACCCCGTCAGACCCGCTCGAATGCTGAAGGAACGCAAGCTTTCGGTGCCCCGCCACAAGAATTCCAAGAGAGTGAATTCCAAGAGAGTGGCATACCGACTAGAAGCTGGGGATATGCCGGTAGGAATCCTTACTAGAAATAAGAACTAGGAACATCTTGCATTGATATTCATGTAGCTTCAACTTCAATACGTATTAGCCCAATTCAGATTTAATATTTGTTAAGATCTGTGTGATGCAACGTGTGCACGACATGTGCTCGCTACCTGGAATGTTTCCCCACAAATGACACATGGGGATGTCCTTCGGTTCTCGCGCGCTCGTCGACGCTGTCGGTTTTGAGCGGACAGTGGGTTGCTTTCACATAAGAATCTGTGGCGACGGATTGTGGTCGACCTGGCATCTGTGTGCCCACAGTATTGGCAGGTGTGCACAACGCTCACAGCAGTCACCATGTCCGGTACCCACTCCATGTTGGCGAAGTGTAGATAGCAATGCAAGCGATAGTTGAAGTCTGAGTACCCGGAGCCGGCATGAAATAAATCACCGCGGAAGAGTATCACGAAGCCAGGAGGAATATCGACTTCTCGCTGCCGACGTTGACGAGCGACATCGAAGCATCCATCGTACACGATAAGTCGAGTACCAGGCTCCAAAGCCAGGATCGCGCTAGCTGATACACTCTCTGGGTGACGCCTAAGAACTGTGTCTTGGTCCGCATCACTGTAGTCTTGATGAGGCTGCTGGTTCAGCCCACCAGGTAGTGACTTCATAAAGGAAAACACGGTAGGTACGTAAGCGGCGTCGTGGACGCGAGCCAGGCTGCCAATGTTTGCCGCAACTTGGTTCAACGTCGTGGTCATCCGTGTAACACGGGACTGCCGTCTAAACGGATCATCATGAGCACCTCCCACCTCTCTGAAGACGGGATTGTAATCCCGTCGACGTGCTGCTTGGAGGAGCCGTTGGAGTGTAAGTGTAGTGAGCTTCGACGACACAATGGTGTAGCCCCATGGAGGAAACGCAGGGCGCTGAAGCTGCTGCATGCGCGGCGATGGAGACTTTGCTGAATGTGTCGAATGCCAATTTCCGTCGATTGGTAGAATCTCGGGCCTATTTGCTGATTGCGCTGAATCCATATTTCCGTCTATTGACAGCCTCGAGGTCTGTTGTCGAGGTCGCATCTTATCAATCAACACTTGCAGCGATAAGCTACCCTCTTCATCGCGAACGGCATCGAGAGCGCAGCTTTTCAACGCGAACGGCACTTCACTAGCCGTCCTGTTTTTGAATAACATGTGCTTTTTAAGGAGAGCCCGCGGGCCCTCGTTAGTTTTCCCCACATCATGTGGGCTGTTAACTAATGTCACGTGGGCCACATGATATTAATTTGACGGTACTGCGTAACCGTAACCTCGATCTACATTCGGTGAACATTCGAACAGCATGTAATTTCTAGGATTTAGCACTAAACGTTACGTTTAAGTTAATATGCAATGGGATGGTTTGGGAGATCAAGGAGACCTGCAAGGTACGCGTCGAATTAGCACGAGCTATGCTTCGTACCGGTACCCGCAAATACTTTGCATCAGAACTATGAATTGAATCTGCCGCCAGCGTGATAACCATGAATCACGCGGGCGGCTGTCCTGCGGAATTTTTACATGCAGTTTGAAAAAAAGTTGTGTATTCCCAGCCTAGTCGGAGATGCGACTACAGTGGTCACGGTAATTAGTGTGTGTTCGCAAATAATGACACCTAGGGATAGGTTTCAGACCCCTGTACAATTGGTTGAAATTGAATCTGACGTCATTGTTTTCGCGAATAAGACTGTTTGAATAGTCCGCGAACTACTCCAATTGGTTGAGAATTGATGGAGAACCTTCCACTCCAAATCTGAAAAGTATTAGTTTATCCAGGTTTTTTCTATCCTTACAAGAAATAATGTGAGTGAGACTAATTGGATCGTGCTAGAGCAACAGAACACTAAGACTGAAAACGTCTGCAAATCTTCAATGATGATGGGTAACGTGCGCGATTCTGTCCAAAGCAATAAACTGGCTACTCCAATAGAATCTGTAACAGGGCGGAGCCCGATTGACGGTTTGTGACCGCTTCGAGAACATTGAGTGTGACACACATGGCTACATTGGTACATGGATACATGGTACACATAGGTACATGGGTACATGGTGTTGAACACACAGATGAGGTACAACCATTAGTCGAATAAGTACGGTTCGTACTTAGGGAAGGCAGCACAGCTTGAGAGCCACTCATTTCGAACTAGTGACTTCAGGGAGGCATTAATTAGGCGGTTTACAGTATCTAGGAACTTTAGAGCAAAGTAAATAAAGAAGCAGTTTAACTTGAACCTAGAAGATCGCAAAAGGAAAGCAGGGCTTCCTTTTGCGATAGAAGACACAGACGCAGGGCGTCTGTCTCGGTTCTAAGCTACGCTTCCTCAAGCACAAAGTGCGTGTGACCCCCGTCACACCTGGTAGCACTTGTAGTCAATCCCGCGACCGTCGCGAATTACTACAACGTTCAAGGACTCCTTGAGTATGGAAGACTCAGAGAGCAGGATGCCAGCCTGCCAGGACTTCCCTCACCTCTCAGATGACCACTGGGCCACGTTGGAGAAGATGGTGAGCCTCCTGGGCGAGCAGGCTTTTGCTGGATTCCCCTCGCTTCCTCCGGAAAAGATAGGGCCCGCGTGGAGCGGTTCGACAAATACGAGTCGTCACTCATCGCTCACGTGAGCATGGCTGCTCAGGAAGCAGCCCGCGCAACCGTGCGAGCCGAAGCGCGCAGAGCGCTGTTCATGCCGCCGCGCAGAACGCGGCCGCGTCTACTCCACGACAGCCGTCGACGAAAGCAGTCAAGATGACGGTTACCAAGTTTGATGGGAAAGAGGCTGATAACTTTAAAAACCAGTGGAGTGCACAGTATCAGTTTAGCGCACGATGTAGAATGTCCTCCAATGACAGCTCGCTATTTCTCATCTCTGGATTTATATTGGATGAAATATGGCGAATCAATTTTGTGCATCCCAGTTATAAGTTTTTGAAGTAAAAATAAACTTACACAGTTATTTGGTTTGGGTGGTGACCAGCTCCTTAGTTTCTGCCGAAGGAGTGCTACCTCCCACACAACTTGAGGGACCAAGTCGAGAGCATGGTGGTACGCCGAGGGTGCTACAAGAAGGAAGATATAGGGAAGCTCTGGATAGGACGCTCGAAGGGGAGACGTTTGCTGCTGTCGCTCGCACCTTCATCCGTCCCGCTTCGTACTCTGTTCAAGAAGTCCAAGGAGTTGCGAACGACGGGTGCCCTCGCTGAGCAGCGACGGGGACCTAAACCGACCTTTTCAGCGGAGCAAGAAGCTGATCTCGTAGCCTGGGTTGCGGGTATGCAGCGCGCTGGGTTCCCAGTCGGCCGGGCTAAGGTCCTTGACCGTGCCAACCAAGTGTGCGCAAGGCTTCATGGCGCTGTCACTCGAACGGGGGAACCATTCCAGCCGCTGACTATGGGCTGGTACGCTCGGTTTATTGGTCGCCACCCCATCCTGACGCCGCGAACGGCACAAAAATCGCCCGTGTCCGCAACGCTGTTGACGAAGACTCCATCCGCGACCTGTTTCATGCCATGGCCAAGCGCGTGGTCGAGCTGAGGCTCTCAGCTGAGCGAGTTTTCAACATGGATGAAACGTCGTTCATGCCGAAAGGTACAACACGCAAGGTACTAGCCCTCAAAGGCTCTACGAACGTGTGGAGTAAAGAAATCACCCCAACTTCCACATGACCGTGGTTGCTGCGGTGAACGCTGCAGGCGACGCGATCCCACCGCTCATCATTTTGCCAGGAAAGCGCATTTACAAGGCAGAAAAGGCTACGATATCCATCCCAGGTGCGTGCGTGACTGGTGCTCCTAAAGGTTTCAGTAATGGAGGTGTCTTTCGGCTATGGCTGAAACTTTTTCAAGCCCAAGTAGCGAAACTGGGGTGGTATTCCCAGTGGTCTTGGTGCTGGACAACAGCTCAACCCACCTCGATATCGGTAAGTGTCTTGCTTTAACGATATGATTATTTCCTTTTAATACTGATTTTCTGCTTTGATCATCTTTGGCGGGGTATTTTAATTTAGAGTCAATTGGCGACGCCTACGACATGTAAATTTTGCTGCAGGCATTGCCCCCAAATGCGACGCACATGTACCAGCCGCTAGACGTTGCAGTGTTCAAGCACTTCAAGAGCGCTGTTAAAGATGCTTTGCAGGCGAAGTTGCTGGCAAGTGCGGACACGTTGCTGTCTAAAACCGATGCAATTAAAATTGCATGCTCAAGCTACCAATCCGCCATTATCGACCACCCCACCAACGCTGTCAATGGGTTCAAGATCACGGGGTTATTTCCACCCTCTATGGTCAACATGGCGAGACGTCGAAGCGTCTACTCAAATGGCGGTGCAATGGGGAGATCGGGAAGGAGGCGTGGCTGAAGCGCCAGCACGAATCTGTGCAAATGGAGGCTCGAGCTGAGATTTTGACTCTGCCACCAGCAGTGGTAGCATCCAAGAAGGCCAGACTGACCGTCGACATTGACAGAGAGCTAGTGTCAAACGAAGCCCTCGTTTAGAGTTAGTTTGGTAGTCTTCTTGCTCTCTCCTACACAGCGTGCACTAAAATGATCACTGACTTTTGTCCCTCAACTTGCATGTAAGTTTCAAATTGTTTTCTTACCGATAGAAGTCAGCTAACTGTCCTCGTGTTATTTTACAACTGATTGATGCTTCCTCGAGCGGCCTCGCGCAGTGAGAATGGCGCAGCTTGTCTTGTTGTACCACAAGACACAATCTGCGAGCACGTCGAAAATCGTGCACTGAACTGGGTTTTTAAGTTAGCCTCGTGCTCTGGATCCGCGAGATCGAGATCGCGCTGAGCGCGGGACAGATATACGACGGGAGATCGCAGGTCGCTTTCGCTCTCTCTAACCTTGGAGGTCGAGCTCGAGCATGGGCTATGGCCCGCGAGACTTCGTCTCCAGGCTATTTCTCCTCATGGTCGTTCATGGAACAAGAACTCAGGCAGCAGTTTCTGCTTGCCAATGTGGCGTATCGACATCGCTCCCTGTTCTTGCGGTGCAAGCAAGACAAACGCACTCTCCAAGACTGTGTCATGGAGTTGCAGAACCTGGAGGCGGCGATGGCCGGCGTTCCTCTCTCGGAGGATGTCAAGGTGACGGTTTTCATGGACGGAGTCCGCACGGGTCCGGTTCAGACGGAGCTGTTCCGCCGCCAACCCAAGACCTTCAATGAAGCCGTGCATCTCGCGCTTCTCGAGGACCACTGTGTGCGATCCGCACATGGTCATGTGGGTCCCTCGGACGTAGCCGATTGCCCTGTCCCCATGGCGATATCCTCGGCCGAAGCGGCGCGTTCGAAGAAGCCTCGGGAAGTGACCGATGCTTCGGCTGTAACCAGATGGGCCACTTCCGTCGCAGCTGTCCGTGGCGTGTCAATCATGGCAAGCCAATTCGGCGTCGCCGTCGCTCAATGTCATTGAGTCCGCGCCGGCGGAAAACGGCGACTCCCAGTAGGCGCGGGACGCCCTGCTGGGAGACTTCCCTCTTCCAAGACGACGGTGGCCTCGCCACCTCCCCGTTCTGGAGATCAAGTCCCGGAGACGGAACTGTTGTTCCTCTCGGTGGCCGCCTCGCGGTCTAACCTTGTGGTCGTCACTGCCAGCATCAAATGGTATGAAGAGCCTATGATTATCCTGATCGACTCAGGTGAGTCGTACAATTTCGCAACGAAAACTAGCGTGGCTAGGAACAGCGCATTATATGCTAAAGCTTTAGAAAACTCTAAGAGATAATGGTAAAGTGTCTGTTCGTCTAGCGACTGGTTCGATTGTATCGACGCGGAAGGTTCTCCTCCCTCTGGCTGTCAAATTTGACGATTTCAACTCGGTTGAACCGTTCATTGTCCTCGACATGGACGAACGATACGATTTGATCCTCGGTATGCCTTGGCTTACAAAGCATGAGCCCTGGATTGATTGGCGTACTCGCACCATTGGTGCTAGTCACAAACCCTTAGCGGATAGAGCTTTGGCGGGTCATGTCCCCTCCTCATCCCGCAACGGGTTCGTGCATGAGCACCGGGTGCCTCGTGAGGAACGTCACTTTGCCGGATCGGCTGAAGAAGTGTTCGTTTCCGAAGTAGAAGGTGGTCGAGCAAGGGCTCCCACTACGTACCGCGTACAAGCTGGTTCAGATTTGGTCGCGCAGGAAGACGCAGACGAAGGTTGTCGCGCACCCCAAGGTGGTCGAGCAGAGGCTCCCACACCAGTTGCGGCACGCAGTAGGACTGTGTCCCGCCGGAAGTCCCATGTGGGGAAGGAACCCACTATGGTGCCCTTACAGGCAATAGACGGGAAGGAGTGGAGTTAACTCCTGTCCCCGAGCTGTCAGGGCTTCTCGCTCTGGAAGAGCTCTCGTATGTTGAGTTTCTCGAGTCGCTGAAAGCGGAAGAACTCGAAGACTTAGTCCTCCTTCGTCGTGAAAACGACTCGGTGGAGCTGAATAGCTTCATGGACCCGGACGTGCTTGAGGAAGAGAGGGTCTCCAAGAGACAACGCCGCTACGGCGCGGCAATTTTGAAAGATCCTTCGGATCCCTACTATCCTCTGTTGAAGGAGTTCTCGGATGTGGTCTCGGCAGACCCTCCATCAGTGTTGCCCCCAGATCGAGGCGTCCGCCATGAAATCGATCTGGAGCCGGGTACCAAGTACTGCATGACGCGGCAATGGCCGCATCCGAAGGAGCAGGTCGATGTGATCGACGCCTTCTTCGCAGCGAAGCATGCCGCCGGCATGGTGCGTGAGTCCAAGTCGCCACACTCGTCTCCGACGTTCTGTGTGCGCAAACCCAATGGGAAGTGTCGCATGGTGCACGCCTTCAACAAGTTGAACGCGGCGACCATACCGGCGTCCACGCCTATCCCGAGGAAGGATGTGTTGCAGAACAACATGGCGGGTTGTGCCGTGTTCAGCGCGCTCGACATGTTCGATCGGTATTATCAGCTACTGATGCGGGAATCGGATATTCCCCTCACCGCTGTGAGCACTCCCAGTGGGATGTTGTGGGAATGGTTAGTTATGCCCCAAGGGCTATCTAACGCACCAGCGACGTTTAATCGGTTGGTGACCCAGCTATTTCGCCCGTTGAGGCGCTTTGCGCAGACCTACTTCGACGACATCTTCGTCCACAGCCGAGCTGAGGGCGATAAGTCGGCCACTTAGGTCCACATTGGACACCTCCGTGAGGTTCTGATGTGCATGCGCGAGAATCGCTTGTATGCGAACATCAACAGATGCATCTTTGGTGCGGAGGAGATTCCCTTCTTGGGACGTTTCCTCGGCAAGGATGGCGTTCGAGCTGACCCCGAGAAGATAGAAGCGATCTCTCAGTGGCCAGTTCCTACGTCCCAACGGGATCTGCGCAAGTGACTTGGCCTCGCCAATTACTTACACAAGTTTAGCGAGAATTATGCCGAGCTGGCCAGGCCATTGACCATTCTCCTGAAGAAGGATACAGAGTGGTCTTGGCCCGAGGAGGCACAGAGAGCCTTTGAGGCGATCAAGCAGAGCCTGCAAAGCGCTCCAATCCTCGCACTTCCAGACGAAGATCGTCCATTTAGTGTCGTTTGCGACGTCTCGGACATTGCCATCGGCTATGCCCTGCTTCAGGTTGATGCCGAAGGCAGAGAACAAGTGATCTCGTTCCAGTCGCGACAGCTTAAAGCTGCGGAAAAGAATTACCCCGTCCATGACAAGGAACTTCTCGCGATGAAGTACGCACTTGTGAAGTTCCGGGTTCATCTGCTAGGCAGCAAACCCTTCGTGATCTACACAGATCATGCCTCATTGAGAACGGCGACGTCGTCCCCGCATCTGTCCCAGCGCATGACGCGGTGGTTGTCATTCTTTGCAGATTACAACTTCACGGTGGCTTACAAGCCAGGCAAGCAGAATGTCCTTACGGACGCACTGTCAAGGAGACCCGACTACGAGTTAGCACACGCCGTGTATCTCGAGTCCCCCTTCATGAGTTGCTTCGAGAAGCTTACGCCGACGACGACGATCTGCGAGATCTAGTCGAAGCATTGCGCGAGAAGACGGGTAAGACCCAACTCACGGCCCGCCAGCGGGTGAAGTTGCATCGCTACTCTTTGTCCGAGGGACTGCTTTACTACCAAGTAGACAGATACGACACTCCTCGGTTGGTTGTGCCCAACGATGAGGACCTGCGGTACAAGATCCTCTACGAGGCCCACGACACGACGCATAGCGGCCACTTGGGTCGCGAGAAGACGTACACGTCTGTGGCACGAGACTTCTGGTGGTCCCACATGTACAAGTGGATCCGCTCTTACGTCAAGACGTGCGAGACGTGCCAACGGGTGAAACCCTCTCCGGCATCGGCAGCGTCTCTGATGAGCTTGTCGGTTCCGGCTGACTGCTGGCGTTCGGTGAGCATGGACTTCATTTTTGAGTTGCCGCCCGACGGGCGAGGCCACACTGGCGTTTTGGTCTTCGTCTGCCGTCTTAGCAAGATGGTGCGGCTTGTGCCGGTCAAGAAGAGTGTGACAGCGCCGCAGACGGCTCAGCTCTTCATAGACAATGTCTTCCGTCATCATGGCCTTCCCGAATCGTTCGTCAGCGATCGGGACCCACGGTTCGTGTCACACTTCTGGACACACCTCTTCCGCCTCTTAGTCACGAAGTTGGACATGTCCACGGCAGACCACCCGCAGACCGACGGTCAGACCGAGCGCGTGAACCGTGTCTTGGAAGACATTCTGCGCAGTGTCTGCGTGGCAGATCCCACGAAGTGGAGTGCGCAACTCGCACAAGTGGAGTTCGCAATCAACAATGCGGTGCATGCGTCCACGGGCTTTACGCCCTTCTACGTGAACGGCCTGCGGCACCCGCGGACCCCACTAGCGTTGCCTCCGGCTTCCAGTTTGGGTGAGGGAGGGTTGTCGTAGATGACGACAGAGGTTTCCACGGGGTGCGTGCGTCCGTCAAACGGAACCTGCTCTCATTCATTGAGACTGGCGAAGCAATTCGCACGCCCGTCCGAGACGCTATGGCGGCTGCTCAAGATCTACGGAAGGAGAACAGCGATCGCCACGGGCGCAATAACACACAGGTGTTCAAAATTGGAGACTTAGTCTTACTCAACGCTAAGAACCTCCCTATCAATGCAGTGTCTGCGGTGGGGAGCACCAAGCTTCGACCACGCTTCGTGGGACCATTCACGGTCATTGGGTTCATGGCAATGCCTACACGCTGGATTTGCCATCGGCAATAGCTACGCACCCAACGTTTTACGTCGGCATGCTCAAAGCATATAACGAGGCGGGTTCCCAGGATCAGGGCGACCCTGAGCTTGGAGACGCAGAGCGTACTGCATCGCCTGCGCGAGAGCCTCTTGGGTCAGCGGCGCCTGCGCCGGTTGTGGCTGTGGGGCAGCCGCAGCGGGCGGAACTTCCTCCGGAAGACGTCGCCCCAACTGGTGCACGCGATCGTACAACTCCCGGATCCAGCCGGACTGCTGGTCGCGGGCGCCTCGCACCTCCTCCCGAAGCTCACGGAGCTGTTTCTGGGTCTCGGTCAAGTCATGCCGCACGCGGCGGATCCTCTGGTCGGGGTCTAGGGCAGCCTGCGTCAGGCGCTGGCGCTCGTCCCGCTCGTCATTCAGGACGCGCTGTGCAGCTTGAAACGCGACAATGTCGGCCTGCTGGTAGCGCAGAAGCTGCTGGCAACTCGCCACCGTCTCACGAAGACCCACCTCCACCGATGGTGCCGAGCCAAGAAGCGTCGACACGACAGGCCGGTTCGTCGAGACCTCGCCCGTCCCGAGCTCCTCCACCCCTACGGGGAAATGATGGGGAGCAGTACTTCCATGTGGAGAAGTTGGTGCGCCATCGCGAGCGCGCGGGCGCCGTCCAGGTTTTGGTGAAGTGGCGCGGCTTCCCCACGTCCGAGAATACGTGGGAGCCGGAACGCCGCCTCGCTGAGGACTGCGCCGACCTTGTGGCCGCCTATAGGCGCTCCCACGAAGGTCTTCGGCGCTAACGCGTCCTAAACCGCTCAATGGATCCACAGGATGCGAATGCTGGGACTTGGCCACCTTCTTCACAACCTCATCGAGGATGACTCTGGGAGTCGGTAGATGGCGTGTGTCCCACCGGTTGGAGTCCCAGGTCCCGTCGGCGAACATCTTCGCCATGCGAAAGCGAAGACGCCGCTGAACCAGCCAGTCCAAGCGATGCGGAGAGTTCACGAACTCAGCTACAGGGTAGCCATAGTGTTGCAGCCAGGCCTTGAACTGCTCCTCGTAGTACGCTCGGGCTAGCGCCGTGTCCTCGTTGAGGATGATAGGGCACGCGACGAAGTTGGGTACGGTTACCCCTTGTCGTCGGCTCTGCCTCAAATATTCGGCATACGCTCGAGGAGACCAAACGAGCTGAGCCAGCAATTGTTCGCGAGTACGCGGAGCCGTCGTCTCACCAGCACGACCCCGCTCAGCGGACGTGCGTCTCGACTCGGTTTGTGCCCAAAGGAACTCGCGGCTCTCTGAGCGCAGGTTGGCGGGATCGAGTCCTTCGTCGACTCCAGCGTTGGAGATCACGGGCTCAGGGAGCGTAGTCGCGGGCGGGTCAGTGACTTCACCCTCCTCGACCCCACTTCGGCCCAGAAGCGCGTAGCGCGGCAGCAGCCTTGCTGCGCGGACTTGCAGGACTCCCGGGGTGGATAGCGCGCTGTAGCTCGGTGAGTTGCGGCGAGCCGGGAGTCGTGTGGGTTCCCTCGTCGAGGTCGGACTCTCCGTAGTCGATCTCTTCGAGCTCTCGATCCACGTACTCCGTACGAGCCGAGGCTTTGGAAGCCTTGGAGTCTCCCCGCTGGGGCTTGTGAGGCGAGTTGTCCTCGACATCCTCCATATCGACGTCGCCTGCGGTCATATCGATGACGCTTTGGGCAGGAGTATCCGCCTTAGGCGCGGTAGGCTTGCCACCTGGGACAGGATGTCCGTCTTGGGTGTGGCTGGTTCTCCCGCTGAGCGGTCATCGTCCCCCTTGTCGTCCACAAGGTTCGGGTTCTCGACGTCGCTCCCTGAGCTTTTCGAGTAATGGGGTCCAGGTTGTTGGACGAGTTGCCGGCTACGCTTTCGCGCAGCGGCCTCAGCGGCTCGACAAGCCACGGACTTCGGCTTCGTGGCCTTCTTCTTCTTCTTTTCGGCCGAGGCGGCCTTCTTCGACGTTCGAGGCTTCTCCGCCGCCGGGCCGGCCTCCGAAGACTCTTTGCGTTTGAGGCTCCTTGTCTTGGGAGCGAAAGCAGCAGGCTTCGCCTTCTCGAGCGCTTGCGCCTCTTTGGGGTTCGCTTGTGCTTTTGCAGGCACTGGCGTGTCGCCGGGAGCAGGCTTCGCCTTCGCAGGCACTTGCGTGTCGTCGGGAACAGGCGTTGCCTTCGCCGGAGGTGGCGTCTCCTTCGCAGCAATCTGTGGGACAGGAGCAGCGGTCTTCTCCTCAGAGAGATCATCCTTCGGACTGGTGCTAGTGGCGGTCTTCGTGTTGGCATCCGCGGGGATGTCGTCCTTGGAGGTGTCCGCCTTCGGCACTTTCGGAGCGCTCGCAGAGCCGGCGTCTTCATTCGCGGTCTTCGCGTCGCCCTTATGGCGCGTCTTGGCTTCGGGGTCTTCGCGTCGCCCTTCGGGCTCGTCTTGGTTTCGGCGGCCTTCGTCATGGCCGTGGGCCAGTGCTTGTGGGGTCGGCGGCGTTTTCGAGAATGAGGCTTTGCCGGCAAGGGCGCACGTTGTGCTCGTGTTCCGCTGGATTCCCCGCTCCTTTCCCAGAATGGGATACGACGGTGTTTCCCATTTGGGTGTGGGGGTGTAATAGGGCGGAGCCCGACTGATGGTCCGTGACCAATTCTAGAATATGGTGTGTGTCACACATGGGTACATGGGTACATGGATACATGGTACACATAGGTACATGGATATATGTTGTTGAACACGCAGATGAGGTACAACCATTAGTCGACTAAGTACGGTTCGTACTTACGGGAGACGGATGGCTTGAGAAAGCCACTCATTTCGAACTAGTGACTTCAGGGAGGCATTAATTAGGCAGTTTACAGTATCTAGGAACTATTGAGCAAAGTAAATAAAGAAACAGTTTAACTTGAACCTAGAAGATCGCAAGTCGTTTGGAACGATCAAAAGGAAAGCAGGGCTTCCTTTTGCGATAGAAGACAGAGACGCAGGAGTCTGTCTCGGTTCTAAGCTACGCTACCTCAAGCACAAGGTGCGTGTGACCCCCGTCACAGCGGGGCTGCTGGTTGTACACGTAAGTGTACTCGGGTATCGATACCCTTCAAGAGTGGGGCGGCTGGAGATGTTGTCCGCCTCCACAGTGTCGCTCGGATGAGCGACTGTTTTGCCAATGCTCTACGTGTGAGCAACGGCAATGGGCCTGTCGTAATACGACTGACCATTGGTGTGGTGCTATAAGCAGGACCTGGCTGCCAAGTCTTCGGACCTTGACAGCATGGAGGTGTACGTTGTTGTGGACACGTACAACCTCTTCTTGGACATGTCGTGTATGGTGTCCTAATTGAACGGCTGGGCCAAGCCAGCAAGGCTAGCCAGTCCAAAAGGTTCTGACGAAGCTTTGGTGATACATGTTCCCACCTTCGTCGAGAACCGAGTATCCGATAGGATCGCCAAGACACAACGGCGTCGAGAAGAGAAAGGGAGCCGTCAACATGATGAGCGGCTTCATCAAGGAGTTTGCAGCAATGCCGCACCCGGTCGCAAGACCTCGTCCATCGCGGATAACCCACGAGGACCACCAAAAGCGAAGCCGATGGACAGGGCGTCTTGCCAAACTGCTATGCTCGCAGTAGAGTCGTCGCGCCGTACGGGCTTCGACTCTAGTAGTGCTGGACAGCGCTACTCAGCAAGTGGAGTAAGTCCACGTGAGGCCGTTTAAGCCAAGACCGTGGCCAAGGCGGAAGCTGCTCTAGAGCACTTCCATGTGTGGGTAACTAAGTACCACACGGAGTCAATGTGACTCTCGATGCCACCACCAAGACATCACGGGACGTCGGTAACCAAGTTACACGTCGTGATGTCCATCGACGACATTTTCGTCTCCGAACGTCGGGTCTGGTAGATCACCAGACCGATGTCCCAATGCGGGACTCGGAGCAATGGGCCCAGGCTCCTCGTACACGTCCGTCCACGATGTCATCGATGGCAAGACCGATCGCCCAGACCTTAACTGAAGAGGAAGACGCACGAAGCGCTTCCTGTGTGGGTAACATTGTTCCACACACCACGGCGGGTAACATTGTACCGCCAAGAGCCGAAGCGGCTCTAAGATGAGGCCCACGATGGTCTCACTGGACGTGGGTAACATTGTTCCTCGTCAAGGCTCGCAGTCTTTAACTGCTTACGGTCGGGGTTAAACCAGACCAGACCTCGATCGATGAAGTCGACCTAGAGTGCAAACCACTCGGATGCGCTTGAGTCGTTATACCACGACTCGCGCGGAAGCACAGAGTGCTTCCTGTGGCACCAATGTGCCTGCCAGTGGCCATGAAAGACCCACCCAATCCTTGGGAAGTGGTCCCGTGCTTTGGGTTTAAGCGGGGGGAGGAGGCTCGGAAAGCTCTTTCCTCTCCATGTCTCTTTAGTGAGACTAATACTGTCGGCATGACCGACAGACACTTGCGGCGCTGTTAGCGCCTATGGGATCACGTAGATCCCAAGGTGCCTGGGCGGGCTCCTCTCCTTCGCCGCCATCACCGTCTCCCTCTCTCCCGAATCGCTTCCACTGGCAAGCTCTGGCGCTGCCAATGCTGACCGTGCTCGTTCTCTAGTAGTTCTCCGTCGTCCTCAACGCGATCTATCCGTCGTGGGAGGTGTGGACGCCACCTTCCGCCTCGATCCGCATCTGTGTCTCCTTCGCCATGATGATCGGTCGCAGGCGGGTGGGCACTTCTCCGCTACCGGTAGTCTTTTTACTCATGTAGAGAATCTTAAATGTTCGTCGCAGCGAGTCGAGATCCCGCTATGGAGAACCCCTGGATCGACTGAGGTTGTACTTAGTCGTCACTTGCTCCCACTGGTTGCGGCCAAGCGGCGTGTACTCGTCCACAATCGAGCACAGGAGGATTTGATCTTGAGTCGTGTAGTTCTGGTAGCCCTGACGGCGCCCTCTCTGCGTATAAACGAATAATACAATGTCAACATTCGAATTCATGATACACGAGTTCAAGTGCAAACTTACCCCGCGCATAGTCGAGGGTTTGAGTCCTCATCTCGTGCTACTTTGGGTCTTTGGGTCTTTGGGGGGCTTTTGGGTCTGCGCGGGCTTCTGCACAGTTCTCCTCTGCGTCGGCGCGGATGAGCTCTGCTGCACGGGCTTTTTGGCGTCTTCCCGGTTAACTGCGACTGTGCGGGCGTCTTGTGCGGATCGGCGGCCGTATTCTGCGGCAGCCCGGTCAACTGCAGCTCTGCGGCCGTCTTTGGCTGCTCGGCTGGCGTCTTCTGCGGGTCGGCGGGGGTCTGCAGCTCGGCTGGGTTTTGCGGAGGCGGCGGTGTGGGCTCCTGCGGCGGCGGGGGCAGCGTAGCACTCTGGGGTCCCCCAAGCAACGACGAGACGAATTTGACTCGAATCAAAATTTATCTAGTGCCGAGGAAAAATCTTGATTTCAGCATTGAAAATTCCAAATTCAAATCGTATAAGTACGGTGCAAACAACTTATATTCACTATAGACAACTGCAACTCGACAAATTCTTAAGAACGCTATGTATCACCGCAGCATCGCCGTCGTCTTTGGTCCTCTTCCAACTACGAGAGCTTAGACGCCTCTTTCTTGTCCTCGTGGTCTTTTTTCGTGTTCACTGGCGTCTTAGTGTAGGTGCTGGATGTTTCGGTGTTGGCAAACATCCCACTTGCATCTGCACACGAACCACAACGCCGACCCGTAGCTGACCGTAACTTGTTCGCCGGCGTAGATGTCTCGGATTGTCACCGCCACCACCGTCAGCCGCTTGTCAACCTGCACCTCATGAAACCGAGCGGAGGGGTTGCAGGAATGGTTGGAGAACCTCGCCATTGTCCCATGATCTCGCGCGTCGATGCCCAGGTGTCTGCGACCGGAAGAGCGCGACTTAATGTGCATCCTGTATCCATCATTAAGAGGACCGTTCTTGCATGGGGGCCCGAAAAGGTCGATGAGGCCCGCATACTGGCCCAGCACCTCTCCTGCAGGGATGAAAGCAGTTGCGACGACACCGCGAAGTCCTAAATCCTGCCTTCGAGCTAGAAGGAGGGACTTGCTCTCTTGAAGGCCGTTCCCGCATAGGCCAGTAAATGGGAAGTTTGTCTCACAACAATAGCGGGACTCCTTTGCATTTGTGCAGGTGGCAGCGTTGCATCTCTCTTCGCAGCCACAACCCTCACCACCGCGCACCCCCACGCTTGCAGAGGAAATTTCCACCCCTTGGGTTAAGCTGTTCGTAAATACGCTCAACCTCAAGGGGCCAGCGCTCGGGCTCCCACTTCTCAGAGTCGGTACGTTTAGACACTGCAGAAGACATCACTTGTTCATCCCTTGCGTCTGAATGGGACGCATGGTCTCCACGAGCATCCGGCGGGGTGGTGAGCGCGCACGCAGAAGAATCTCCCACACACGCAGCGTAGTTCTTGGTTTTCTTGACGGGCTGCTGTAGGGGACAGTCTCTTAGCGTACCAGCCGGGTTCTCGTTCGGATCCACATTCTCGTGGTCGACAGATCAAGAGAGAGGACAGTCAGGATGAGCTTGTATCCATAGTCGAGAGGGTTTCAAATGTACAACCTGGAGGAGGGAGTCGGAGTCGTAGCCCTCCGACCAGTGAGCTTCCTCATGCCAGGGAGAAACGTAACCTGGGGGCGTACGCGGAGTCTGGCCTTCCGTCTGCGACGCGCTTGGAGTATCCGGGAAAATTAATGATATGACAGACTCTTGAGAGCACAACCACGGAGCCACCGTGGTTGCCTCTGAATCCTGCGATTCCGATTGTGCGGACGTCACAGGGGTCCATGGGGCGACCTCGGTACCCTGCG
Organism: Phytophthora syringae; assembly: GCA_012656105.1. NCBI lineage: Eukaryota > Oomycota > Peronosporomycetes > Peronosporales > Peronosporaceae > Phytophthora > Phytophthora syringae. The sequence goes on along the minus strand of JAAKBD010000320.1, from coordinate 19,431 downwards.
ACCAGCAAGTTGTAGATTGGTTGTTGTTGGGAGGCAGGCGAGGGCGATGGAGTGCCCGACCGGGTGTTTATGTGCGGCAAGGGAGACTGTAAGGCGGACTCCATCTTGGTATACCTCCCTGGGGACGGAGTGGCGTGTTGCTCCGCGAACTCACGGTCGGCGTCGAGGTCCTTGGTCTTCGGCTCGTCGTCCGGATCCTTCGAGTACGCCGCGGGAGGCCAGATTGCCATGATTGACGTGTCCGACGCGTCTGCCTCGTCGACGAAAGATCCGTCAAGGGGATATGACGCCCGGTACAGTCTCATTGGTTGCAGACTGGTTCGACGTCGCGAACTGGAAATCTGAGAGGGGGCGATCTGAATAGTGGCACAGTCCAATAGAAGCGGGTGGCGGACTACCGGCCCTGAACGAAGCCTCGTACAGGGACCGGTAGCAGGAGTAACCGTCTTCACCCTCTTTGACGAACACACTCGGCGAGATTCGGGGCTGCCGACCGAACGACGCTTCTGCAACATCGAGCGCGTCATGTATCTGTACCAAAAACAACAGTTAGACAACGACAGATGACCGAGAAGACGTCCGACGCACCAAGACTTCGAACTGTACTAGGCATAACAATACCAAATTCAAATCCGTTAATACGTAACGAGCTCCCAAAACCTTCTAGTAAAGTAGCCTTACCTGCAGGGAGGTCCTTGGCGGGTGCGACGTCGTCTTGGTGCCCTTGGCGTGGTTCCCGGCAGGTGCGACGGCTTCTTGCGGGTCGCGGCGCGGGTCTCGGCAGGTGCGGCGGCTTCTTGGTGCCCTTGGCGCGGCGGGTGCGACGGTTTCTGGAGATCTATTTAAAAACACCAACAGAGGAGGAAACGTCAGATCTACAAGCCGGGACTCGCAGAGCCGGCGCCGGCGATCGCGTGTCTGCTGGAGGAGAGCAAGAGGATCTTGAAATGAGAAGCTCCCCCAAACGCGGGATTTTTGTGCTCGTTTTCGAAATGCGACCACTCAGGATCGTTCTCTTCAACCTTTCTACATAGGGGGCGAATTTGATAACATAGTAAAACCAAGTCAGTGTTTTGGTCAAGCTGCTTAATAGGGTGTTGATAATCGGATAAAACCTAATAAAAATAATTGTTTGGTCCCGGAAAATTCTCGTTTACTAAAAACACTCCATTTTTATCAAGTCGTTTTATCAGGAATTAATGCTCCCTACCCCTAATGGCCAAAAAATATGATAGTTATGGCAGGCACCCACTCGGCCAAGCTGTCGTTAAAATTTGAACAAAATCACATCATTCGACGCATTCGCCCCAACAAACTGAACGACAATAACCACGCAACATACGCCACGCTCCTTCTACATCGCTTGCCACACATGCCCACGCAGCCACATTTCCGTGCAGACCTGCATGTTATTCTACACCGGGTGGCCATTTACCGACGGCGTACTCTCCTCTCGTGCTGATGCCATCATCGTGGCTTCGTGGCCTAGCAGCAATACAACGCAAGCCGAAGCGTGGCGACGCGGCTTCAGCCGAAAGCAACAACGGGTGTAGCTGACTCGGAAAGCGCGAAAACACGAGCCTTCCACCGATGGGCAAAAATACAACAAGATATCGGAGGAGGGGATCGAACCCTCGATCTTGAGCGTGTTAAGCTCACGTCCTAACCACTAGACGACACCGACACTCAACGGACGAAGCCATCCTCACGGCACAATTATTTCACACGTCATGTACACTAACACGCAGCACTACAGCTCGCCGCGCGTGTCCCCACGCAGGCTTACGCACTACCCTCAGTCCGGTACCCTCTACTTTCAAGGACATCCATTCGAATAGACACAGCAGCACAAAACGTAAGCTGCTTTCGCCGGCATCGTTGCTCGGATTCCCGATCTTGAGCGTGTTAAGCTCACGTCTAACCACTAGACGACACCGACACTCAACGGACGAAGCCATCCTCACGGCACAATTATTTCACACGTCATGTACACTAACACGCAGCACTACAGCTCGCCGCGCGTGTCCCCCACGCAGGCTTACGCACTACCCTCAGTCCGGTACCCTCTACTTTCAAGGACATCCATTCGAATAGACACAGCAGCACAAAACGTAAGCTGCTTTCGCCGGCATCGTTGCTCGGATTCCCGATCTTGAGCGTGTTAAGCTCACGTCCTAACCACTAGACGACACCGACACTCAACGGACGAAGCCATCCTCACGGCACAATTATTTCACACGTCATGTACACTAACACGCAGCACTACAGCTCGCCGCGCGTGTCCCCACGCAGGCTTACGCACTACCCTCAGTCCGGTACCCTCTACTTTCAAGGACATCCATTCGAATAGACACAGCAGCACAAAACGTAAGCTGCTTTCGCCGGCATCGTTGCTCGGATTCCCGATCTTGAGCGTGTTAAGCTCACGTCCTAACCACTAGACGACACCGACACTCAACGGACGAAGCCATCCTCACGGCACAATTATTTCACACGTCATGTACACTAACACGCAGCACTACAGCTCGCCGCGCGTGTCCCCCAAGCAGGCTTACGCACTACCCTCAGTCCGGTACCCTCTACTTTCAAGGACATCCACTCGAATAGACACAGCAGCACAAAACGTAAGCTGCTTTCGCCGGCATCGTTGCTCGGATTCCCGGCCTGTCGCCATGTGCTGCTTCCTGCCTCGTGGCCCTCCAGCCATGGCCTGACTGGCGTCGATTTGGTGGTATATACGAGGTACGTGGGGTGCTTTTTGATCGCTTGCACTGCCGGTTCTGCCACCTACAGATGTTATGCCAACGGCCTTCGATATCATAGCCGATTGGCGAGCTTCCACAGCAGCTGTCTAACAGCAGCACAATGCACGCGTTCGCTGACAAAGTAAACAGGCACCCATGCTAGTGGCATGATTGATTTGGTTGTATTCGCCACGTGGATGAAGCACAGAGAACCATGATCTAGTGCACGCCGTAGCGCATGCATGCGGTGCAAAAGCGGGTGCGCCACGGTCTTGCGAGGTACCCCAGGCGGTAGAGCCTTGCAAGAGGGGTGAGTACGTCCGTAACGCGAGAGGTACAAATCGAAAAAGCGCACTGCAAAAGGGTTCGACAGCTGTGAGATTTGAACTCACGCGGGTTACCCCAATAGATTTCTAGTCTATCGCCTTAACCACTCGGCCAAGCTGTCGTTAAAATTGGAACAAAATCACATCATTCGACGCATTCGCCCCAACAAACTGAACGACAATAACCACGCAACATACGCCACGCTCCTTCTACATCGCTTGCCACACATGCCCACGCAGCCACATTTCCGTGCAGACCTGCATGTTATTCTACACCGGGTGGCCATTTACCGACGGCGTACTCTCCTCTCGTGCTGATGCCATCATCGTGGCTTCGTGGCCTAGCAGCAATACAACGCAAGCCGAAGCGTGGCGACGCGGCTTTGTGAAATGCTGGACGAACGCCTACATGCACTTCGGTGTGCGTGATACTTCGACTGTTGAACACAGAGAACCATGATCTAGTGCACGCCGTAGCGCATGCATGCGGTGCAAAAGCGGGTGCGCCACGGTCTTGCGAGGTACCCCAGGCGGTAGAGCCTTGCAAGAGGGTGAGTACGTCCGTAACGCGAGAGGTACAAATCGAAAAAGCGCACTGCAAAAGGGTTCGACAGCTGTGAGATTTGAACTCACGCGGGTTACCCCAATAGATTTCTAGTCTATCGCCTTAACCACTCGGCCAAGCTGTCGTTAAAATTGGAACAAAATCACATCATTCGACGCATTCGCCCCAACAAACTGAACGACAATAACCACGCAACATACGCCACGCTCCTTCTACATCGCTTGCCACACATGCCCACGCAGCCACATTTCCGTGCAGACCTGCATGTTATTCTACACCGGGTGGCCATTTACCGACGGCGTACTCTCCTCTCGTGCTGATGCCATCATCGTGGCTTCGTGGCCTAGCAGCAATACAACGCAAGCCGAAGCGTGGCGACGCGGCTTTGTGAAATGCTGGACGAACGCCTACATGCACTTCGGTGTGCGTGATACTTCGACTGTTGAACACAGAGAACCATGATCTAGTGCACGCCGTAGCGCATGCATGCGGTGCAAAAGCGGGTGCGCCACGGTCTTGCGAGGTACCCCAGGCGGTAGAGCCTTGCAAGAGGGGTGAGTACGTCCGTAACGCGAGAGGTACAAATCGAAAAAGCGCACTGCAAAAGGGTTCGACAGCTGTGAGATTTGAACTCACGCGGGTTACCCCAATAGATTTCTAGTCTATCGCCTTAACCACTCGGCCAAGCTGTCGTTAAAATTGGAACAAAATCACATCATTCGACGCATTCGCCCCAACAAACTGAACGACAATAACCACGCAACATACGCCACGCTCCTTCTACATCGCTTGCCACACATGCCCACGCAGCCACATTTCCGTGCAGACCTGCATGTTATTCTACACCGGGTGGCCATTTACCGACGGCGTACTCTCCTCTCGTGCTGATGCCATCATCGTGGCTTCGTGGCCTAGCAGCAATACAACGCAAGCCGAAGCGTGGCGACGCGGCTTCAGCCGAAAGCAACAACGGGTGTAGCTGACTCGGAAAGCGCGAAAACACGAGCCTTCCACCGATGGGCAAAAGACAACAAGATATCGGAGGAGGGGATCGAACCCTCGATCTTGAGCGTGTTAAGCTCACGTCCTAACCACTAGACGACACCGACACTCAACGGACGAAGCCATCCTCACGGCACAATTATTTCACACGTCATGTACACTAACACGCAGCACTACAGCTCGCCGCGCGTGTCCCCACGCAGGCTTACGCACTACCCTCAGTCCGGTACCCTCTACTTTCAAGGACATCCACTCGAATAGACACAGCAGCACAAAACGTAAGCTGCTTTCGCCGGCATCGTTGCTCGGATTCCCGGCCTGTCGCCATGTGCTGCTTCCTGCCTCGTGGCCTTCCAGCCATGGCCTGACTGGCGTCGATTTGGTGGTATATACGAGGTACGTGGGGTGCTTTTTGATCGCTTGCACTGCCGGTTCTGCCACCCACAGATGTTATGCCAACGGCCTTCGATATCATAGCCGATTGGCGAGCTTCCACAGCAGCTGTCTAACAGCAGCACAATGCACGCGTTCGCTGACAAAGTAAACAGGCACCCATGCTAGTGGCATGATTGATTTGGTTGTATTCGCCACGTGGATGAAGCACAGAGAACCATGATCTAGTGCACGCCGTAGCGCATGCATGCGGTGCAAAAAGCGGGTGCGCCACGGTCTTGCGAGGTACCCCAGGCGGTAGAGCCTTGCAAGAGGGTGAGTACGTCCGTAACGCGAGAGGTACAAATCGAAAAAGCGCACTGCAAAAGGGTTCGACAGCTGTGAGATTTGAACTCACGCGGGTTACCCCAATAGATTTCTAGTCTATCGCCTTAACCACTCGGCCAAGCTGTCGTTAAAATTGGAACAAAATCACATCATTCGACGCATTCGCCCCAACAAACTGAACGACAATAACCACGCAACATACGCCACGCTCCTTCTACATCGCTTGCCACACATGCCCACGCAGCCACATTTCCGTGCAGACCTGCATGTTATTCTACACCGGGTGGCCATTTACCGACGGCGTACTCTCCTCTCGTGCTGATGCCATCATCGTGGCTTCGTGGCCTAGCAGCAATACAACGCAAGCCGAAGCGTGGCGACGCGGCTTCAGCCGAAAGCAACAACGGGTGTAGCTGACTCGGAAAGCGCGAAAACACGAGCCTTCCACCGATGGGCAAAAGATAACAAGATATCGGAGGAGGGGATCGAACCCTCGATCTTGAGCGTGTTAAGCTCACGTCCTAACCACTAGACGACACCGACACTCAACGGACGAAGCCATCCTCACGGCACAATTATTTCACACGTCATGTACACTAACACGCAGCACTACAGCTCGCCGCGCGTGTCCCCACGCAGGCTTACGCACTACCCTCAGTCCGGTACCCTCTACTTTCAAGGACATCCACTCGAATAGACACAGCAGCACAAAACGTAAGCTGCTTTCGCCGGCATCGTTGCTCGGATTCCCGGCCTGTCGCCATGTGCTGCTTCCTGCCTCGTGGCCTTCCAGCCATGGCCTGACTGGCGTCGATTTGGTGGTATATACGAGGTACGTGGGGTGCTTTTTGATCGCTTGCACTGCCGGTTCTGCCACCCACAGATGTTATGCCAACGGCCTTCGATATCATAGCCGATTGGCGAGCTTCCACAGCAGCTGTCTAACAGCAGCACAATGCACGCGTTCGCTGACAAAGTAAACAGGCACCCATGCTAGTGGCATGATTGATTTGGTTGTATTCGCCACGTGGATGAAGCACAGAGAACCATGATCTAGTGCACGCCGTAGCGCATGCATGCGGTGCAAAAGCGGGTGCGCCACGGTCTTGCGAGGTACCCCAGGCGGTAGAGCCTTGCAAGAGGGGTGAGTACGTCCGTAACGCGAGAGGTACAAATCGAAAAAGCGCACTGCAAAAGGGTTCGACAGCTGTGAGATTTGAACTCACGCGGGTTACCCCAATAGATTTCTAGTCTATCGCCTTAACCACTCGGCCAAGCTGTCGTTAAAATTGGAACAAAATCACATCATTCGACGCATTCGCCCCAACAAACTGAACGACAATAACCACGCAACATACGCCACGCTCCTTCTACATCGCTTGCCACACATGCCCACGCAGCCACATTTCCGTGCAGACCTGCATGTTATTCTACACCGGGTGGCCATTTACCGACGGCGTACTCTCCTCTCGTGCTGATGCCATCATCGTGGCTTCGTGGCCTAGCAGCAATACAACGCAAGCCGAAGCGTGGCGACGCGGCTTCAGCCGAAAGCAACAACGGGTGTAGCTGACTCGGAAAGCGCGAAAACACGAGCCTTCCACCGATGGGCAAAAAGATAACAAGATATCGGAGGAGGGGATCGAACCCTCGATCTTGAGCGTGTTAAGCTCACGTCCTAACCACTAGACGACACCGACACTCAACGGACGAAGCCATCCTCACGGCACAATTATTTCACACGTCATGTACACTAACACGCAGCACTACAGCTCGCCGCGCGTGTCCCCCACGCAGGCTTACGCACTACCCTCAGTCCGGTACCCTCTACTTTCAAGGACATCCATTCGAATAGACACAGCAGCACAAAACGTAAGCTGCTTTCGCCGGCATCGTTGCTCGGATTCCCGGCCTGTCGCCATGTGCTGCTTCCTGCCTCGTGGCCTTCCAGCCATGGCCTGACTGGCGTCGATTTGGTGGTATATACGAGGTACGTGGGGTGCTTTTTGATCGCTTGCACTGCCGGTTCTGCCACCCACAGATGTTATGCCAACGGCCTTCGATATCATAGCCGATTGGCGAGCTTCCACAGCAGCTGTCTAACAGCAGCACAATGCACGCGTTCGCTGACAAAGTAAACAGGCACCCATGCTAGTGGCATGATTGATTTGGTTGTATTCGCCACGTGGATGAAGCACAGAGAACCATGATCTAGTGCACGCCGTAGCGCATGCATGCGGTGCAAAAGCGGGTGCGCCACGGTCTTGCGAGGTACCCCAGGCGGTAGAGCCTTGCAAGAGGGGTGAGTACGTCCGTAACGCGAGAGGTACAAATCGAAAAAGCGCACTGCAAAAGGGTTCGACAGCTGTGAGATTTGAACTCACGCGGGTTACCCCAATAGATTTCTAGTCTATCGCCTTAACCACTCGGCCAAGCTGTCGTTAAAATTGGAACAAAATCACATCATTCGACGCATTCGCCCCAACAAACTGAACGACAATAACCACGCAACATACGCCACGCTCCTTCTACATCGCTTGCCACACATGCCCACGCAGCCACATTTCCGTGCAGACCTGCATGTTATTCTACACCGGGTGGCCATTTACCGACGGCGTACTCTCCTCTCGTGCTGATGCCATCATCGTGGCTTCGTGGCCTAGCAGCAATACAACGCAAGCCGAAGCGTGGCGACGCGGCTTCAGCCGAAAGCAACAACGGGTGTAGCTGACTCGGAAAGCGCGAAAACACGAGCCTTCCACCGATGGGCAAAAAGACAACAAGATATCGGAGGAGGGGATCGAACCCTCGATCTTGAGCGTGTTAAGCTCACGTCCTAACCACTAGACGACACCGACACTCAACGGACGAAGCCATCCTCACGGCACAATTATTTCACACGTCATGTACACTAACACGCAGCACTACAGCTCGCCGCGCGTGTCCCCACGCAGGCTTACGCACTACCCTCAGTCCGGTACCCTCTACTTTCAAGGACATCCATTCGAATAGACACAGCAGCACAAAACGTAAGCTGCTTTCGCCGGCATCGTTGCTCGGATTCCCGATCTTGAGCGTGTTAAGCTCACGTCCTAACCACTAGACGACACCGACACTCAACGGACGAAGCCATCCTCACGGCACAATTATTTCACACGTCATGTACACTAACACGCAGCACTACAGCTCGCCGCGCGTGTCCCCACGCAGGCTTACGCACTACCCTCAGTCCGGTACCCTCTACTTTCAAGGACATCCATTCGAATAGACACAGCAGCACAAAACGTAAGCTGCTTTCGCCGGCATCGTTGCTCGGATTCCCGATCTTGAGCGTGTTAAGCTCACGTCCTAACCACTAGACGACACCGACACTCAACGGACGAAGCCATCCTCACGGCACAATTATTTCACACGTCATGTACACTAACACGCAGCACTACAGCTCGCCGCGCGTGTCCCCCACGCAGGCTTACGCACTACCCTCAGTCCGGTACCCTCTACTTTCAAGGACATCCATTCGAATAGACACAGCAGCACAAAACGTAAGCTGCTTTCGCCGGCATCGTTGCTCGGATTCCCGATCTTGAGCGTGTTAAGCTCACGTCCTAACCACTAGACGACACCGACACTCAACGGACGAAGCCATCCTCACGGCACAATTATTTCACACGTCATGTACACTAACACGCAGCACTACAGCTCGCCGCGCGTGTCCCCCACGCAGGCTTACGCACTACCCTCAGTCCGGTACCCTCTACTTTCAAGGACATCCATTCGAATAGACACAGCAGCACAAAACGTAAGCTGCTTTCGCCGGCATCGTTGCTCGGATTCCCGATCTTGAGCGTGTTAAGCTCACGTCCTAACCACTAGACGACACCGACACTCAACGGACGAAGCCATCCTCACGGCACAATTATTTCACACGTCATGTACACTAACACGCAGCACTACAGCTCGCCGCGCGTGTCCCCCACGCAGGCTTACGCACTACCCTCAGTCCGGTACCCTCTACTTTCAAGGACATCCATTCGAATAGACACAGCAGCACAAAACGTAAGCTGCTTTCGCCGGCATCGTTGCTCGGATTCCCGATCTTGAGCGTGTTAAGCTCACGTCCTAACCACTAGACGACACCGACACTCAACGGACGAAGCCATCCTCACGGCACAATTATTTCACACGTCATGTACACTAACACGCAGCACTACAGCTCGCCGCGCGTGTCCCCCACGCAGGCTTACGCACTACCCTCAGTCCGGTACCCTCTACTTTCAAGGACATCCATTCGAATAGACACAGCAGCACAAAACGTAAGCTGCTTTCGCCGGCATCGTTGCTCGGATTCCCGATCTTGAGCGTGTTAAGCTCACGTCCTAACCACTAGACGACACCGACACTCAACGGACGAAGCCATCCTCACGGCACAATTATTTCACACGTCATGTACACTAACACGCAGCACTACAGCTCGCCGCGCGTGTCCCCACGCAGGCTTACGCACTACCCTCAGTCCGGTACCCTCTACTTTCAAGGACATCCATTCGAATAGACACAGCAGCACAAAACGTAAGCTGCTTTCGCCGGCATCGTTGCTCGGATTCCCGATCTTGAGCGTGTTAAGCTCACGTCCTAACCACTAGACGACACCGACACTCAACGGACGAAGCCATCCTCACGGCACAATTATTTCACACGTCATGTACACTAACACGCAGCACTACAGCTCGCCGCGCGTGTCCCCACGCAGGCTTACGCACTACCCTCAGTCCGGTACCCTCTACTTTCAAGGACATCCATTCGAATAGACACAGCAGCACAAAACGTAAGCTGCTTTCGCCGGCATCGTTGCTCGGATTCCCGATCTTGAGCGTGTTAAGCTCACGTCCTAACCACTAGACGACACCGACACTCAACGGACGAAGCCATCCTCACGGCACAATTATTTCACACGTCATGTACACTAACACGCAGCACTACAGCTCGCCGCGCGTGTCCCCACGCAGGCTTACGCACTACCCTCAGTCCGGTACCCTCTACTTTCAAGGACATCCATTCGAATAGACACAGCAGCACAAAACGTAAGCTGCTTTCGCCGGCATCGTTGCTCGGATTCCCGATCTTGAGCGTGTTAAGCTCACGTCCTAACCACTAGACGACACCGACACTCAACGGACGAAGCCATCCTCACGGCACAATTATTTCACACGTCATGTACACTAACACGCAGCACTACAGCTCGCCGCGCGTGTCCCCACGCAGGCTTACGCACTACCCTCAGTCCGGTACCCTCTACTTTCAAGGACATCCATTCGAATAGACACAGCAGCACAAAACGTAAGCTGCTTTCGCCGGCATCGTTGCTCGGATTCCCGATCTTGAGCGTGTTAGCTCACGTCCTAACCACTAGACGACACCGACACTCAACGGACGAAGCCATCCTCACGGCACAATTATTTCACACGTCATGTACACTAACACGCAGCACTACAGCTCGCCGCGCGTGTCCCCCACGCAGGCTTACGCACTACCCTCAGTCCGGTACCCTCTACTTTCAAGGACATCCATTCGAATAGACACAGCAGCACAAAACGTAAGCTGCTTTCGCCGGCATCGTTGCTCGGATTCCCGATCTTGAGCGTGTTAAGCTCACGTCCTAACCACTAGACGACACCGACACTCAACGGACGAAGCCATCCTCACGGCACAATTATTTCACACGTCATGTACACTAACACGCAGCACTACAGCTCGCCGCGCGTGTCCCCACGCAGGCTTACGCACTACCCTCAGTCCGGTACCCTCTACTTTCAAGGACATCCATTCGAATAGACACAGCAGCACAAAACGTAAGCTGCTTTCGCCGGCATCGTTGCTCGGATTCCCGATCTTGAGCGTGTTAGCTCACGTCCTAACCACTAGACGACACCGACACTCAACGGACGAAGCCATCCTCACGGCACAATTATTTCACACGTCATGTACACTAACACGCAGCACTACAGCTCGCCGCGCGTGTCCCCCACGCAGGCTTACGCACTACCCTCAGTCCGGTACCCTCTACTTTCAAGGACATCCATTCGAATAGACACAGCAGCACAAAACGTAAGCTGCTTTCGCCGGCATCGTTGCTCGGATTCCGATCTTGAGCGTGTTAAGCTCACGTCCTAACCACTAGACGACACCGACACTCAACGGACGAAGCCATCCTCACGGCACAATTATTTCACACGTCATGTACACTAACACGCAGCACTACAGCTCGCCGCGCGTGTCCCCACGCAGGCTTACGCACTACCCTCAGTCCGGTACCCTCTACTTTCAAGGACATCCATTCGAATAGACACAGCAGCACAAAACGTAAGCTGCTTTCGCCGGCATCGTTGCTCGGATTCCCGATCTTGAGCGTGTTAGCTCACGTCCTAACCACTAGACGACACCGACACTCAACGGACGAAGCCATCCTCACGGCACAATTATTTCACACGTCATGTACACTAACACGCAGCACTACAGCTCGCCGCGCGTGTCCCCACGCAGGCTTACGCACTACCCTCAGTCCGGTACCCTCTACTTTCAAGGACATCCATTCGAATAGACACAGCAGCACAAAACGTAAGCTGCTTTCGCCGGCATCGTTGCTCGGATTCCCGGCCTGTCGCCATGTGCTGCTTCCTGCCTCGTGGCCTTCCAGCCATGGCCTGACTGGCGTCGATTTGGTGGTATATACGAGGTACGTGGGGTGCTTTTTGATCGCTTGCACTGCCGGTTCTGCCACCCACAGATGTTATGCCAACGGCCTTCGATATCATAGCCGATTGGCGAGCTTCCACAGCAGCTGTCTAACAGCAGCACAATGCACGCGTTCGCTGACAAAGTAAACAGGCACCCATGCTAGTGGCATGATTGATTTGGTTGTATTCGCCACGTGGATGAAGCACAGAGAACCATGATCTAGTGCACGCCGTAGCGCATGCATGCGGTGCAAAAGCGGGTGCGCCACGGTCTTGCGAGGTACCCCAGGCGGTAGAGCCTTGCAAGAGGGGTGAGTACGTCCGTAACGCGAGAGGTACAAATCGAAAAAGCGCACTGCAAAAGGGTTCGACAGCTGTGAGATTTGAACTCACGCGGGTTACCCCAATAGATTTCTAGTCTATCGCCTTAACCACTCGGCCAAGCTGTCGTTAAAATTGGAACAAAATCACATCATTCGACGCATTCGCCCCAACAAACTGAACGACAATAACCACGCAACATACGCCACGCTCCTTCTACATCGCTTGCCACACATGCCCACGCAGCCACATTTCCGTGCAGACCTGCATGTTATTCTACACCGGGTGGCCATTTACCGACGGCGTACTCTCCTCTCGTGCTGATGCCATCATCGTGGCTTCGTGGCCTAGCAGCAATACAACGCAAGCCGAAGCGTGGCGACGCGGCTTCAGCCGAAAGCAACAACGGGTGTAGCTGACTCGGAAAGCGCGAAAACACGAGCCTTCCACCGATGGGCAAAAAGATAACAAGATATCGGAGGAGGGGATCGAACCCTCGATCTTGAGCGTGTTAAGCTCACGTCCTAACCACTAGACGACACCGACACTCAACGGACGAAGCCATCCTCACGGCACAATTATTTCACACGTCATGTACACTAACACGCAGCACTACAGCTCGCCGCGCGTGTCCCCACGCAGGCTTACGCACTACCCTCAGTCCGGTACCCTCTACTTTCAAGGACATCCATTCGAATAGACACAGCAGCACAAAACGTAAGCTGCTTTCGCCGGCATCGTTGCTCGGATTCCCGGCCTGTCGCCATGTGCTGCTTCCTGCCTCGTGGCCTTCCAGCCATGGCCTGACTGGCGTCGATTTGGTGGTATATACGAGGTACGTGGGGTGCTTTTTGATCGCTTGCACTGCCGGTTCTGCCACCCACAGATGTTATGCCAACGGCCTTCGATATCATAGCCGATTGGCGAGCTTCCACAGCAGCTGTCTAACAGCAGCACAATGCACGCGTTCGCTGACAAAGTAAACAGGCACCCATGCTAGTGGCATGATTGATTTGGTTGTATTCGCCACGTGGATGAAGCACAGAGAACCATGATCTAGTGCACGCCGTAGCGCATGCATGCGGTGCAAAAGCGGGTGCGCCACGGTCTTGCGAGGTACCCCAGGCGGTAGAGCCTTGCAAGAGGGGTGAGTACGTCCGTAACGCGAGAGGTACAAATCGAAAAAGCGCACTGCAAAAGGGTTCGACAGCTGTGAGATTTGAACTCACGCGGGTTACCCCAATAGATTTCTAGTCTATCGCCTTAACCACTCGGCCAAGCTGTCGTTAAAATTGGAACAAAATCACATCATTCGACGCATTCGCCCCAACAAACTGAACGACAATAACCACGCAACATACGCCACGCTCCTTCTACATCGCTTGCCACACATGCCCACGCAGCCACATTTCCGTGCAGACCTGCATGTTATTCTACACCGGGTGGCCATTTACCGACGGCGTACTCTCCTCTCGTGCTGATGCCATCATCGTGGCTTCGTGGCTAGCAGCAATACAACGCAAGCCGAAGCGTGGCGACGCGGCTTCAGCCGAAAGCAACAACGGGTGTAGCTGACTCGGAAAGCGCGAAAACACGAGCCTTCCACCGATGGGCAAAAGACAACAAGATATCGGAGGAGGGGATCGAACCTCGATCTTGAGCGTGTTAAGCTCACGTCCTAACCACTAGACGACACCGACACTCAACGGACGAAGCCATCCTCACGGCACAATTATTTCACACGTCATGTACACTAACACGCAGCACTACAGCTCGCCGCGCGTGTCCCCCACGCAGGCTTACGCACTACCCTCAGTCCGGTACCCTCTACTTTCAAGGACATCCATTCGAATAGACACAGCAGCACAAAACGTAAGCTGCTTTCGCCGGCATCGTTGCTCGGATTCCCGATCTTGAGCGTGTTAAGCTCACGTCCTAACCACTAGACGACACCGACACTCAACGGACGAAGCCATCCTCACGGCACAATTATTTCACACGTCATGTACACTAACACGCAGCACTACAGCTCGCCGCGCGTGTCCCCACGCAGGCTTACGCACTACCCTCAGTCCGGTACCCTCTACTTTCAAGGACATCCATTCGAATAGACACAGCAGCACAAAACGTAAGCTGCTTTCGCCGGCATCGTTTATCGGATTCCCGATCTTGAGCGTGTTAAGCTCACGTCCTAACCACTAGACGACACCGACACTCAACGGACGAAGCCATCCTCACGGCACAATTATTTCACACGTCATGTACACTAACACGCAGCACTACAGCTCGCCGCGCGTGTCCCCACGCAGGCTTACGCACTACCCTCAGTCCGGTACCTCTACTTTCAAGGACATCCATTCGAATAGACACAGCAGCACAAAACGTAAGCTGCTTTCGCCGGTATCGTTGCTCGGATTCCCGATCTTGAGCGTGTTAAGCTCACGTCCTAACCACTAGACGACACCGACACTCAACGGACGAAGCCATCCTCACGGCACAATTATTTCACACGTCATGTACACTAACACGCAGCACTACAGCTCGCCGCGCGTGTCCCCCACGCAGGCTTACGCACTACCCTCAGTCCGGTACCCTCTACTTTCAAGGACATCCATTCGAATAGACACAGCAGCACAAACGTAAGCTGCTTTCGCCGCATCGTTGCTCGGATTCCCGATCTTGAGCGTGTTAAGCTCACGTCCTAACCACTAGACGACACCGACACTCAACGGACGAAGCCATCCTCACGGCACAATTATTTCACACGTCATGTACACTAACACGCAGCACTACAGCTCGCCGCGTGTCCCCCACGCAGGCTTACGCACTACCCTCAGTCCGGTACCCTCTACTTTCAAGGACATCCATTCGAATAGACACAGCAGCACAAAACGTAAGCTGCTTTCGCCGGCATCGTTGCTCGGATTCCCGATCTTGAGCGTGTTAAGCTCACGTCCTAACCACTAGACGACACCGACACTCAACGGACGAAGCCATCCTCACGGCACAATTATTTCACACGTCATGTACACTAACACGCAGCACTACAGCTCGCCGCGCGTGTCCCCCACGCAGGCTTACGCACTACCCTCAGTCCGGTACCCTCTACTTTCAAGGACATCCATTCGAATAGACACAGCAGCACAAAACGTAAGCTGCTTTCGCCGGCATCGTTGCTCGGATTCCCGATCTTGAGCGTGTTAAGCTCACGTCCTAACCACTAGACGACACCGACACTCAACGGACGAAGCCATCCTCACGGCACAATTATTTCACACGTCATGTACACTAACACGCAGCACTACAGCTCGCCGCGCGTGTCCCCACGCAGGCTTACGCACTACCCTCAGTCCGGTACCCTCTACTTTCAAGGACATCCATTCGAATAGACACAGCAGCACAAAACGTAAGCTGCTTTCGCCGGCATCGTTGCTCGGATTCCCGATCTTGAGCGTGTTAAGCTCACGTCCTAACCACTAGACGACACCGACACTCAACGGACGAAGCCATCCTCACGGCACAATTATTTCACACGTCATGTACACTAACACGCAGCACTACAGCTCGCCGCGCGTGTCCCCACGCAGGCTTACGCACCCCTCAGTCCGGTACCCTCTACTTTCAAGGACATCCATTCGAATAGACACAGCAGCACAAAACGTAAGCTGCTTTCGCCGGCATCGTTGCTCGGATTCCCGATCTTGAGCGTGTTAGCTCACGTCCTAACCACTAGACGACACCGACACTCAACGGACGAAGCCATCCTCACGGCACAATTATTTCACACGTCATGTACACTAACACGCAGCACTACAGCTCGCCGCGCGTGTCCCCACGCAGGCTTACGCACTACCCTCAGTCCGGTACCCTCTACTTTCAAGGACATCCATTCGAATAGACACAGCAGCACAAAACGTAAGCTGCTTTCGCCGGCATCGTTGCTCGGATTCCCGATCTTGAGCGTGTTAGCTCACGTCCTAACCACTAGACGACACCGACACTCAACGGACGAAGCCATCCTCACGGCACAATTATTTCACACGTCATGTACACTAACACGCAGCACTACGGCTCGCGCGCGTGTCCCCACGCGGCTTACGCACTACCCTCAGTCCGGTACCCTCTACTTTCAAGGACATCCATTCGAATAGACACAGCAGCACAAAACGTAAGCTGCTTTCGCCGGCATCGTTGCTCGGATTCCCGATCTTGAGCGTGTTAAGCTCACGTCCTAACCACTAGACGACACCGACACTCAACGGACGAAGCCATCCTCACGGCACAATTATTTCACACGTCATGTACACTAACACGCAGCACTACAGCTCGCCGCGCGTGTCCCCACGCAGGCTTACGCACTACCCTCAGTCCGGTACCCTCTACTTTCAAGGACATCCATTCGAATAGACACAGCAGCACAAAACGTAAGCTGCTTTCGCCGGCATCGTTGCTCGGATTCCCGATCTTGAGCGTGTTAAGCTCACGTCCTAACCACTAGACGACACCGACACTCAACGGACGAAGCCATCCTCACGGCACAATTATTTCACACGTCATGTACACTAACACGCAGCACTACAGCTCGCCGCGCGTGTCCCCACGCAGGCTTACGCACTACCCTCAGTCCGGTACCCTCTACTTTCAAGGACATCCATTCGAATAGACACAGCAGCACAAAACGTAAGCTGCTTTCGCCGGCATCGTTGCTCGGATTCCCGGCCTGTCGCCATGTGCTGCTTCCTGCCTCGTGGCCTTCCAGCCATGGCCTGACTGGCGTCGATTTGGTGGTATATACGAGGTACGTGGGGTGCTTTTTGATCGCTTGCACTGCCGGTTCTGCCACCCACAGATGTTATGCCAACGGCCTTCGATATCATAGCCGATTGGCGAGCTTCCACAGCAGCTGTCTAACAGCAGCACAATGCACGCGTTCGCTGACAAAGTAAACAGGCACCCATGCTAGTGGCATGATTGATTTGGTTGTATTCGCCACGTGGATGAAGCACAGAGAACCATGATCTAGTGCACGCCGTAGCGCATGCATGCGGTAAAAGCGGGTGCGCCACGGTCTTGCGAGGTACCCCAGGCGGTAGAGCCTTGCAAGAGGGGTGAGTACGTCCGTAACGCGAGAGGTACAAATCGAAAAAGCGCACTGCAAAAGGGTTCGACAGCTGTGAGATTTGAACTCACGCGGGTTACCCCAATAGATTTCTAGTCTATCGCCTTAACCACTCGGCCAAGCTGTCGTTAAAATTGGAACAAAATCACATCATTTGACGCATTCGCCCCAACAAACTGAACGACAATAACCACGCAACATACGCCACGCTCCTTCTACATCGCTTGCCACACATGCCCACGCAGCCACATTTCCGTGCAGACCTGCATGTTATTCTACACCGGGTGGCCATTTACCGACGGCGTACTCTCCTCTCGTGCTGATGCCATCATCGTGGCTTCGTGGCCTAGCAGCAATACAACGCAAGCCGAAGCGTGGCGACGCGGCTTCAGCCGAAAGCAACAACGGGTGTAGCTGACTCGGAAAGCGCGAAAACACGAGCCTTCCACCGATGGGCAAAAAGATAACAAGATATCGGAGGAGGGGATCGAACCCTCGATCTTGAGCGTGTTAAGCTCACGTCCTAACCACTAGACGACACCGACACTCAACGGACGAAGCCATCCTCACGGCACAATTATTTCACACGTCATGTACACTAACACGCAGCACTACAGCTCGCCGCGCGTGTCCCACGCAGGCTTACGCACTACCCTCAGTCCGGTACCCTCTACTTTCAAGGACATCCATTCGAATAGACACAGCAGCACAAAACGTAAGCTGCTTTCGCCGGCATCGTTGCTCGGATTCCCGGCCTGTCGCCATGTGCTGCTTCCTGCCTCGTGGCCTTCCAGCCATGGCCTGACTGGCGTCGATTTGGTGGTATATACGAGGTACGTGGGGTGCTTTTTGATCGCTTGCACTGCCGGTTCTGCCACCCACAGATGTTATGCCAACGGCCTTCGATATCATAGCCGATTGGCGAGCTTCCACAGCAGCTGTCTAACAGCAGCACAATGCACGCGTTCGCTGACAAAGTAAACAGGCACCCATGCTAGTGGCATGATTGATTTGGTTGTATTCGCCACGTGGATGAAGCACAGAGAACCATGATCTAGTGCACGCCGTAGCGCATGCATGCGGTGCAAAAGCGGGTGCGCCACGGTCTTGCGAGGTACCCCAGGCGGTAGAGCCTTGCAAGAGGGGTGAGTACGTCCGTAACGCGAGAGGTACAAATCGAAAAAGCGCACTGCAAAAGGGTTCGACAGCTGTGAGATTTGAACTCACGCGGGTTACCCCAATAGATTTCTAGTCTATCGCCTTAACCACTCGGCCAAGCTGTCGTTAAAATTGGAACAAAATCACATCATTTGACGCATTCGCCCCAACAAACTGAACGACAATAACCACGCAACATACGCCACGCTCCTTCTACATCGCTTGCCACACATGCCCACGCAGCCACATTTCCGTGCAGACCTGCATGTTATTCTACACCGGGTGGCCATTTACCGACGGCGTACTCTCCTCTCGTGCTGATGCCATCATCGTGGCTTCGTGGCCTAGCAGCAATACAACGCAAGCCGAAGCGTGGCGACGCGGCTTCAGCCGAAAGCAACAACGGGTGTAGCTGACTCGGAAAGCGCGAAAACACGAGCCTTCCACCGATGGGCAAAAGATAACAAGATATCGGAGGAGGATCGAACCCTCGATCTTGAGCGTGTTAAGCTCACGTCCTAACCACTAGACGACACCGACACTCAACGGACGAAGCCATCCTCACGGCACAATTATTTCACACGTCATGTACACTAACACGCAGCACTACAGCTCGCCGCGCGTGTCACACACAGGCTTACGCACTACCCTCAGTCCGGTACCCTCTACTTTCAAGGACATCCATTCGAATAGACACAGCAGCACAAAACGGCGTAAGCTGCTTTCGCCGGCATCGTTGCTC
>JAAKBD010000031.1:0-23242 GCA_012656105.1 Phytophthora syringae | reverse complement strand
GCGTTTTTCGACCCGGAGCAGAAGATCGTGCTGGAGCTCGGGTGGAAAGACTCGATGAAAGATCTCGTGAAGAGGGAGTACATGTAGCAAAAGCAGAGAACGAAGCGACTTAATACAAGAGAGTTTCCCGGCAGTGGCTACGATTGAGTTGCAGCTGCAGAGACTCCCCATGGTCCTCTTGCTTGGGTTCATTATGTACGGCCACCCTTGAGGGGCGTCGGTGGTCGTCCAGCAGAAGCAAGCCTTGGACGAACATTGGAAGAACACTGTTCGTGGAAGTGGGGAGGTTTTGGAGCATCGTCCGCAATATCTGTTTTCGCGGGGAATATGCTGGCGTGTGCACTGCACAGTGGGGGTGTTCGCTTCTCGCCGGTCTGGTTGGCACAAAGTTTGTTTTTCTGCGATTGGCTATTAGTCAAACGGTAATTTATCAGGAGCGTGGAGAGGCGACAGAATATTGCATTCTTCCTGACGATGGTGCTCAAGCTCGCGCTCAAGCTGCTGCTGCTGAAGACGATGTAGACATCAATGGTGACGTGAAAATAGACGACTCGACGACGGAGAGATCGGCGCCGCTGGTGCTGACCGTAGCGCAGCGCTTGTCGTCGCTGACACCGCCGCAACTACACCTGTTCAAGCACTCGGCCCCAGCGTCATGGACCACGTCGCTGAGCTCACCCTGCAGTTTCTCCTCTGGATCAAGGAGCTGGCAAGAGAGCATGCTGCCTTGCAGTACCAACAGGAAGGGCAAAATCACACCCAGAATGTCGCGTTGATGCTGTTCAGGCCTCAACAGAGACCAGGGTAAGGCAGCTCACGGACCAACAACGCGACATTGCTGTAAGTCTCGGAGAATCGCCGACGGCTACGCAAGCCAGCCTCCGGGAATAACTTCAACACATGCAGGAGGTCCAAGATGAGCGAGGCGGGCAATCGAGAGCTACGTTAGTGACATACTTACCCAGGCGAGCCAAGACGTACAGAAGGAGACTCGCGACAGGCAAGGGAGAAATCCTATCGACATGCACCACGACCTGTCTCTCCTGCCCAACTGCCTGATAGAGAGAGCTGTCCACCAAGCCACCTTGATGATGAGTCAAAGATGCCACTAGCGTCGGAAAGGGACCGGCAACACAAGGTGCCGATGGTGCACACTACGTTAGTGTGGTATTGCAGTACACCAAAAATCGTCAAATGTGGTTCTCAATTAGCACACAACAATCGCCGACAAGTCGGCGAACAAAGCCGGTGCTGGGTTGACCCAGCGGTTCAGCCTTTCCAGGACATCGGTGTTTCGTTTGCGCAGAAACCAGTCGCCTAAGCCAGTCAAATTTGGTCGTCGAGGTATAGTCGAGCCAACTATCCCCGGTAAAACCTGTGCCAGCCACCAATGGGTGGGGGCGGCGCGCGAGCGCTTTTACAAGGCGTCGAGAGCAAAGGCTTCTCGACTTGAAGTAGCAGTACCCGGGCTGTCCGGCGTACTGACCCGCCGAGTTTGACGGGGTTTGTTGAGTCACACAAAGCGAAATTTACCCTTCCCCGAGTCGACTTTTCTCTTGGCGCTACCAGCGGTCGACTCTTTACAAGCTTATGCCTCTCGGGTGTCGACGGCAGACATAATCCAGCCCGCGCAGGGACTTAGCGGAAGTATACGCTTGTGTTGGACTTGGAAAATTCTGCTCTGTATTGTTTCTAGAGCTCTTGAAAGCTCTTTCTAATTGTTTCCTAGTTCTCTATACAAATATCAAGTGATCGTTTCAGATCTCTACGCCTCTCCAGTGGAGTCGATTGCCCCTTCGCCGAGCCGTTTTGGGCTTGAATGGTCGGCGTGTGCTCTGATCGGGCAACTAGACTCTTGGCAGGGCGTTTTACCACCCTCAATGGGCAACCAGACTCTTCAGACCAGATCTCGGCGGTTGACAGTGCTCGCCGACGGTTGGCTGAGTCAACTGCCTCTAAACGGCCGGATTTACCAACATTCCGGTCGTCTATCGTCCACTGGTCGACTTAAGTCCGAAGTGTGGTCAGTCGTTCCTGATTCCGGCCCAACATAGGATGGCCTAGTTGAGGTCTGGGCCGAAACTTGGGTTCAATATACCGCATTAGTGTCAAGTGCTGTGACGCCGACAGAGGATCAAGCGCCACAGACTTGAAAAACGGCTACTCCGCCATTGACGACATCACCCGAGCGGTGCAGGGTGATGTTTGTGAGCCAACCGCGGCCGTGGCAGCCGGGACGCATACTTCGTCACAAACCGAGGAGTATCAAGGATATTCGCCACCACTTCGGTCGGCAGCGGCCAGCCTTATGCGATTGCAGCCACTTCGAAGGGCGTAATCGAGCTCTTGTACGCCATACACATCATCGAGCGCGAGCACACAAACTGGTGGCGCTAGGTGTACTCGTGTCAGAGCTTTAGCTTCACGTTCAAATGAAAGCGGAGCAGACAGCACAACGCTACTTGTCGAGCAGTGGAACCTGAATGTTGCTGCTGAAGTCCTTGTCCAGCTGGCCGGGCAAGGTAAGATGATTAACGAAAATCATAACGTAATAATACGTGTATTAATTCACTCACTGGTCATCTTGTCGATTTCTTAAGGTATTCACCATTCCGATTTCGTTTCCTCTAAGTCGCCAGGTAGTGACATACTACAAGCGAAGTCAGCCAGAAGGTCGGTTGTCATCTCGTCTAGGTCGTAGTCCATTTCTTCGTCGACGGGGAAGATGAAGCTGGTAGGTGTGTGCAAGTGATGCAGTTCGTCGGTCAAACGAAGATCTCCTTCCCGTTCTTAAGGTACTTGACACAAACACCCCACTTGAATATATACGAAGTCTCATTTGGCCGTGGAGGCACCAACTCGAAGGGTCCAAGGGCCTGGAGCTCTTCCATTGCTTGGCGGACCGCAGAAGGTGGTTCTATCATGGCTGGAGGTGTCGTTGGCCCTGCAGATGTCACATATGTGGACTGGATGTGAAGTAAGTCCCTGTGGCGGTCTCTAGTCTTGTCGGATGCGCTGTGAGCTCGATGTTTGGCGGCGAAGCCTCTGGCCTGAAACTTGGCTTGCGGCACAGTGAATACCTGCGTTGGCCACGAGTGTGAGTCGGAGGTGCATCAAGCCCTGCAATTCTGCTTCAGGCGGAGCCCTCTGACCTTCTCCTGAAGTCCTAATTGAGCCGTGTGCTGGAAAATGTTGTGGTCCGTGCTGTGGTCACGAGCGGAGGTGTAATAGGGCGGAGCCCGGCTGATGGTTTGTGACCAATTCTAGAACGTGGTGTGTGGCACACATGGCTACACTGGTACATGGCTACATGGATACATGGATACATGATGTTGAGCACACACATGAGGTACAATCATTAGTCGACTAAGTACGATTGGTACTTACGAGAGACGACATAGCTTGAGCCACTCATTTCGAACTAGTGACTTCCGGGAGGCATTAATTAGGCGGTTTACAGTATCTAGGAACTTTAGAGCAAAGTAAATAAAGTTCAGTTTAACTCTAACCTGGAAGTTCGTAAGTCGTTTGGAACGACCCCGGAAAGCAAGGCTTTCCTCGTGCGATAGACGACAGAGACGCAAGGCGTCTGTCGCGGTTAGAAGCTTCGCTTCCTCAAAGCACAAGGTGCGTGTGACCCCCGTCACACCTGGTAGCACTTGTAGTCAATCCCGCGACCGTCGCAAATTGCTACACGCTCAAGACACACTTTGAGTATGGAAGACTCCGAGAGTCGGATGCCAGCTCGCCGGGACTTTCCCCATCTCTCTGATGCCCACTGCGCCACGCTGGAGAAGATGGTGAGTCTCCTGGGCGAGCAGGCTTACGCTGGATTCCCTCGCTTCCTCCGGAAGAGCAGAGGGCCCGCGTTGAGCGGTTCGACAAGTATGAGTCGTCCCTCATCGCTCACGTGAGCATGGCTGCTCAAGAAGCGGCGCGCGACCATGCGTGCTGAAGCGGCGCAGAACCCAGCCGCGTTCACCCCACGACAGCCGTCGACAAAGGCAGTCAAGATGACAGTGCCCATGTTCGACGGGAAAGAGGCTGACAGCCTAGTGTTCTGGATCCGCGAGATCGAGATTGCGCTGAGCGCAGGACAGATCTATGATGCGAGATCGCAGGTCGCTTTTGCTCTCTCTAACCTTGGAGGTCGAGCTCGTGCCTGGGCAATGGCCCGCGAGACTTCGTCTCCAGGTTATTTCTCGTCATGGCAATTTATGGAACAAGAGCTCAGGCAGCAATTTCTGCTCGCCAATGTGGCATATCGTCATCGCTCGCTATTCTTGCGACGCAAGCAGGGTAAGCGTACCCTTCAAGACTATGTCATGGAGTTGCAAAACTTAAAAGCGGCTATGGCCGGCGCGCCTCTCTCTGAGGATGTCAATGTCACGGTATTCATGGACGGAGTCCGTACGGGCCCTGTGCGGACGGAGCTGTTCCGTCGCCAGCCCAAGACCTTCAATGAAGCTGTGCACCTCGCTCTTCTCGAGGACCACTATGTGCGATCCGCAAATGGCCATGTGGGTCCCTCATCGTAGCCGAAGGCCCTGTTCCCATGGAGGTATCCTCGGCCGAAGCGGCGCGTTCGAAGAAGCCTAGGGCCAGTGGTCGCTGCTTCGGATGTAACCAGATGGGTCATTTCCGTCGCAGCTGCCCGACGAACCCTTGGCGCGTCAATCATGGCAAGGCCAATTCGTCGCGTCGCCGTCGCTCAATGTCATTGAGTCCGCGCCGGCGAAAAACGGGCGGCTCCCAGTAGGTGCGGGACGCCCCGCTGGGAGACTTCGCTCTTCCAAGACGACGGTGGCCTTGCCACCTCCCCGTCCTGGAGAGCAAGTCCCGGAGACGGAACTATTGTTCCTCATGGTGGCCGCCTCGCGGTCTAACCTTGTGGTCGTCACCGCCAGCATCAAAGGGTATGTAGAACCTATGACAATCCTGATTGACTCGGGTGCGTCGTACAATTTCGCAACGAAAACTAGCGTGGCTAAGAACAGCGCATTATATGCTAAATCTTTAGAGGACTCTAAGAGTAATAGAAAAGTGTCTGTTCGCCTAGCGACTGATTCGATTGTATCGACGCGGAAGGTTCTCCTCCCTCTGGCTGTCAAATTTGACGACTTCAATTCGGTAGAACTGTTCATTGTCCTTGACATGGACGAACGGTACGACCTGATCCTCGGCATGCCTTGGCTTCCAAAGCATGAGCCGTAGATCGACTGGCGCAGTCGCACCATTGGTGCTAGCCACAAACCCTTAGCGGATCGAGCTTTGGCGGGTCATCTCCCCTCCTCATCCCGCAACGGGTTCGTGCATGAGCACCGGGTGCCTCGTGGGGAACGTCATTTTGCCGGATCGGCGGAAGAAGTGTTCGTTTCCGAACTAGAAGGTGGTCGAGCAAGGGCTCCCACTACGCACCGCGTACAAGCTGGTTCAGCTTTGGTCGCGCAGGAAGACGCAGACGAAGGTCGTCGCGCACACGAAGGTGGTCGAGCAGAGGCTCCCACTAAGCAACGCGTACAAGCTGGTTCAGCTTTGGTCGCGCAGGAAGCCGCAGACGAAGGTCGTCGCGCACGAGAAGGTGGTCGAGCTGAGGCTCCCACACCAGTTACGGCACGCAGTAGGACTGTGTCCCGTCCGAAGTCCCATGTGGGGAAGGAACCCACTATGGTGGTTGTCGATGCCCTTACAGGCAACAGACGGGAAGGAGTGGAATTAACTCCTGTCCCAGAACTATCAGAGCTTCTCGCTCTGGAAGAGCTCTCGTATGTTGAGTTTCTCGAGTCGCTGAAAGCGGGAGAACTCGAAGACTTAGTCCTCCTTCGTCGTGACAACGTCTCGGTGGAGCTGAATAGCTCGTCGGTCATGGACCCGGACGTGCTCGAAGAGGAGAGGGTCTCCACGAGACAACGCCGCTACGGCGCGGCGATCATGAAAGATCCTTCGGACCCCTACTATCCTTTGTTGAAGGAGTTGT
This sequence comes from Phytophthora syringae, assembly GCA_012656105.1. NCBI lineage: Eukaryota > Oomycota > Peronosporomycetes > Peronosporales > Peronosporaceae > Phytophthora > Phytophthora syringae. The sequence continues at coordinate 17,265 of JAAKBD010000031.1, read as the reverse complement.
CGGATGTGGTCTCGGATGATCCTCCGTCGGAGTTACCTCCAGATCGAGGCGTTCGCCATGAGATCGATCTGGAACCAGGTACCAAGTACTGCACGACGCGACAATGGCAGCTTCCGAAGGAGCAGGTCGATCTGATCGACGCCTTCTTCGCTGCGAAGCATGCTGCCGGCATGGTACGCGAGTCCAAGTCGCCACACTCGTCTTCGACGTTCTGTGTGCGCAAACCCAATGGGAAGTGGCGCATGGTGCACGCTTTCCATAAGTTGAACGCGGCGACCATACCGGCGTCCACGCCTATCCCGAGGAAGGATGTGTTGCAGAACAACATGGCGGGTTGTGCCGTGTTCAGCGCGCTCGACATGGTCGATGGGTATTATCAGCTACTGATGCGGGAATCGGACATTCCCTCACAGCTGTGAGCACTCCCAGTGGGATGTTGTGGGAATAGTTAGTTATGCCCCAAGGGCTATCTAACGCACCAGCGACGTTTAACCGCTTGGTGACCCAACTAATCCGCCCGTTGAGGCGCTTTGCGCAGACCTACTTCGACGACATTTTCGTCCACAGCCGAGCTGAGGGCGATAAGTCGGACACTGAGGTCCACATTGGACACCTCCGTGAGGTTCTGATGTGCATGCGCGAGAATCGCTTGTATGCGAACATCAACAAATGCATCTTTGGTGCGGAGGAGATTCCCTTCCTGGGATATTTCCTCGGCAAGGATGGCGTTCGAGCCGACCCCGAGAAGATAGAAGCGATCTCTCAGTGGCCAGCTCCTACGTCCCAACGGGATCTGCGCAAGTGGCTTGGCCTCGCCAATTACTTACACAAGTATAGCGAGAATTATGCCGAGCTGGCCAGGCCATTGACCATCCCCTGAAGAAGGATACGGAGTGGTCTTGGCCCGAGGAGGCACAGAGAGCCTTTGAGGCGATCAAACAGAGCCTGCCAAGCGCTCCAACCCTCGCACTTCCAGACGAAGATCGTCCATTTAGTGTCGTGTGCGACGCATCGGACTTTGCCATTGGCTGCGCCCTGCTTCAGGTTGATGCTGAAGGCAGAGAACGAGTGGTCTCGTTTTAATCGCGACAGCTAAAAGCTGCGGGGAAGAATTACCCCGTCCATGACAAGGAACTTCTCGCGATGAAGTACGCACTTGTGAAGTTCCGGGTCCATCTGCTCGGCAGCAAACCCTTTGTGATCTAACACAGATCATGCCTCTTGAGGACGGCGACCTCATCTCCGCACCTATCTCAGCGCATGGCGCGTTGGTTGTCATTCTTTGCAGAATACAACTTCACGGTGGCTTACAAGCCGGGCAAGCAGAACGTCCTGGCGGACGCATTGTCGCGGAGACCCAACTACGAGTTGGCACATGCCGTGTACCTCGAGTCCCCGCTCCATGAGCTGCTTCGGGAGGCTTACGTTGACGACGATGATCTGCGAGGGCTAGTGACAGCACTGCGCGAGAAGACGGGTAGGACCCAACTGACGGCTCGTCAGCGTGCAAGGTTGCATCGCTACTCCCTGTCTGAGGGACTACTCTACTATCAAGTAGATAAGGGTGACTCCCCGAGGTTGGTGGTCTCCAACGATGAGGACCTGCGCTACAGGATCCTCTATGAGGCGCACGATACGGCGCATAGCGGTCACTTGGGCCACGAGAAGACGTACACGTCGGTGGCGCGAGACTTCTGGTGGCCCCACATGTACAAGTGGGTCCGCGCTTACGTCAAGACGTGCGAGACATGCCAACGGGTAAAACCCTCTCCGGCATCGGCGGCGCCGCTGATGAGCTTGCCGGTTCCGGCTGACTGCTGGCGCTCGGTGAGCATGGACTTCATGTTCGAGTTGCCACCCGACGGGCGAGGCCATACTGGCGTGTTGGTCTTCGTCTGCCGACTGAGTAAGATGGTGCGGCTGGTGCCGGTCAAGAAGAGTGTGGCAGGCGGCTCAGCTCTTTATAGACAATGTCTTTCGTCATCATGGCCTCCCGAATCGTTTGTTAGCGATCAGGACCCACGCTTCGTGTCACACTTCTGGACCCACCTCTTTCGCCTCCTAGGCACTCAGTTGGACATGTCCACGGCAGACCACCCGCAGACCGATGGTCAGACCGAGCGCGTGAACCGTGTATTGGAAGACATTTTGCGCAGTGTCTGCGTGGCAGATCCCACCAAGTGGAGTGCACAACTCGCACAAGTGGAGTTCGCGATCAACAATGCAGTGCATGCGTCCACGGGCTTCACGCCCTTCTACGTGAACGGCTTGCGGCACCGCGGACCCCACTGGCGTTGCCTCCGGCTTCCAGTTTGGGTGAGGGAGGGATTGTCGTAGACGACGACAGAGGTTTGCACGGAGTGCGGGCTTCCGTCAAACGGAATCTTCTCACGTTTATTGAGACTGGCGAAGCCATTCGCACGCGCGTCCGAGACGCCATGGCAGCTGCACAAGACTTGCAGAAACAAAACAGTGATCGCCATGGGCGCAACAACACGCAAGTGTTCAAATTGGAGACTTGGTCTTACTAAATGCAAAAACCTCCCTATCAATGCAGTGTCTGCGGTGGGGAGTACCAAGCTTCGACCACGTTTCGTGGGCCCGTTCACGGTCATTGGGGTTCACGGCAATGCCTACACGTTGGATTTACCATCGGCAATGGCAACGCATCCAACGTTTTACGTTGGCATGCTTAAAGCGTACCATGAGGCCGATCCTGAGGATTCGGAGGGTTCTGACCCTGGCGACTCAGTGCGTACTGCATCGCACGCTCGAGAGCCTCTTCCGTCAACGGCATTGGCTGCTGGGCAGCATCCGGCCTCGGAACGTCCAGAGGAAACCGGCCCTCCAAGCGTCCATGCGGTCATACAGACTCCGCATCCAGGCGGTGTGCTCCGCGATCGTCGCACGACGTTGCGTCTGCACCTCGCGCACTTTCTCCTGGAGCGCGCCCAAGTCACGTCGCACGCGTTCGATACGCTGAGCGGGACCCTGCGAGCCCTACGCTTGACTCGCGTCCTCATCCCGTCCAGCCTGAAGAGCCCGCTGGGCATTCTGCAGCGCGGCAATATCAGTCCGCTGATACTCGAGAAGCCGCTGGCAGTTCTTCAGCGACTCACGGAGTACCGCAATCTCCGCCGAGTCTGGAGCAGACGGCGCAGGCACCGGTGCGGCAGCGGCCACTGGGCTCCTCCACCCCTATGGGGTAATGATGGGGAGCCACGCTTCCATGTAGAGAACCTGGTGAACCACCGTAAGCGCGCGGGCGCGTACCAGTTTCTGGTGAAGTGGCACGGCTACCCCGCGGCCGAGAATACATGGGAGCCGGAATCCCGCCTCGTGGAGGACTGAGCCGACCTCGTGGACGCCTATGTGCGCTCCCACGTAGGTCTTCGGCGCTAACCGGCCCGAGCACGCTCTTAGGTTCCACTGGATGCACACGGTGCGACTGCTGCACCTTCTTCACTACCTCTTCGAGGATGATTTGAGGAGTGGGCACGTGACGTGGGTCCTATCGGTTGTAAAACCAATTGCCATCGGCGATCGCCTTCGCCATGCGAAATCGAAGGCGCCGCTGCGCCAACCAATCCAAGTGGTGTGGGGAGTTCATGAACTCTGCTACGGGGTAGCCAACGTGCTGGAGTCACGCTTTGAAGGATTCCTCGTAGGTCGCTCGTGCGAGCGCAGTGTCCTCATCGAGGATGAGGGGACACTGCTGACAGTTGGGCACGGCCACGCCCGGCTGCCGGCTTCGCTGCAGGTACTCGGAGTACTCCCGACGGGACCAGACACGCTGTTCCAGCAACTGATCCCGAGTACGAGGGGTCGAGGCCTCGGCGTCACGGACAGGAGCCTGTTAGGCAGCAACGCGAGCAGCGTCGATACGACCTCGGAGGTAGTCTCGGTTCTCCGGGCGAAGACGAGCAGGGTCAACCCCTTCGTCGGCACCCGCGTTGGTAACCACCAAGGGTCCCGAGGTCCGCGTCACGGTGGGATTGGGAATTTTACCCTCTTCGACGTTCTTTCCAAGGAGCTGCGCCCGCAGCACGGCCGTCTTGCCGCGAGGGGTTACGGGACTCCCAGGATGGCAAGCGCGTAGCGCCTCGGAGAGCTTGGGCGACTCGTAGCCCGCGTTCATATCCGTGTCGGAGTCGTCGTAATCGACTTGGAGCGAGGGGTCCTCGTACTCCGGAGGAGTTGTCGCCTTGGAGGGAATAGGAGCCTTCTCCTCGACGTCCTCCATGTGGGTGTCGCCCGTGGCAGGTGCACCGGAGGTGTGGACGATGTCGTCCTTCTCCTCCTCTTGGTCACCTCGGACGAGGTTCGGGTCGTCGCTCACCGAGCTATCAGAGTAATACGGACCCGGGGTCGCGTTGTGATGGCGCTTGCGGCGCCACGCTGCAGCCACGGATGCTCGTCGAGCAGGCGATTTCTCCTTGGGTGTCTTCCGCGCTTTGGCTGGAGCAGCACCTTCTTTGGCGGACTGTGTCCCGGTCGTCTTCTGATTTTTGGGGACAGCGCTCGTCTTGGAGGCAACGCCCTCCCGCCCTTGGCGGTCTTCTCCTTCGGAGCTTTCCGCTTTTTCGTTGCCGAGACGGCTATGGCTTGGGCAGCCGGCTTCTTCGCGGCCGAATCGGCGTTCACGTTTGTGGTCCGCGTCTGGCTTCTCGTCTTGAGGCCGGAAGAAGTAGGCGTCGCCTTCTTGGGCTCCAGCTCCTTCTTGGTACTACCCTGCGTGGCAGGAGTGGGAGACGTCGCGTCCGAGATCTTGGGACCCAAGCTGGCGGCCGGGACGGCGATTGTATTCTCGTCCCCCGCCTTAGAGTCCGTGGTCTCCTTCTCCAGAGTGCCTGGCACGTCGGTCACCTTGGAGGGTGACTTCGCAGGGCTCTTGGAGCTGATGTCTTCGTGTGCGGAGGTGCTCTTCGAGCCAGCGTCCCCTTCCGCAGTCTTCGCAGTGCCCGTAGGGCTTGGCCTGTCTTCGGCGGCGGTCTTCGCGTCGCCCGAGGGGCTCCGGGCAGCATCGGCGGTCTTCGGCGCGCTCGTAGGACGTTTCTTCGTGTCGGTCTTCTTCTCCGTGTCGCCCGTAGGGCTCTTCTTTGCGTCGGTCGCCCTCTTCGCGTCGGCGGTGCCCGAAGGGCCCTTCTTGGTGTCGGTGGCCTTGGTCATGGCCTGTGGCCGGTGCTTGTGGGGTCGGTGGCGTTTTGAAGAATGAGGCTTTGCCGTCGGGGCGCACGGTGTGCTCGCGTTTCGCTGGATTCCCCGCTCCTTTCCCAGATTGGGATCCAACGGTGTTTCCCGTTTGAGTGTGGGAGGGTGTAATAGGGCGGAGCCCGGCTGATGGTTTGTGACCAATTCTAGAACGTGGTGTGTGGCACACATGGCTACACTGGTACATGGCTACATGGATACATGGATACATGATGTTGAGCACACACATGAGGTACAATCATTAGTCGACTAAGTACGATTGGTACTTACGAGAGACGACATAGCTTGAGAGCCACTCATTTCGAGCTAGTGACTTCCGGGAGGCATTAATTAGGCGGTTTACAGTATATAGGAACTTTAGAGCAAAGTAAATAAAGTTCAGTTTAACTCTAACCTGGAAGTTCGCAAGTCGTTTGGAACGACCCCGGAAAGCAAGGCTTTCCTCGTGCGATAGACGACAGAGACGCAAGGCGTCTGTCGCGGTTAGAAGCTTCGCTTCCTCAAAGCACAAGGTGCATGTGACCCCCGTCACAGGAGGCTTGAGTTCCTCTCGACCCCGCTGTGGTCACGAGTCTGTCGGCTGCGCGTCGGAAGCGCACCACACGCGAGCGCAGGTCGCTTCTTGGACAGAGGATATCTTTGCGAGTGAGCTCGATAAATTTCAGTACGGTGTGGATGATCGCGCGATTTTCAGCCAATTCAATGCGTAGGATACGAACATACCAGATCCGTTTAAATACGAAATGGCGCGAGAACGAATATCGGGGGAACTCGCACTTTAGCGAGGAGAACACGAAAATCAGGTTTTTCATGTTCCCTCTTTTTCGTGGAAGCATTTCTTATCCATTTTTATGTCTCCCCTACCCGAGCCCAAGGTCGTCTCACTCCCGAAATTGATAAGAACCAAGTCAAGAAATATCATGCCGACTCAAGATGAGCTCAAGGAGCCTGATGTTGGTGAAGAAGAGCCGAAGACTGCCGTTGGTATGACAAAGGGGCTGCGGTTGGCGCTGTGATTGGAGGAGCTTCCTACGGAATGGCTGTTGCTACTGGGCTTGCTGGGGCGACGGCAACGGCAGCCGCCACGATGTCTGCTGCCCCGGTAGCTGTTGGAGCCGCGACAGGCTTGGGCTTGTGGGCGGCAGTTCCGGCTGCTATCAACGCCATAGGATTTACCGCGAGTGGAATCGCCATTGGTTCATTTGGTGCATCAATGATGTCAGCAGCTGCAGTCGCGAGCGGCGGAGGTGTCGCGAGCGGTAGCGCCGTCGCGGTTCTTCAAAGTATCGGTGTGCTTGGTGTATCGAACCCAGTCGGGCTTGGAATCGTCGGTACTGTTACTGCAGTTGGTATGGGCATAAGCTACCTGACCGCACCCGTTGCTGTTGCTGCTACGAGTAGCGCAGCGATGTACACGGCGGCGGCTGGTGCAGGTGCAGTTGTTGGGGCGGCGATTCCTGGTATGCGCAAGCCACATGGCGACCCAGAAGTGGATAATGAAAGCAGCAACAAGAAGAAGAAGAAGTGTTGGGTCGTTGTCGAAGTGGTGGAGGGTTCTGGTGAGAGCCGTAGCCAGACGTTCGACAACGAGGATGATGCACGCGAAGCTTACAATAATTCATCCGCGCGCGACCGTTTCTTGATTCCGGTTGAAAACTAGGAGTCCGTGCTTGATACTTACGGCGCCCAATAACCAGAGGTGGAGACACTGCGGAACTTGCAGCTCTTGATGGTATCATAGTTGTCCGGTCCACCGTACTATGGTCATTTCGATGCTATTGACGAGTTAGAAGGCGCCACGCACAGTATTTCAAAGCTCTAAACACTACCGTGGCAGCCTTCCCAAACGCGACCTGCACTAGGCCCGCCTATAAGACGTCAATGTACTCACTTTCAATTGACTTCAATTCAAACACGACCACTATTATCGGAAGAGGCAGCAAACCAAAGAATCGAACTCACCAGCGCCACCACGTCAAATGATCAACCGAAAAAAAGCAGCCCAATCTCGTCCCATGGTTCCCCGTTCAGCAGAAACAACGCGGTCGTAACGAGTGTCGCTCATTGTTGTGAATATCCTGGTGACCCCACTCACTCTTACACTTGACTCGTGTTGATCAGGTGGCCAGTCAAAATCTTGCGATAATTTCGTGCGTTAATGCTTTCTCTCGAGCCGGCAATTACTCACAAAAGTTGAATCTTCCAACCTATTCACTCGTAGGCATGACACTCAGTGCTGCTGTTGTCGACAGTCAAATGTCCATATTCTGCTGCAATTTCACGAGAGAAGCACCCTTCAGTAGGTGAATTTGATGAATATGTTGCTCTTGTTGAGCCATTTCCTCCACCATGTCGCGAGTCCAGCACTGCAGACGCTGTCAAAGCTGAATGGATATCGTGCGACCTATAATCGAATCGGAAACCCGTACCAACTCCTTCGACCGTTGTCGACCGTGAAAAAGAATTCGCAAGCTGTGTCACGAGAACGAAGGAGCCATTTCTGCCCAGTCGATAGCTTACACTTCCAGCGAGAGGATAATCTTCCGTCTGCGAGACGTAAACTGTTTGCACCTCCGCTGGCTCATTTGGTTGGCTTGGATCGCCCGCAGATTGTGGAGAAGATAACGAGGTGACTGTCATCTTCGTCTCCACGTGGGTGCGACTCTCAAACCACTGGTCCAGTCCGTCGGACGAATACATTTGCGTGTTCGTAAAGACGAAATGCTGTTTCAGAGTGTACACCTTCCTGCCTGTGGAAGTCGTCACACTGGTCTTCACGTAAAGATCTCGTGCAACCGACGTCCAAAACGCGCTATTCAAGTCGGTCACATTCTCATTCCCAGCACCAACTACTGCAGGCAGCGTAACCATGGCGGGTTCAACGTAGCGTTTAAAACGATGTTCAAGCACTTCCACGCGTGTTGGACGGACAGCTTTCGCGTCTTGATAGATCAACAAGTTGCCATCAATAAGCCAGAAATCTTCGCCATAAACTACCCGGAACGCAACAGCATGAGCTCCTCCTAGAAAACTACCGAGGAACGGCGTCAGATTTAGAACGTACGTCGGTGCATCAAAAGCTCCAATTCCTACGATAGGCTTCCACAAATATGGACTGAGTCCCCGGTAAACACCAGCGGGAATGGCCACACCACGCCCACCACTTGGTCATCCACCAGCACTTGTACCTCTCGGAAAGCACCATCACCCCCACAATTTCCACTATTCAACGCTTCTCTTAACTCTTCGCGCGTAATATTTCCTCGTTTCAGCAAGTTCTCCGAGAAATTCATAGACAAGTCACTTGGTGGATTCGAGTAGTAAAACTCGTCGCATTGGTGGTGCGACAAGAAGAGCTCCAGATAGAGCTCCTCAGTATTATCTGGTAGCTGCACCATCCGATGTGGTGGTCCTGCTCTTGCTGCACTGGGTTTCTCCGAGAACCACCCGTACGACTTGGTACTGCTCGAAACCGGTAGAATTTGACCCGGTTTCTTGGTTTCTTTGGTCGGGTCAAGAGGACGGTACAATTCGAGCGACAAGTCCACTTTGAAGCTGCTGGTGTACGTCGGATTGACGATATTGTCCAGTGCCACCACAACTGTCCCTCCGGTCTTGAAGATGTCTCCATAGAGAGATACGTCCTTAATCACCTCCCACGATACTCGAAACTTTCTCGATGGTTCTGCAGTGGACGTCCGTAGCAGCTCCACGCCGTTCACCCAGACGGCTGCAATGCGATCGAATTGCACCCCTGAGTCACAACTCGCTGCCCATTTGAGGTAAACAACGGAGTAGTCGTCGTCACAAGGAGGAGCTCCGAAGGCTACGACTGCCGGATGCCAGTAGGAATTGGCGAATTCGTGCGTTAAAAGCGGTAGGACGCATGGAGCTCCCTGTGCATTGGCGTACGAAGGACCCGCGACTTCCACCGCTCGTGCCACAGTTGGGATGGTGTCAGTATCGGATTGAAATTGGCTCTGAGCTGCTAACAGCGTCACAGTGGCGTCCCATAGTCGCCCTAGCGTCGATGCCATTGGTTCTATGGTGCTTTCAATTTAATTTGATACTTCTCCCATTTTGATCGCGTGATGATTGGCTGCAACGGAATCAGAAGAGTTTGTTTGCCAACTTGGCGCCTGTGACGTTTGTTTTGCCCGAGCGTTCGACGTTGTCGTCGTCTTTTAGCAGCGATTTTGTTGCTTCCTTTGTTGCCTGGCGCCAGGCACGCAAGCATACCGGTATTATGCAACTCAAAGCACCAGGCAACAAAGCTAACAACAAAATCGCTGTTGAAAAAGACGACGCCTAAACCAAGTTATACCGTGTTATAACTTGGTCTTGAGCTTGAGGCAGAAGAGCCGAATGCCGTTCGCCACGGAAGTATGAGGCCACTTATCCGGATATGGCTTCGCAAATTCGTGTGCTGGTATTTCTGGGCTTGCCAACGTTACTTTACAGGGCACGCCCAGCTACAAACCGGCCACATGTCAATCATCCAAGACTTTAGTATTGGCTGTTTGGTTGCGAAGCATGCTGGCGTTGACTTGTCCAATATCTCAATAGCCCACATTACTCGCTGGACTGAAAACGGATTTTGTCGTTTGTCGAGACCAAAATAGTACCCCGACAGGGATAGTTGCGGTCAGATGGAGGTGGAAAAGCTCACCACTTGAGTTTGGATACTTTTGGTGACTACCAGCGAGGTGTCGGCACTCAACGATGACCTCGCCACATGCATCTTGAGGAACGATGCGCATCGAACCTCAAGAGCCACTCAATATTTCGCCAGCAACTTCACACGACCAACGCAAACACACACAATGATCTCCCCGAGGTGATGCAAGAACTTCTGTCAGTGCGGCAGGTACTACACTACCTGCCAGAATCTGCTTCGTCGGAGAAAGGGTGGGCGCAACACGAGCAGCAGCTTTTCTGGGTTGCACTCGCCCAGCACCCGGGAGGCCCCTGGACCACCATCGCCGAGTTCATCGGTACCAAATCGGCGCGCCAAGCGATGACACACGGTCAGAAGCTGCGTCAAAAGCTGAAACGCTGGAACGAGCGTCTACGCAGCAACCCCACGGCGAGTATGTTAATGGACAGAGCTAATGTGTCCACGAGCGCCGATGTTTCAGTCACCGCTGACATTTCAATCGAAACCATGCCGACGATGGCCGCAGAGAATACCATAACTGGCAGCCAGTTTGCTTTCCCAGCAGAGCTGCAACCAGAATTAATGGTAGACGGTGTTGGCATCGTCGAGATGGATGGGCTCCAAATGAGTGACGTTGACATGCTGGCGCCAACCTGCGTGATCCCCCGCAACAGTCAATACATTGCCGCGTCCGCAATGGTAGTGCCGTTGCAGAATCTGAACAGCACCGTGAACCACCATCATCTTTCAGACGACACCACGCGTGTAGTGGAGCTGATGCTGTCCGAGTACTCGGAAGAAGTGACGGTGACGGACTTTGCGGCCGATCCGGAGATGCTGCCCCAAGACCTCCTCGACGAGCTGCTCGAGATTCTCTCCGATGATGATCTCAACGAGCTGAGCCACCACCACAACCCGAACATGGCTTGATTTGCCTGCCATCCTGTGTAGGCTTCACCCCTAGAACTGGGGGCGAAGCCGCTAACGTGCCTACCGGTAGCTGTATGCATTGCGTATCGTTTGCATGTTGGTATTTGTTTAAATTGCGAATGTGAGTCTTTGCCGTATGAAGATGCAACTGATTTGGTCGGTTGGATTCGTCCTTTCATCTGCTTAGTTCTTCAGCCTTTTGGTCGTAGCCATCGTTACGAGAGGCCAACCGTTAGCTGCCTGCGTCTGTTAAAAGTATCCTGAGTGATGGTCTTCAAGTTGACGTTTCCATCTCGGCTTAATTTCAGTGGTCGACACCGAATCAATAAAAATCGAGAAAAATGCAGACCGCTTTGTGGCTGATTCTGAAGAGTGGCCAGTGTTGGCAACTCAAGTGGCGACAACTCCAAATAAATGAAATCCACCGCTGCCACAGGAAGTAACACCAAGATCGCGCACAAGTTCGTATTGCACGAGGTTTAAGTATTCAACTCTTGTCTCGGTATTCACTGCTCTGAATTGAGCAGCAGACTGCCCACAATCCTGTTTGGACGCTTTCATGCGGGTCGTCACTTGCGAGTCAATAAGGTTAGACCGTTCGTTTCCGTACCATGTTGAGGTGCCAGTACCGAAACGACACGTAACCTGCCAGCACCGCACTTCGTTGTGTGGTTCTTAGTTATAAACGGCAGAGGATAGAGGCTCCTTAGCAACCGACGTCCTGCTTGCGTGATCCATATACAGTTTTCTGCGCTGGAGACATTGCTGCGCCCTTTAAACACAAATGCTGCACCCTTGGAAATGCCACTTCCGGACGCAAAAAGTTGGATTTTATGCCATAGAAAAAAGTTATAAACTACAAAAATTGAGTCGGATTCTCACTTGAGCAGCCATTTCGCTGGTCAAAAAGCAGGACTTGTCACACTTGTCAATTTACCACGTGCCTCACATAACCTCAGGAAATAATCTCCAAGAAAGTTCACGACGAACTGATGTCGTTGCGACGAGTTCTGCACTATTTACCAGTGTCGCCATCGACCGAGAACGGGTGGACGCCTCACGAGCGACAGATCTTCTGGTCGGCACTCGCCCGCTATCCGAGAGGACCCTGGACGTCAATTGCCGAGTTTATCGGTACCAAGTCCACTCGCCAGGTCATGACGCACGGCCAGAAACTGCGGCAGAAGCTCAAGCGCTGGATGACGCGTCTCCATCGCAATCCCGCGGCACGCTCGCTTATGAATGGGATCACCCCGACACCAACAACGAGTGTCTCCGTCACTACGGTGTCGACACCTCGGTCCCAAAACTCAGCGGAGCCGCCTGATCATAGCTCTTCATCTGCAGCCTTGAAGTCGGTTTCTTCACGACCAGAAACGTACCAAGCTGAAATTGCTGTAAATGCCACAGCAGGAGCCAAGCACGAGGAGAACAATTCGCTCACTACAAACTCTTCCACTGACCCCGCCAAGATGCAGGTAGGAGGTACACGAGCGAGCTCTATAGCGCAAGGAGGCTTGGTGTACACATCACCACTGCAAATGTTGTTCGAGCCTCACGCAGCGGCTGCAGATCCTGCCCCGACAGCCATTCCAATAGATACAGGCGAGACAAAACACGACAACGTCGATAGCGCCGCACTACGCCCGATTTCCGACGCTCCAATGCCTACACGAAACCTTCTCGCTGAGCTTGCAGATGCGCTCTGGAGTGACCATACAGGAGATGTAACGGGGTAAGAGCCCGTTACTAGCGTACTCTGAATGAAGCGTAGGAAGCAATTGGCAAATTTGACTCTGAGGTTATGAAGTGGCGAGGCGGCCTCGGACCCGAGACGCCACAGCCAATGAGCTACGGAGGGGTTCTGATTGGTCACCGTTCAGCCAATAGCACGGTGTCGTGTGACAGCATACACATAGCCTGTCACACCATCCCCCACTCAAGCTAGAAGCTACAAATGTATATCTAAAATCTAGGAAGGAACCTGATCTGGCAGTGGCGAACTTGGAGCGCGGCGGGACAACGACAGCAGTGACGGCGGCATGGGTGCGGGCGGTGCGTCCGCGTCGGGAAGACTTCGGTGTTAGGCATTCACCTTCGCACGCGGAGCAGGAACGAACGATCGATGCCAGCGCAAATTCGGCAAGACTAGGCGCGGGCGGCCGCGCCCTCGCGCAGCTCTTCCCCCTCCATCGTTGCGAGGCCTGCCTCGTACGCCGCCACCACGTCCGGAACGTCTTGTTGGAGAATCTCGCGCGGCTCCCAGCTATCCGGCATTGGGCCAAGCCAACGCACCAAGTACCGGCGACCCGGAGGAACTGGATCGTCGCGGCGACGACCGCCGCGACCAGTGCGCGGGGATCGTGTAGCAGCCTGAGAATCATCGTGATCGAGGATTTAGTCGACAATATGGCGAACGTTGCCCGCGATATCCACGAGAGGAGTCGGTCCGTCGCGCACGAACGGAGCGCGACCGCTGTGGGGACGCTGAGGTCCATCAGTGTCTTGGTCCGAATGCTCATCGCCTGGTGGGTCGCCGGGTTGTAGCGGCGTAGCCGGCCAACGTAGAAGGTAGGATGCAGTCGTAGCGCAGTAGGGAGTTGTATTGTGTATGCAACCCCCAACACCTTCGTAATTTTGAAAGGCCCAATAAATCTTGGCGCGAGTTTGTTCGCTCCCAAATTCGTCACAAGTGTAGGAGTAATGCCGGCCGTGGATAACAACACACGGTCGCCGATAGAAAACTTGTCGAGGTTCTTGCGGCCTCGACGATCAGCATTCTCCTTTTGGCGATCGACAGCAGTCGCGATCGCATCACGGACATAGCGAATGACAGATTCGCGTTGCTGCAGGAACTCGGTGACCGCCGCAACGTCACATGGTTGCGTCGCGGGCACTGGATCGAAGTTCGCTTGGAGCGGCGCGGCTGGACTCGCCGCGTCTGCATCATCTTGCAGAGCAATAGCACGACGCTGTTGAGGACGAATCAGCGTCCTGGTGGTCCAATCCGCAACGCGTTCAGGCGCCGCCCTCGTGGCGGCGCGCGTGCGTACTCCAGGTGCTCGAGAAGGCAGCGTGGGCCGTGTCGACACGGCGTTCACGCCGTGGGAACTCAGGGGCGGACTTGGCGCTGAGGGCGCAGACTCTTCTGCGTCGCCTCCACAACTTGAGCGCTCCAATCCAAGGAGTGCTGAAACACGAGGATGTCGGCCGTTGTTCACAAAGAACGACGGCGTTGTTGATCGCGAACTCTGCCATGTGCAAAAGGTGCTCCACGACTTGAATGACGTGGCGTAGCTACGCAGCACGTCCTCCAGCACGCGGTTTGCGCGCTCTGTCTGGCCGTCCGTCTCCGGATGGGCTGCAGTGGACATCTGCAGTCGCGTGCAGAGGAGCTTGAAGAGCTCCTGCCAAAACGCAGCAGTAAAGGGGGATCTCGGTCGGACACGATCGAGGTCGGGATGCCGTGGTGTCGATACACCATGTCGACGAAGATCGCCGCAGTCTGGACCGCGGTTACAGTTGGTGCGACCGGAGCGAGATGTACCATCTTGCTGAATCTGTCGACGAAGACCACGACACCCGTGCGACGTTGGGTGTCCCGAGGAAAACCGAAGATAAAGTCCATGCTCACCGAGTGCCATGCGTCCTGGGGAACAGGCAGGGGTCGAAGCGGGGCCTGCTTCGACGGAGCTGGCTTGACACGCTGGCACGCTTCGCAGGAGCGTACCCATTTCCTGACCCACTTGTACATGTGAGTCCAGTGGAAATCGCGGGACAGCGCCGCGAATGTCTTCTCGCGGCCGAGGTGGCCGCCACTTGGTGAGTCGTGGAACTCGTGAATCAAACGAGCACTGAGGTCGTCGTCAAGCGGGACAACGACACGTGGAGGATCAGCTCAGTCGACGCAGTAAGTCAGGAGATTCCCGTCCAGGGTGTACCTGTCGACGCGGGCACGACTACGCGGGGACAATCGGCGTCGTGCCGTGTCCGACGGGTCCTTCAAGTACTTGATCAACTCGGCGCACGCCGCGTCGGAATCGTACGCGGCTGCAATCTCGTCGCGGAGAGGACTGGTCGCTGCGACTACTACAGCAGTCGAGGACGTGGAATCGTCGGCCTTGACCTGGACCGCTGCGAGAGAAGCAGCGTCGTCCGCTACGATCATGCACACTTGCTCGATCTCACCGCCCTTCAGGTCGCGGAGGAAGTTCTTCCACGACAAGCCAGGAAGTGCAGTGGTGTCAGCGGCGTAGCACGGAGGTCGTGCGACTTCGACGTCTTGCACGCGCGGAGACGATCCTCCCTCGCACGACGTCAGGACCGAAATGACTTCGGGCTCAGAAATCTCTGAGTCGGCTGACACCGTACGAGGTCGTCGGGGCGTACGACCGCCGCGACGACGGACAGGACGCTGTACGTCATCAGCAGCAACAGACTGTGAGCAACCACGCTCGATCACGTCTGTTGGGCTTGGGCGCCGGAACACTTCATCGGCGTCAGGACGCGGGTCGCACATCTCGACCGCGTCAATTATTCGGGAGCTCCCGCTCGACCACGCGAGGGAACCCATGCTGGACCGCGCGTGGAACACCACGCTCTACCATTTCTTCAACTTCGGGGAGTTCCCGCTCGACCACCCGCGGGATCCGCTGTTCAACCGCGTGTGGGAGTCCACACTCAACCACGACTTGTTCACTCGTGAGCCACTGCTCATCACGACGCGGGAACTCATGCTCGACCGCGTTACACTCGTCCTGAGGCTCTTGCTCAGGACTGACACAAGGTGCACTCTCACAACCAACACAAGAAGGGCCATCGCTCGCTTCAGGTGTGGTAGTGGTCATGGAGTCTGGATCCATGACTGCAACATGTGGCCAAAGGTTGGGCGTCCCGCTCAGGAACGCCAACACAGCATTCACATCGATGTCGTGGGGGCGGACAGTGCGTGTCAACCAGTCGATGTTCGGCTGGTGGCGAGCGAGCCACGGCTTCCCGAAGACGCAGTCGAAAGAGCCTCCCAGTTCGATGACAAGGAACTCGTCCGATGCGGCGAAGCCGTCGAACTCGTACGCGAAGTTGGCCGAGCACCGGGGCAACCGGCGCGGTTTACCGTCAGCATACTTGACGATCATGTGACTGGGTCCTTCGCGGACACGCATGTCCGTCTAGGGTAACACCGACAGACTATCGGCGCGCACGACGTTGTTCGTCGCGCCCGAGTCCAGCAGAGCACGTATCGGACGCTGTGCACCTTCAACGTGGAGACTGAGTATGATCAGTCTCGAGTCACTGCCGGACGTGGTGGCAAAGAGTTGTGCATGAAGCACATCAGAGCTAGGAGGAGGATCTGCCACCAGAGAACCTTCGTTCCTTCCACGCCCAGTACGACGCCCCGCGCCTACTGGGTGTCGCCGTCTTTGGTGCGGCGGCGTCGTGCCCAACCGTGACGTTCGCCACTACAGGCGCGGTGGTCCGGCTTCCGACAACGGAAGCACCGCATCGGACGCGATACGCGCGTCGACGACGGGTTGGATGACCGTTGGAAGGACGTCGACTCTCGTCGTCCGCCGTAGTGCTGAATGGCATCAATCTTCATTGGTGTCGGCTCTGGCTCAGCTGCAGCCAGAGGACGGGAGAAGTCGAAGGCTTGGGAAGCCGTCACGCTGTAGTCTTCGCGGAGTGCTACCGCGAAGGCCTCTTCCAATGTGCTCGGCGTCTTCCGAGTCAGGTAGAAACGCTGGTAGCCAGTGTTCATACCGGAAACAAAGACGTGGACTTGGGTCGCCATGTACATCGGTTTCGCCGTCACGCAGGACACGAGGTGACGCGCACGTTGGATGTACTCGAGCGTGGACAGCCGTCCCTGCTTCGGCGCTAAGAAGGCCGAACGTTGCGGGTTCTCGTCTTGTGGCGGCTGGAACGCGAGCCGCAAGTCGGACTTCATGGACGCCATGTTTGGGAAGCATGTGGCGTCGGCAACAAGCTTGCCGAGTGACCACTCCTTCGCCTCCCCCCAACTTGGAGAGGATGATCCGAGTTCTCGCGATCTCGGTAGACAGCTGCCGAGCTTCGACAGCGATGTCCACCTCGCAGAACCACCGGTTCAGGTGAAGGCGAGCGGCGCCCTCACCACTGTAGGTCGAGACATCGATCTTCACGATGTTGCTCTTCTTGCTCTTGATGGGCGTGGGAGTCGACACTCGCTGACGGAGGTCAGCGAGTTCACGCACCATAAACTCTTGAGCGGTCAGCAAAGTCTTGATGACGCCGTCACAGGACACCGCTGCAAGGCGTTGCAGCGCTCCCCACTCGATCGACGACAGGTGAGAAAAACTGGCGTGCTCGAGGGAGATGCTGGACGCTGCGGACGCGTCGCTCATCGACGTGTCGTTCATCTTGATCTTGATCTTGGCGTTGGACGGATTACGAAATGCTACCAGGTGTAACGGGGTAAGAGCCCGTTA
>JAAKBD010000319.1:0-44975 GCA_012656105.1 Phytophthora syringae | reverse complement strand
CGTCCGTAACGCGACAGGTACAAATCGAAAAAGCGCACTGAAAAGGGTTCGACAGCTGCGAGATTTGATCTTACGCGGGTTACCTAATGATTTCTAGTCTATCGCCTTAACCACTCGGCCAAGCTGTCGTTAAAATTGGAACAAAATCACATCATTCGACGCATTCGCCCCAACAAACTGAACGACAATAACCACGCAACATACGCCACGCTCCTTCTACATCGCTTGCCACACATGCCCACGCAGCCACATTTCCGTGCAGACCTGCATGTTATTCTACACCGGGTGGCCATTTACCGACGGCGTACTCTCCTCTCGTGCTGATGCCATCATCGTGGCTTCGTGGCCTAGCAGCAATACAACGCAAGCCGAAGCGTGGCGACGCGGCTTTGTGAAATGCTGGACGAACGCCTACATGCACTTCGGTGTGCGTGATACTTCGACTGTTGAACACAGAGAACCATGATCTAGTGCACGCCGTAGCGCATGCATGCGGTGCAAAAGCGGGTGCGCCACGGTCTTGCGAGGTACCCCAGGCGGTAGAGCCTTGCAAGAGGGGTGAGTACGTCCGTAACGCGAGAGGTACAAATCGAAAAAGCGCACTGCAAAAGGGTTCGACAGCTGTGAGATTTGAACTCACGCGGGTTACCCCAATAGATTTCTAGTCTATCGCCTTAACCACTCGGCCAAGCTGTCGTTAAAATTGGAACAAAATCACATCATTCGACGCATTCGCCCCAACAAACTGAACGACAATAACCACGCAACATACGCCACGCTCCTTCTACATCGCTTGCCACACATGCCCACGCAGCCACATTTCCGTGCAGACCTGCATGTTATTCTACACCGGGTGGCCATTTACCGACGGCGTACTCTCCTCTCGTGCTGATGCCATCATCGTGGCTTCGTGGCCTAGCAGCAATACAACGCAAGCCGAAGCGTGGCGACGCGGCTTCAGCCGAAAGCAACAACGGGTGTAGCTGACTCGGAAAGCGCGAAAACACGAGCCTTCCACCGATGGGCAAAAGATAACAAGATATCGGAGGAGGGGATCGAACCTCGATCTTGAGCGTGTTAAGCTCACGTCCTAACCACTAGACGACACCGACACTCAACGGACGAAGCCATCCTCACGGCACAATTATTTCACACGTCATGTACACTAACACGCAGCACTACAGCTCGCCGCGCGTGTCCCCCACGCAGGCTTACGCACTACCCTCAGTCCGGTACCCTCTACTTTCAAGGACATCCATTCGAATAGACACAGCAGCACAAAACGTAAGCTGCTTTCGCCGGCATCGTTGCTCGGATTCCCGGCCTGTCGCCATGTGCTGCTTCGCCTCGTGGCCTTCCAGCCATGGCCTGACTGGCGTCGATTTGGTGGTATATACGAGGTACGTGGGGTGCTTTTTGATCGCTTGCACTGCCGGTTCTGCCACCCACAGATGTTATGCCAACGGCCTTCGATATCATAGCCGATTGGCGAGCTTCCACAGCAGCTGTCTAACAGCAGCACAATGCACGCGTTCGCTGACAAAGTAAACAGGCACCCATGCTAGTGGCATGATTGATTTGGTTGTATTCGCCACGTGGATGAAGCACAGAGAACCATGATCTAGTGCACGCCGTAGCGCATGCATGCGGTGCAAAAGCGGGTGCGCCACGGTCTTGCGAGGTACCCCAGGCGGTAGAGCCTTGCAAGAGGGGTGAGTACGTCCGTAACGCGAGAGGTACAAATCGAAAAAGCGCACTGCAAAAGGGTTCGACAGCTGTGAGATTTGAACTCACGCGGGTTACCCCAATAGATTTCTAGTCTATCGCCTTAACCACTCGGCCAAGCTGTCGTTAAAATTGGAACAAAATCACATCATTCGACGCATTCGCCCCAACAAACTGAACGACAATAACCACGCAACATACGCCACGCTCCTTCTACATCGCTTGCCACACATGCCCACGCAGCCACATTTCCGTGCAGACCTGCATGTTATTCTACACCGGGTGGCCATTTACCGACGGCGTACTCTCCTCTCGTGCTGATGCCATCATCGTGGCTTCGTGGCCTAGCAGCAATACAACGCAAGCCGAAGCGTGGCGACGCGGCTTCAGCCGAAAGCAACAACGGGTGTAGCTGACTCGGAAAGCGCGAAAACACGAGCCTTCCACCGATGGGCAAAAGATAACAAGATATCGGAGGAGGGGATCGAACCCTCGATCTTGAGCGTGTTAAGCTCACGTCCTAACCACTAGACGACACCGACACTCAACGGACGAAGCCATCCTCACGGCACAATTATTTCACACGTCATGTACACTAACACGCAGCACTACAGCTCGCCGCGCGTGTCCCCCACGCAGGCTTACGCACTACCCTCAGTCCGGTACCCTCTACTTTCAAGGACATCCATTCGAATAGACACAGCAGCACAAAACGTAAGCTGCTTTCGCCGGCATCGTTGCTCGGATTCCCGGCCTGTCGCCATGTGCTGCTTCCTGCCTCGTGGCCTTCCAGCCATGGCCTGACTGGCGTCGATTTGGTGGTATATACGAGGTACGTGGGGTGCTTTTTGATCGCTTGCACTGCCGGTTCTGCCACCCACAGATGTTATGCCAACGGCCTTCGATATCATAGCCGATTGGCGAGCTTCCACAGCAGCTGTCTAACAGCAGCACAATGCACG
The DNA here is from genome assembly GCA_012656105.1 of Phytophthora syringae. NCBI lineage: Eukaryota > Oomycota > Peronosporomycetes > Peronosporales > Peronosporaceae > Phytophthora > Phytophthora syringae. Next base: position 42,288 of record JAAKBD010000319.1, on the reverse strand, counting down.
CGTTCGCTGACAAAGTAAACAGGCACCCATGCTAGTGGCATGATTGATTTGGTTGTATTCGCCACGTGGATGAAGCACAGAGAACCATGATCTAGTGCACGCCGTAGCGCATGCATGCGGTGCAAAAGCGGGTGCGCCACGGTCTTGCGAGGTACCCCAGGCGGTAGAGCCTTGCAAGAGGGGTGAGTACGTCCGTAACGCGAGAGGTACAAATCGAAAAAGCGCACTGCAAAAGGGTTCGACAGCTGTGAGATTTGAACTCACGCGGGTTACCCCAATAGATTTCTAGTCTATCGCCTTAACCACTCGGCCAAGCTGTCGTTAAAATTGGAACAAAATCACATCATTCGACGCATTCGCCCCAACAAACTGAACGACAATAACCACGCAACATACGCCACGCTCCTTCTACATCGCTTGCCACACATGCCCACGCAGCCACATTTCCGTGCAGACCTGCATGTTATTCTACACCGGGTGGCCATTTACCGACGGCGTACTCTCCTCTCGTGCTGATGCCATCATCGTGGCTTCGTGGCCTAGCAGCAATACAACGCAAGCCGAAGCGTGGCGACGCGGCTTCAGCCGAAAGCAACAACGGGTGTAGCTGACTCGGAAAGCGCGAAAACACGAGCCTTCCACCGATGGGCAAAAAGATAACAAGATATCGGAGGAGGGGATCGAACCCTCGATCTTGAGCGTGTTAAGCTCACGTCCTAACCACTAGACGACACCGACACTCAACGGACGAAGCCATCCTCACGGCACAATTATTTCACACGTCATGTACACTAACACGCAGCACTACAGCTCGCCGCGCGTGTCCCCCACGCAGGCTTACGCACTACCCTCAGTCCGGTACCCTCTACTTTCAAGGACATCCATTCGAATAGACACAGCAGCACAAAACGTAAGCTGCTTTCGCCGGCATCGTTGCTCGGATTCCCGGCCTGTCGCCATGTGCTGCTTCCTGCCTCGTGGCCTTCCAGCCATGGCCTGACTGGCGTCGATTTGGTGGTATATACGAGGTACGTGGGGTGCTTTTTGATCGCTTGCACTGCCGGTTCTGCCACCCACAGATGTTATGCCAACGGCCTTCGATATCATAGCCGATTGGCGAGCTTCCACAGCAGCTGTCTAACAGCAGCACAATGCACGCGTTCGCTGACAAAGTAAACAGGCACCCATGCTAGTGGCATGATTGATTTGGTTGTATTCGCCACGTGGATGAAGCACAGAGAACCATGATCTAGTGCACGCCGTAGCGCATGCATGCGGTGCAAAAGCGGGTGCGCCACGGTCTTGCGAGGTACCCCAGGCGGTAGAGCCTTGCAAGAGGGGTGAGTACGTCCGTAACGCGAGAGGTACAAATCGAAAAAGCGCACTGCAAAAGGGTTCGACAGCTGTGAGATTTGAACTCACGCGGGTTACCCCAATAGATTTCTAGTCTATCGCCTTAACCACTCGGCCAAGCTGTCGTTAAAATTGGAACAAAATCACATCATTCGACGCATTCGCCCCAACAAACTGAACGACAATAACCACGCAACATACGCCACGCTCCTTCTACATCGCTTGCCACACATGCCCACGCAGCCACATTTCCGTGCAGACCTGCATGTTATTCTACACCGGGTGGCCATTTACCGACGGCGTACTCTCCTCTCGTGCTGATGCCATCATCGTGGCTTCGTGGCCTAGCAGCAATACAACGCAAGCCGAAGCGTGGCGACGCGGCTTCAGCCGAAAGCAACAACGGGTGTAGCTGACTCGGAAAGCGCGAAAACACGAGCCTTCCACCGATGGGCAAAAAGACAACAAGATATCGGAGGAGGGGATCGAACCCTCGATCTTGAGCGTGTTAAGCTCACGTCCTAACCACTAGACGACACCGACACTCAACGGACGAAGCCATCCTCACGGCACAATTATTTCACACGTCATGTACACTAACACGCAGCACTACAGCTCGCCGCGCGTGTCCCCACGCAGGCTTACGCACTACCCTCAGTCCGGTACCCTCTACTTTCAAGGACATCCATTCGAATAGACACAGCAGCACAAAACGTAAGCTGCTTTCGCCGGCATCGTTGCTCGGATTCCCGATCTTGAGCGTGTTAGCTCACGTCCTAACCACTAGACGACACCGACACTCAACGGACGAAGCCATCCTCACGGCACAATTATTTCACACGTCATGTACACTAACACGCAGCACTACAGCTCGCCGCGCGTGTCCCCCACGCAGGCTTACGCACTACCCTCAGTCCGGTACCCTCTACTTTCAAGGACATCCATTCGAATAGACACAGCAGCACAAAACGTAAGCTGCTTTCGCCGGCATCGTTGCTCGGATTCCCGATCTTGAGCGTGTTAGCTCACGTCCTAACCACTAGACGACACCGACACTCAACGGACGAAGCCATCCTCACGGCACAATTATTTCACACGTCATGTACACTAACACGCAGCACTACAGCTCGCCGCGCGTGTCCCCCACGCAGGCTTACGCACTACCCTCAGTCCGGTACCCTCTACTTTCAAGGACATCCATTCGAATAGACACAGCAGCACAAAACGTAAGCTGCTTTCGCCGGCATCGTTGCTCGGATTCCCGATCTTGAGCGTGTTAAGCTCACGTCCTAACCACTAGACGACACCGACACTCAACGGACGAAGCCATCCTCACGGCACAATTATTTCACACGTCATGTACACTAACACGCAGCACTACAGCTCGCCGCGCGTGTCCCACGCAGGCTTACGCACTACCCTCAGTCCGGTACCCTCTACTTTCAAGGACATCCATTCGAATAGACACAGCAGCACAAAACGTAAGCTGCTTTCGCCGGCATCGTTGCTCGGATTCCCGATCTTGAGCGTGTTAGCTCACGTCCTAACCACTAGACGACACCGACACTCAACGGACGAAGCCATCCTCACGGCACAATTATTTCACACGTCATGTACACTAACACGCAGCACTACAGCTCGCCGCGCGTGTCCCCCACGCAGGCTTACGCACTACCCTCAGTCCGGTACCCTCTACTTTCAAGGACATCCATTCGAATAGACACAGCAGCACAAAACGTAAGCTGCTTTCGCCGGCATCGTTGCTCGGATTCCCGATCTTGAGCGTGTTAGCTCACGTCCTAACCACTAGACGACACCGACACTCAACGGACGAAGCCATCCTCACGGCACAATTATTTCACACGTCATGTACACTAACACGCAGCACTACAGCTCGCCGCGCGTGTCCCCCACGCAGGCTTACGCACTACCCTCAGTCCGGTACCCTCTACTTTCAAGGACATCCATTCGAATAGACACAGCAGCACAAAACGTAAGCTGCTTTCGCCGGCATCGTTGCTCGGATTCCCGATCTTGAGCGTGTTAAGCTCACGTCCTAACCACTAGACGACACCGACACTCAACGGACGAAGCCATCCTCACGGCACAATTATTTCACACGTCATGTACACTAACACGCAGCACTACAGCTCGCCGCGCGTGTCCCCACGCAGGCTTACGCACTACCCTCAGTCCGGTACCCTCTACTTTCAAGGACATCCATTCGAATAGACACAGCAGCACAAAACGTAAGCTGCTTTCGCCGGCATCGTTGCTCGGATTCCCGATCTTGAGCGTGTTAAGCTCACGTCCTAACCACTAGACGACACCGACACTCAACGGACGAAGCCATCCTCACGGCACAATTATTTCACACGTCATGTACACTAACACGCAGCACTACAGCTCGCCGCGCGTGTCCCCACGCAGGCTTACGCACTACCCTCAGTCCGGTACCCTCTACTTTCAAGGACATCCATTCGAATAGACACAGCAGCACAAAACGTAAGCTGCTTTCGCCGGCATCGTTGCTCGGATTCCCGATCTTGAGCGTGTTAAGCTCACGTCCTAACCACTAGACGACACCGACACTCAACGGACGAAGCCATCCTCACGGCACAATTATTTCACACGTCATGTACACTAACACGCAGCACTACAGCTCGCCGCGCGTCCCCCACGCAGGCTTACGCACTACCCTCAGTCCGGTACCCTCTACTTTCAAGGACATCCATTCGAATAGACACAGCAGCACAAAACGTAAGCTGCTTTCGCCGGCATCGTTGCTCGGATTCCCGATCTTGAGCGTGTTAAGCTCACGTCCTAACCACTAGACGACACCGACACTCAACGGACGAAGCCATCCTCACGGCACAATTATTTCACACGTCATGTACACTAACACGCAGCACTACAGCTCGCCGCGCGTGTCCCCACGCAGGCTTACGCACTACCCTCAGTCCGGTACCCTCTACTTTCAAGGACATCCATTCGAATAGACACAGCAGCACAAAACGTAAGCTGCTTTCGCCGGCATCGTTGCTCGGATTCCCGATCTTGAGCGTGTTAGCTCACGTCCTAACCACTAGACGACACCGACACTCAACGGACGAAGCCATCCTCACGGCACAATTATTTCACACGTCATGTACACTAACACGCAGCACTACAGCTCGCCGCGCGTGTCCCCACGCAGGCTTACGCACTACCCTCAGTCCGGTACCCTCTACTTTCAAGGACATCCATTCGAATAGACACAGCAGCACAAAACGTAAGCTGCTTTCGCCGGCATCGTTGCTCGGATTCCCGATCTTGAGCGTGTTAAGCTCACGTCCTAACCACTAGACGACACCGACACTCAACGGACGAAGCCATCCTCACGGCACAATTATTTCACACGTCATGTACACTAACACGCAGCACTACAGCTCGCCGCGCGTGTCCCCACGCAGGCTTACGCACTACCCTCAGTCCGGTACCCTCTACTTTCAAGGACATCCATTCGAATAGACACAGCAGCACAAAACGTAAGCTGCTTTCGCCGGCATCGTTGCTCGGATTCCCGATCTTGAGCGTGTTAGCTCACGTCCTAACCACTAGACGACACCGACACTCAACGGACGAAGCCATCCTCACGGCACAATTATTTCACACGTCATGTACACTAACACGCAGCACTACAGCTCGCCGCGCGTGTCCCCACGCAGGCTTACGCACTACCCTCAGTCCGGTACCCTCTACTTTCAAGGACATCCATTCGAATAGACACAGCAGCACAAAACGTAAGCTGCTTTCGCCGGCATCGTTGCTCGGATTCCCGATCTTGAGCGTGTTAGCTCACGTCCTAACCACTAGACGACACCGACACTCAACGGACGAAGCCATCCTCACGGCACAATTATTTCACACGTCATGTACACTAACACGCAGCACTACAGCTCGCCGCGCGTGTCCCCCACGCAGGCTTACGCACTACCCTCAGTCCGGTACCCTCTACTTTCAAGGACATCCATTCGAATAGACACAGCAGCACAAAACGTAAGCTGCTTTCGCCGGCATCGTTGCTCGGATTCCCGATCTTGAGCGTGTTAAGCTCACGTCCTAACCACTAGACGACACCGACACTCAACGGACGAAGCCATCCTCACGGCACAATTATTTCACACGTCATGTACACTAACACGCAGCACTACAGCTCGCCGCGCGTGTCCCCCACGCAGGCTTACGCACTACCCTCAGTCCGGTACCCTCTACTTTCAAGGACATCCATTCGAATAGACACAGCAGCACAAAACGTAAGCTGCTTTCGCCGGCATCGTTGCTCGGATTCCCGGCCTGTCGCCATGTGCTGCTTCCTGCCTCGTGGCCTTCCAGCCATGGCCTGACTGGCGTCGATTTGGTGGTATATACGAGGTACGTGGGGTGCTTTTTGATCGCTTGCACTGCCGGTTCTGCCACCCACAGATGTTATGCCAACGGCCTTCGATATCATAGCCGATTGGCGAGCTTCCACAGCAGCTGTCTAACAGCAGCACAATGCACGCGTTCGCTGACAAAGTAAACAGGCACCCATGCTAGTGGCATGATTGATTTGGTTGTATTCGCCACGTGGATGAAGCACAGAGAACCATGATCTAGTGCACGCCGTAGCGCATGCATGCGGTGCAAAAGCGGGTGCGCCACGGTCTTGCGAGGTACCCCAGGCGGTAGAGCCTTGCAAGAGGGGTGAGTACGTCCGTAACGCGAGAGGTACAAATCGAAAAAGCGCACTGCAAAAGGGTTCGACAGCTGTGAGATTTGAACTCACGCGGGTTACCCCAATAGATTTCTAGTCTATCGCCTTAACCACTCGGCCAAGCTGTCGTTAAAATTGGAACAAAATCACATCATTCGACGCATTCGCCCCAACAAACTGAACGACAATAACCACGCAACATACGCCACGCTCCTTCTACATCGCTTGCCACACATGCCCACGCAGCCACATTTCCGTGCAGACCTGCATGTTATTCTACACCGGGTGGCCATTTACCGACGGCGTACTCTCCTCTCGTGCTGATGCCATCATCGTGGCTTCGTGGCCTAGCAGCAATACAACGCAAGCCGAAGCGTGGCGACGCGGCTTCAGCCGAAAGCAACAACGGGTGTAGCTGACTCGGAAAGCGCGAAAACACGAGCCTTCCACCGATGGGCAAAAAGACAACAAGATATCGGAGGAGGGGATCGAACCCTCGATCTTGAGCGTGTTAAGCTCACGTCCTAACCACTAGACGACACCGACACTCAACGGACGAAGCCATCCTCACGGCACAATTATTTCACACGTCATGTACACTAACACGCAGCACTACAGCTCGCCGCGCGTGTCCCCACGCAGGCTTACGCACTACCCTCAGTCCGGTACCCTCTACTTTCAAGGACATCCATTCGAATAGACACAGCAGCACAAAACGTAAGCTGCTTTCGCCGGCATCGTTGCTCGGATTCCCGGCCTGTCGCCATGTGCTGCTTCCTGCCTCGTGGCCTTCCAGCCATGGCCTGACTGGCGTCGATTTGGTGGTATATACGAGGTACGTGGGGTGCTTTTTGATCGCTTGCACTGCCGGTTCTGCCACCCACAGATGTTATGCCAACGGCCTTCGATATCATAGCCGATTGGCGAGCTTCCACAGCAGCTGTCTAACAGCAGCACAATGCACGCGTTCGCTGACAAAGTAAACAGGCACCCATGCTAGTGGCATGATTGATTTGGTTGTATTCGCCACGTGGATGAAGCACAGAGAACCATGATCTAGTGCACGCCGTAGCGCATGCATGCGGTGCAAAAGCGGGTGCGCCACGGTCTTGCGAGGTACCCCAGGCGGTAGAGCCTTGCAAGAGGGGTGAGTACGTCCGTAACGCGAGAGGTACAAATCGAAAAAGCGCACTGCAAAAGGGTTCGACAGCTGTGAGATTTGAACTCACGCGGGTTACCCCAATAGATTTCTAGTCTATCGCCTTAACCACTCGGCCAAGCTGTCGTTAAAATTGGAACAAAATCACATCATTCGACGCATTCGCCCCAACAAACTGAACGACAATAACCACGCAACATACGCCACGCTCCTTCTACATCGCTTGCCACACATGCCCACGCAGCCACATTTCCGTGCAGACCTGCATGTTATTCTACACCGGGTGGCCATTTACCGACGGCGTACTCTCCTCTCGTGCTGATGCCATCATCGTGGCTTCGTGGCCTAGCAGCAATACAACGCAAGCCGAAGCGTGGCGACGCGGCTTCAGCCGAAAGCAACAACGGGTGTAGCTGACTCGGAAAGCGCGAAAACACGAGCCTTCCACCGATGGGCAAAAGACAACAAGATATCGGAGGAGGGGATCGAACCCTCGATCTTGAGCGTGTTAAGCTCACGTCCTAACCACTAGACGACACCGACACTCAACGGACGAAGCCATCCTCACGGCACAATTATTTCACACGTCATGTACACTAACACGCAGCACTACAGCTCGCCGCGCGTGTCCCCACGCAGGCTTACGCACTACCCTCAGTCCGGTACCCTCTACTTTCAAGGACATCCATTCGAATAGACACAGCAGCACAAAACGTAAGCTGCTTTCGCCGGCATCGTTGCTCGGATTCCCGATCTTGAGCGTGTTAGCTCACGTCCTAACCACTAGACGACACCGACACTCAACGGACGAAGCCATCCTCACGGCACAATTATTTCACACGTCATGTACACTAACACGCAGCACTACAGCTCGCCGCGCGTGTCCCCACGCAGGCTTACGCACTACCCTCAGTCCGGTACCCTCTACTTTCAAGGACATCCATTCGAATAGACACAGCAGCACAAAACGTAAGCTGCTTTCGCCGGCATCGTTGCTCGGATTCCCGATCTTGAGCGTGTTAGCTCACGTCCTAACCACTAGACGACACCGACACTCAACGGACGAAGCCATCCTCACGGCACAATTATTTCACACGTCATGTACACTAACACGCAGCACTACAGCTCGCCGCGCGTGTCCCCACGCAGGCTTACGCACTACCCTCAGTCCGGTACCCTCTACTTTCAAGGACATCCATTCGAATAGACACAGCAGCACAAAACGTAAGCTGCTTTCGCCGGCATCGTTGCTCGGATTCCCGATCTTGAGCGTGTTAGCTCACGTCCTAACCACTAGACGACACCGACACTCAACGGACGAAGCCATCCTCACGGCACAATTATTTCACACGTCATGTACACTAACACGCAGCACTACAGCTCGCCGCGCGTGTCCCCCACGCAGGCTTACGCACTACCCTCAGTCCGGTACCCTCTACTTTCAAGGACATCCATTCGAATAGACACAGCAGCACAAAACGTAAGCTGCTTTCGCCGGCATCGTTGCTCGGATTCCCGATCTTGAGCGTGTTAGCTCACGTCCTAACCACTAGACGACACCGACACTCAACGGACGAAGCCATCCTCACGGCACAATTATTTCACACGTCATGTACACTAACACGCAGCACTACAGCTCGCCGCGCGTGTCCCCACGCAGGCTTACGCACTACCCTCAGTCCGGTACCCTCTACTTTCAAGGACATCCATTCGAATAGACACAGCAGCACAAAACGTAAGCTGCTTTCGCCGGCATCGTTGCTCGGATTCCCGATCTTGAGCGTGTTAGCTCACGTCCTAACCACTAGACGACACCGACACTCAACGGACGAAGCCATCCTCACGGCACAATTATTTCACACGTCATGTACACTAACACGCAGCACTACAGCTCGCCGCGCGTGTCCCCCACGCAGGCTTACGCACTACCCTCAGTCCGGTACCCTCTACTTTCAAGGACATCCATTCGAATAGACACAGCAGCACAAAACGTAAGCTGCTTTCGCCGGCATCGTTGCTCGGATTCCCGATCTTGAGCGTGTTAGCTCACGTCCTAACCACTAGACGACACCGACACTCAACGGACGAAGCCATCCTCACGGCACAATTATTTCACACGTCATGTACACTAACACGCAGCACTACAGCTCGCCGCGCGTGTCCCCACGCAGGCTTACGCACTACCCTCAGTCCGGTACCCTCTACTTTCAAGGACATCCATTCGAATAGACACAGCAGCACAAAACGTAAGCTGCTTTCGCCGGCATCGTTGCTCGGATTCCCGATCTTGAGCGTGTTAGCTCACGTCCTAACCACTAGACGACACCGACACTCAACGGACGAAGCCATCCTCACGGCACAATTATTTCACACGTCATGTACACTAACACGCAGCACTACAGCTCGCCGCGCGTGTCCCCCACGCAGGCTTACGCACTACCCTCAGTCCGGTACCCTCTACTTTCAAGGACATCCATTCGAATAGACACAGCAGCACAAAACGTAAGCTGCTTTCGCCGGCATCGTTGCTCGGATTCCCGATCTTGAGCGTGTTAGCTCACGTCCTAACCACTAGACGACACCGACACTCAACGGACGAAGCCATCCTCACGGCACAATTATTTCACACGTCATGTACACTAACACGCAGCACTACAGCTCGCCGCGCGTGTCCCCCGCGGCTTACGCACTACCCTCAGTCCGGTACCCTCTACTTTCAAGGACATCCATTCGAATAGACACAGCAGCACAAAACGTAAGCTGCTTTCGCCGGCATCGTTGCTCGGATTCCCGATCTTGAGCGTGTTAAGCTCACGTCCTAACCACTAGACGACACCGACACTCAACGGACGAAGCCATCCTCACGGCACAATTATTTCACACGTCATGTACACTAACACGCAGCACTACAGCTCGCCGCGCGTGTCCCCACGCAGGCTTACGCACTACCCTCAGTCCGGTACCCTCTACTTTCAAGGACATCCATTCGAATAGACACAGCAGCACAAAACGTAAGCTGCTTTCGCCGGCATCGTTGCTCGGATTCCCGATCTTGAGCGTGTTAAGCTCACGTCCTAACCACTAGACGACACCGACACTCAACGGACGAAGCCATCCTCACGGCACAATTATTTCACACGTCATGTACACTAACACGCAGCACTACAGCTCGCCGCGCCCCCACGCAGGCTTACGCACTACCCTCAGTCCGGTACCCTCTACTTTCAAGGACATCCATTCGAATAGACACAGCAGCACAAAACGTAAGCTGCTTTCGCCGGCATCGTTGCTCGGATTCCCGATCTTGAGCGTGTTAAGCTCACGTCCTAACCACTAGACGACACCGACACTCAACGGACGAAGCCATCCTCACGGCACAATTATTTCACACGTCATGTACACTAACACGCAGCACTACAGCTCGCCGCGCGTGTCCCCCACGCAGGCTTACGCACTACCCTCAGTCCGGTACCCTCTACTTTCAAGGACATCCATTCGAATAGACACAGCAGCACAAAACGTAAGCTGCTTTCGCCGGCATCGTTGCTCGATTCCCGGCCTGTCGCCATGTGCTGCTTCCTGCCTCGTGGCCTTCCAGCCATGGCCTGACTGGCGTCGATTTGGTGGTATATACGAGGTACGTGGGGTGCTTTTTGATCGCTTGCACTGCCGGTTCTGCCACCCACAGATGTTATGCCAACGGCCTTCGATATCATAGCCGATTGGCGAGCTTCCACAGCAGCTGTCTAACAGCAGCACAATGCACGCGTTCGCTGACAAAGTAAACAGGCACCCATGCTAGTGGCATGATTGATTTGGTTGTATTCGCCACGTGGATGAAGCACAGAGAACCATGATCTAGTGCACGCCGTAGCGCATGCATGCGGTGCAAAAGCGGGTGCGCCACGGTCTTGCGAGGTACCCCAGGCGGTAGAGCCTTGCAAGAGGGGTGAGTACGTCCGTAACGCGAGAGGTACAAATCGAAAAAGCGCACTGCAAAAGGGTTCGACAGCTGTGAGATTTGAACTCACGCGGGTTACCCCAATAGATTTCTAGTCTATCGCCTTAACCACTCGGCCAAGCTGTCGTTAAAATTGGAACAAAATCACATCATTCGACGCATTCGCCCCAACAAACTGAACGACAATAACCACGCAACATACGCCACGCTCCTTCTACATCGCTTGCCACACATGCCCACGCAGCCACATTTCCGTGCAGACCTGCATGTTATTCTACACCGGGTGGCCATTTACCGACGGCGTACTCTCCTCTCGTGCTGATGCCATCATCGTGGCTTCGTGGCCTAGCAGCAATACAACGCAAGCCGAAGCGTGGCGACGCGGCTTCAGCCGAAAGCAACAACGGGTGTAGCTGACTCGGAAAGCGCGAAAACACGAGCCTTCCACCGATGGGCAAAAAGATAACAAGATATCGGAGGAGGGGATCGAACCCTCGATCTTGAGCGTGTTAAGCTCACGTCCTAACCACTAGACGACACCGACACTCAACGGACGAAGCCATCCTCACGGCACAATTATTTCACACGTCATGTACACTAACACGCAGCACTACAGCTCGCCGCGCGTGTCCCCACGCAGGCTTACGCACTACCCTCAGTCCGGTACCCTCTACTTTCAAGGACATCCATTCGAATAGACACAGCAGCACAAAACGTAAGCTGCTTTCGCCGGCATCGTTGCTCGGATTCCCGGCCTGTCGCCATGTGCTGCTTCCTGCCTCGTGGCCTTCCAGCCATGGCCTGACTGGCGTCGATTTGGTGGTATATACGAGGTACGTGGGGTGCTTTTTGATCGCTTGCACTGCCGGTTCTGCCACCCACAGATGTTATGCCAACGGCCTTCGATATCATAGCCGATTGGCGAGCTTCCACAGCAGCTGTCTAACAGCAGCACAATGCACGCGTTCGCTGACAAAGTAAACAGGCACCCATGCTAGTGGCATGATTGATTTGGTTGTATTCGCCACGTGGATGAAGCACAGAGAACCATGATCTAGTGCACGCCGTAGCGCATGCATGCGGTGCAAAAGCGGGTGCGCCACGGTCTTGCGAGGTACCCCAGGCGGTAGAGCCTTGCAAGAGGGGTGAGTACGTCCGTAACGCGAGAGGTACAAATCGAAAAAGCGCACTGCAAAAGGGTTCGACAGCTGTGAGATTTGAACTCACGCGGGTTACCCCAATAGATTTCTAGTCTATCGCCTTAACCACTCGGCCAAGCTGTCGTTAAAATTGGAACAAAATCACATCATTCGACGCATTCGCCCCAACAAACTGAACGACAATAACCACGCAACATACGCCACGCTCCTTCTACATCGCTTGCCACACATGCCCACGCAGCCACATTTCCGTGCAGACCTGCATGTTATTCTACACCGGGTGGCCATTTACCGACGGCGTACTCTCCTCTCGTGCTGATGCCATCATCGTGGCTTCGTGGCCTAGCAGCAATACAACGCAAGCCGAAGCGTGGCGACGCGGCTTCAGCCGAAAGCAACAACGGGTGTAGCTGACTCGGAAAGCGCGAAAACACGAGCCTTCCACCGATGGGCAAAAAGATAACAAGATATCGGAGGAGGGGATCGAACCCTCGATCTTGAGCGTGTTAAGCTCACGTCCTAACCACTAGACGACACCGACACTCAACGGACGAAGCCATCCTCACGGCACAATTATTTCACACGTCATGTACACTAACACGCAGCACTACAGCTCGCCGCGCGTGTCCCCACGCAGGCTTACGCACTACCCTCAGTCCGGTACCCTCTACTTTCAAGGACATCCATTCGAATAGACACAGCAGCACAAAACGTAAGCTGCTTTCGCCGGCATCGTTTATCGGATTCCCGATCTTGAGCGTGTTAAGCTCACGTCCTAACCACTAGACGACACCGACACTCAACGGACGAAGCCATCCTCACGGCACAATTATTTCACACGTCATGTACACTAACACGCAGCACTACAGCTCGCCGCGCGTGTCCCCCACGCAGGCTTACGCACTACCCTCAGTCCGGTACCCTCTACTTTCAAGGACATCCATTCGAATAGACACAGCAGCACAAAACGTAAGCTGCTTTCGCCGGCATCGTTGCTCGGATTCCCGATCTTGAGCGTGTTAAGCTCACGTCCTAACCACTAGACGACACCGACACTCAACGGACGAAGCCATCCTCACGGCACAATTATTTCACACGTCATGTACACTAACACGCAGCACTACAGCTCGCCGCGCGTGTCCCCCACGCAGGCTTACGCACTACCCTCAGTCCGGTACCCTCTACTTTCAAGGACATCCATTCGAATAGACACAGCAGCACAAAACGTAAGCTGCTTTCGCCGGCATCGTTGCTCGGATTCCCGGCCTGTCGCCATGTGCTGCTTCCTGCCTCGTGGCCTTCCAGCCATGGCCTGACTGGCGTCGATTTGGTGGTATATACGAGGTACGTGGGGTGCTTTTTGATCGCTTGCACTGCCGGTTCTGCCACCCACAGATGTTATGCCAACGGCCTTCGATATCATAGCCGATTGGCGAGCTTCCACAGCAGCTGTCTAACAGCAGCACAATGCACGCGTTCGCTGACAAAGTAAACAGGCACCCATGCTAGTGGCATGATTGATTTGGTTGTATTCGCCACGTGGATGAAGCACAGAGAACCATGATCTAGTGCACGCCGTAGCGCATGCATGCGGTGCAAAAGCGGGTGCGCCACGGTCTTGCGAGGTACCCCAGGCGGTAGAGCCTTGCAAGAGGGGTGAGTACGTCCGTAACGCGAGAGGTACAAATCGAAAAAGCGCACTGCAAAAGGGTTCGACAGCTGTGAGATTTGAACTCACGCGGGTTACCCCAATAGATTTCTAGTCTATCGCCTTAACCACTCGGCCAAGCTGTCGTTAAAATTGGAACAAAATCACATCATTCGACGCATTCGCCCCAACAAACTGAACGACAATAACCACGCAACATACGCCACGCTCCTTCTACATCGCTTGCCACACATGCCCACGCAGCCACATTTCCGTGCAGACCTGCATGTTATTCTACACCGGGTGGCCATTTACCGACGGCGTACTCTCCTCTCGTGCTGATGCCATCATCGTGGCTTCGTGGCCTAGCAGCAATACAACGCAAGCCGAAGCGTGGCGACGCGGCTTCAGCCGAAAGCAACAACGGGTGTAGCTGACTCGGAAAGCGCGAAAACACGAGCCTTCCACCGATGGGCAAAAGATAACAAGATATCGGAGGAGGGGATCGAACCCTCGATCTTGAGCGTGTTAAGCTCACGTCCTAACCACTAGACGACACCGACACTCAACGGACGAAGCCATCCTCACGGCACAATTATTTCACACGTCATGTACACTAACACGCAGCACTACAGCTCGCCGCGCGTGTCCCCCACGCAGGCTTACGCACTACCCTCAGTCCGGTACCCTCTACTTTCAAGGACATCCATTCGAATAGACACAGCAGCACAAAACGTAAGCTGCTTTCGCCGGCATCGTTGCTCGGATTCCCGATCTTGAGCGTGTTAGCTCACGTCCTAACCACTAGACGACACCGACACTCAACGGACGAAGCCATCCTCACGGCACAATTATTTCACACGTCATGTACACTAACACGCAGCACTACAGCTCGCCGCGCGTGTCCCCACGCAGGCTTACGCACTACCCTCAGTCCGGTACCCTCTACTTTCAAGGACATCCATTCGAATAGACACAGCAGCACAAAACGTAAGCTGCTTTCGCCGGCATCGTTGCTCGGATTCCCGATCTTGAGCGTGTTAAGCTCACGTCCTAACCACTAGACGACACCGACACTCAACGGACGAAGCCATCCTCACGGCACAATTATTTCACACGTCATGTACACTAACACGCAGCACTACAGCTCGCCGCGCGTGTCCCCACGCAGGCTTACGCACTACCCTCAGTCCGGTACCCTCTACTTTCAAGGACATCCATTCGAATAGACACAGCAGCACAAAACGTAAGCTGCTTTCGCCGGCATCGTTGCTCGGATTCCCGGCCTGTCGCCATGTGCTGCTTCCTGCCTCGTGGCCTTCCAGCCATGGCCTGACTGGCGTCGATTTGGTGGTATATACGAGGTACGTGGGGTGCTTTTTGATCGCTTGCACTGCCGGTTCTGCCACCCACAGATGTTATGCCAACGGCCTTCGATATCATAGCCGATTGGCGAGCTTCCACAGCAGCTGTCTAACAGCAGCACAATGCACGCGTTCGCTGACAAAGTAAACAGGCACCCATGCTAGTGGCATGATTGATTTGGTTGTATTCGCCACGTGGATGAAGCACAGAGAACCATGATCTAGTGCACGCCGTAGCGCATGCATGCGGTGCAAAAGCGGGTGCGCCACGGTCTTGCGAGGTACCCCAGGCGGTAGAGCCTTGCAAGAGGGGTGAGTACGTCCGTAACGCGAGAGGTACAAATCGAAAAAGCGCACTGCAAAAGGGTTCGACAGCTGTGAGATTTGAACTCACGCGGGTTACCCCAATAGATTTCTAGTCTATCGCCTTAACCACTCGGCCAAGCTGTCGTTAAAATTGGAACAAAATCACATCATTCGACGCATTCGCCCCAACAAACTGAACGACAATAACCACGCAACATACGCCACGCTCCTTCTACATCGCTTGCCACACATGCCCACGCAGCCACATTTCCGTGCAGACCTGCATGTTATTCTACACCGGGTGGCCATTTACCGACGGCGTACTCTCCTCTCGTGCTGATGCCATCATCGTGGCTTCGTGGCCTAGCAGCAATACAACGCAAGCCGAAGCGTGGCGACGCGGCTTCAGCCGAAAGCAACAACGGGTGTAGCTGACTCGGAAAGCGCGAAAACACGAGCCTTCCACCGATGGGCAAAAGATAACAAGATATCGGAGGAGGGGATCGAACCCTCGATCTTGAGCGTGTTAAGCTCACGTCCTAACCACTAGACGACACCGACACTCAACGGACGAAGCCATCCTCACGGCACAATTATTTCACACGTCATGTACACTAACACGCAGCACTACAGCTCGCCGCGCGTGTCCCCCACGCAGGCTTACGCACTACCCTCAGTCCGGTACCCTCTACTTTCAAGGACATCCATTCGAATAGACACAGCAGCACAAAACGTAAGCTGCTTTCGCCGGCATCGTTGCTCGGATTCCCGGCCTGTCGCCATGTGCTGCTTCCTGCCTCGTGGCCTTCCAGCCATGGCCTGACTGGCGTCGATTTGGTGGTATATACGAGGTACGTGGGGTGCTTTTTGATCGCTTGCACTGCCGGTTCTGCCACCCACAGATGTTATGCCAACGGCCTTCGATATCATAGCCGATTGGCGAGCTTCCACAGCAGCTGTCTAACAGCAGCACAATGCACGCGTTCGCTGACAAAGTAAACAGGCACCCATGCTAGTGGCATGATTGATTTGGTTGTATTCGCCACGTGGATGAAGCACAGAGAACCATGATCTAGTGCACGCCGTAGCGCATGCATGCGGTGCAAAAGCGGGTGCGCCACGGTCTTGCGAGGTACCCCAGGCGGTAGAGCCTTGCAAGAGGGGTGAGTACGTCCGTAACGCGAGAGGTACAAATCGAAAAAGCGCACTGCAAAAGGGTTCGACAGCTGTGAGATTTGAACTCACGCGGGTTACCCCAATAGATTTCTAGTCTATCGCCTTAACCACTCGGCCAAGCTGTCGTTAAAATTGGAACAAAATCACATCATTCGACGCATTCGCCCCAACAAACTGAACGACAATAACCACGCAACATACGCCACGCTCCTTCTACATCGCTTGCCACACATGCCCACGCAGCCACATTTCCGTGCAGACCTGCATGTTATTCTACACCGGGTGGCCATTTACCGACGGCGTACTCTCCTCTCGTGCTGATGCCATCATCGTGGCTTCGTGGCCTAGCAGCAATACAACGCAAGCCGAAGCGTGGCGACGCGGCTTCAGCCGAAAGCAACAACGGGTGTAGCTGACTCGGAAAGCGCGAAAACACGAGCCTTCCACCGATGGGCAAAAGATAACAAGATATCGGAGGAGGGGATCGAACCCTCGATCTTGAGCGTGTTAAGCTCACGTCCTAACCACTAGACGACACCGACACTCAACGGACGAAGCCATCCTCACGGCACAATTATTTCACACGTCATGTACACTAACACGCAGCACTACAGCTCGCCGCGCGTGTCCCCCACGCAGGCTTACGCACTACCCTCAGTCCGGTACCCTCTACTTTCAAGGACATCCATTCGAATAGACACAGCAGCACAAAACGTAAGCTGCTTTCGCCGGCATCGTTGCTCGGATTCCCGGCCTGTCGCCATGTGCTGCTTCCTGCCTCGTGGCCTTCCAGCCATGGCCTGACTGGCGTCGATTTGGTGGTATATACGAGGTACGTGGGGTGCTTTTTGATCGCTTGCACTGCCGGTTCTGCCACCCACAGATGTTATGCCAACGGCCTTCGATATCATAGCCGATTGGCGAGCTTCCACAGCAGCTGTCTAACAGCAGCACAATGCACGCGTTCGCTGACAAAGTAAACAGGCACCCATGCTAGTGGCATGATTGATTTGGTTGTATTCGCCACGTGGATGAAGCACAGAGAACCATGATCTAGTGCACGCCGTAGCGCATGCATGCGGTGCAAAAGCGGGTGCGCCACGGTCTTGCGAGGTACCCCAGGCGGTAGAGCCTTGCAAGAGGGGTGAGTACGTCCGTAACGCGAGAGGTACAAATCGAAAAAGCGCACTGCAAAAGGGTTCGACAGCTGTGAGATTTGAACTCACGCGGGTTACCCCAATAGATTTCTAGTCTATCGCCTTAACCACTCGGCCAAGCTGTCGTTAAAATTGGAACAAAATCACATCATTCGACGCATTCGCCCCAACAAACTGAACGACAATAACCACGCAACATACGCCACGCTCCTTCTACATCGCTTGCCACACATGCCCACGCAGCCACATTTCCGTGCAGACCTGCATGTTATTCTACACCGGGTGGCCATTTACCGACGGCGTACTCTCCTCTCGTGCTGATGCCATCATCGTGGCTTCGTGGCCTAGCAGCAATACAACGCAAGCCGAAGCGTGGCGACGCGGCTTCAGCCGAAAGCAACAACGGGTGTAGCTGACTCGGAAAGCGCGAAAACACGAGCCTTCCACCGATGGGCAAAAAGATAACAAGATATCGGAGGAGGGGATCGAACCCTCGATCTTGAGCGTGTTAAGCTCACGTCCTAACCACTAGACGACACCGACACTCAACGGACGAAGCCATCCTCACGGCACAATTATTTCACACGTCATGTACACTAACACGCAGCACTACAGCTCGCCGCGCGTGTCCCCACGCAGGCTTACGCACTACCCTCAGTCCGGTACCCTCTACTTTCAAGGACATCCATTCGAATAGACACAGCAGCACAAAACGTAAGCTGCTTTCGCCGGCATCGTTGCTCGGATTCCCGATCTTGAGCGTGTTAGCTCACGTCCTAACCACTAGACGACACCGACACTCAACGGACGAAGCCATCCTCACGGCACAATTATTTCACACGTCATGTACACTAACACGCAGCACTACAGCTCGCCGCGCGTGTCCCCACGCAGGCTTACGCACTACCCTCAGTCCGGTACCCTCTACTTTCAAGGACATCCATTCGAATAGACACAGCAGCACAAAACGTAAGCTGCTTTCGCCGGCATCGTTGCTCGGATTCCCGATCTTGAGCGTGTTAGCTCACGTCCTAACCACTAGACGACACCGACACTCAACGGACGAAGCCATCCTCACGGCACAATTATTTCACACGTCATGTACACTAACACGCAGCACTACAGCTCGCCGCGCGTGTCCCCACGCAGGCTTACGCACTACCCTCAGTCCGGTACCCTCTACTTTCAAGGACATCCATTCGAATAGACACAGCAGCACAAAACGTAAGCTGCTTTCGCCGGCATCGTTGCTCGGATTCCCGGCCTGTCGCCATGTGCTGCTTCCTGCCTCGTGGCCTTCCAGCCATGGCCTGACTGGCGTCGATTTGGTGGTATATACGAGGTACGTGGGGTGCTTTTTGATCGCTTGCACTGCCGGTTCTGCCACCCACAGATGTTATGCCAACGGCCTTCGATATCATAGCCGATTGGCGAGCTTCCACAGCAGCTGTCTAACAGCAGCACAATGCACGCGTTCGCTGACAAAGTAAACAGGCACCCATGCTAGTGGCATGATTGATTTGGTTGTATTCGCCACGTGGATGAAGCACAGAGAACCATGATCTAGTGCACGCCGTAGCGCATGCATGCGGTGCAAAAGCGGGTGCGCCACGGTCTTGCGAGGTACCCCAGGCGGTAGAGCCTTGCAAGAGGGGTGAGTACGTCCGTAACGCGAGAGGTACAAATCGAAAAAGCGCACTGCAAAAGGGTTCGACAGCTGTGAGATTTGAACTCACGCGGGTTACCCCAATAGATTTCTAGTCTATCGCCTTAACCACTCGGCCAAGCTGTCGTTAAAATTGGAACAAAATCACATCATTCGACGCATTCGCCCCAACAAACTGAACGACAATAACCACGCAACATACGCCACGCTCCTTCTACATCGCTTGCCACACATGCCCACGCAGCCACATTTCCGTGCAGACCTGCATGTTATTCTACACCGGGTGGCCATTTACCGACGGCGTACTCTCCTCTCGTGCTGATGCCATCATCGTGGCTTCGTGGCCTAGCAGCAATACAACGCAAGCCGAAGCGTGGCGACGCGGCTTCAGCCGAAAGCAACAACGGGTGTAGCTGACTCGGAAAGCGCGAAAACACGAGCCTTCCACCGATGGGCAAAAGATAACAAGATATCGGAGGAGGGGATCGAACCCTCGATCTTGAGCGTGTTAAGCTCACGTCCTAACCACTAGACGACACCGACACTCAACGGACGAAGCCATCCTCACGGCACAATTATTTCACACGTCATGTACACTAACACGCAGCACTACAGCTCGCCGCGCGTGTCCCCCACGCAGGCTTACGCACTACCCTCAGTCCGGTACCCTCTACTTTCAAGGACATCCATTCGAATAGACACAGCAGCACAAAACGTAAGCTGCTTTCGCCGGCATCGTTGCTCGGATTCCCGGCCTGTCGCCATGTGCTGCTTCCTGCCTCGTGGCCTTCCAGCCATGGCCTGACTGGCGTCGATTTGGTGGTATATACGAGGTACGTGGGGTGCTTTTTGATCGCTTGCACTGCCGGTTCTGCCACCCACAGATGTTATGCCAACGGCCTTCGATATCATAGCCGATTGGCGAGCTTCCACAGCAGCTGTCTAACAGCAGCACAATGCACGCGTTCGCTGACAAAGTAAACAGGCACCCATGCTAGTGGCATGATTGATTTGGTTGTATTCGCCACGTGGATGAAGCACAGAGAACCATGATCTAGTGCACGCCGTAGCGCATGCATGCGGTGCAAAAGCGGGTGCGCCACGGTCTTGCGAGGTACCCCAGGCGGTAGAGCCTTGCAAGAGGGGTGAGTACGTCCGTAACGCGAGAGGTACAAATCGAAAAAGCGCACTGCAAAAGGGTTCGACAGCTGTGAGATTTGAACTCACGCGGGTTACCCCAATAGATTTCTAGTCTATCGCCTTAACCACTCGGCCAAGCTGTCGTTAAAATTGGAACAAAATCACATCATTCGACGCATTCGCCCCAACAAACTGAACGACAATAACCACGCAACATACGCCACGCTCCTTCTACATCGCTTGCCACACATGCCCACGCAGCCACATTTCCGTGCAGACCTGCATGTTATTCTACACCGGGTGGCCATTTACCGACGGCGTACTCTCCTCTCGTGCTGATGCCATCATCGTGGCTTCGTGGCCTAGCAGCAATACAACGCAAGCCGAAGCGTGGCGACGCGGCTTCAGCCGAAAGCAACAACGGGTGTAGCTGACTCGGAAAGCGCGAAAACACGAGCCTTCCACCGATGGGCAAAAAGATAACAAGATATCGGAGGAGGGGATCGAACCCTCGATCTTGAGCGTGTTAAGCTCACGTCCTAACCACTAGACGACACCGACACTCAACGGACGAAGCCATCCTCACGGCACAATTATTTCACACGTCATGTACACTAACACGCAGCACTACAGCTCGCCGCGCGTGTCCCCACGCAGGCTTACGCACTACCCTCAGTCCGGTACCCTCTACTTTCAAGGACATCCATTCGAATAGACACAGCAGCACAAAACGTAAGCTGCTTTCGCCGGCATCGTTGCTCGGATTCCCGGCCTGTCGCCATGTGCTGCTTCCTGCCTCGTGGCCTTCCAGCCATGGCCTGACTGGCGTCGATTTGGTGGTATATACGAGGTACGTGGGGTGCTTTTTGATCGCTTGCACTGCCGGTTCTGCCACCCACAGATGTTATGCCAACGGCCTTCGATATCATAGCCGATTGGCGAGCTTCCACAGCAGCTGTCTAACAGCAGCACAATGCACGCGTTCGCTGACAAAGTAAACAGGCACCCATGCTAGTGGCATGATTGATTTGGTTGTATTCGCCACGTGGATGAAGCACAGAGAACCATGATCTAGTGCACGCCGTAGCGCATGCATGCGGTGCAAAAGCGGGTGCGCCACGGTCTTGCGAGGTACCCCAGGCGGTAGAGCCTTGCAAGAGGGGTGAGTACGTCCGTAACGCGAGAGGTACAAATCGAAAAAGCGCACTGCAAAAGGGTTCGACAGCTGTGAGATTTGAACTCACGCGGGTTACCCCAATAGATTTCTAGTCTATCGCCTTAACCACTCGGCCAAGCTGTCGTTAAAATTGGAACAAAATCACATCATTCGACGCATTCGCCCCAACAAACTGAACGACAATAACCACGCAACATACGCCACGCTCCTTCTACATCGCTTGCCACACATGCCCACGCAGCCACATTTCCGTGCAGACCTGCATGTTATTCTACACCGGGTGGCCATTTACCGACGGCGTACTCTCCTCTCGTGCTGATGCCATCATCGTGGCTTCGTGGCCTAGCAGCAATACAACGCAAGCCGAAGCGTGGCGACGCGGCTTCAGCCGAAAGCAACAACGGGTGTAGCTGACTCGGAAAGCGCGAAAACACGAGCCTTCCACCGATGGGCAAAAGATAACAAGATATCGGAGGAGGGGATCGAACCCTCGATCTTGAGCGTGTTAAGCTCACGTCCTAACCACTAGACGACACCGACACTCAACGGACGAAGCCATCCTCACGGCACAATTATTTCACACGTCATGTACACTAACACGCAGCACTACAGCTCGCCGCGCGTGTCCCCACGCAGGCTTACGCACTACCCTCAGTCCGGTACCCTCTACTTTCAAGGACATCCATTCGAATAGACACAGCAGCACAAAACGTAAGCTGCTTTCGCCGGCATCGTTGCTCGGATTCCCGGCCTGTCGCCATGTGCTGCTTCCTGCCTCGTGGCCTTCCAGCCATGGCCTGACTGGCGTCGATTTGGTGGTATATACGAGGTACGTGGGGTGCTTTTTGATCGCTTGCACTGCCGGTTCTGCCACCCACAGATGTTATGCCAACGGCCTTCGATATCATAGCCGATTGGCGAGCTTCCACAGCAGCTGTCTAACAGCAGCACAATGCACGCGTTCGCTGACAAAGTAAACAGGCACCCATGCTAGTGGCATGATTGATTTGGTTGTATTCGCCACGTGGATGAAGCACAGAGAACCATGATCTAGTGCACGCCGTAGCGCATGCATGCGGTGCAAAAGCGGGTGCGCCACGGTCTTGCGAGGTACCCCAGGCGGTAGAGCCTTGCAAGAGGGGTGAGTACGTCCGTAACGCGAGAGGTACAAATCGAAAAAGCGCACTGCAAAAGGGTTCGACAGCTGTGAGATTTGAACTCACGCGGGTTACCCCAATAGATTTCTAGTCTATCGCCTTAACCACTCGGCCAAGCTGTCGTTAAAATTGGAACAAAATCACATCATTCGACGCATTCGCCCCAACAAACTGAACGACAATAACCACGCAACATACGCCACGCTCCTTCTACATCGCTTGCCACACATGCCCACGCAGCCACATTTCCGTGCAGACCTGCATGTTATTCTACACCGGGTGGCCATTTACCGACGGCGTACTCTCCTCTCGTGCTGATGCCATCATCGTGGCTTCGTGGCCTAGCAGCAATACAACGCAAGCCGAAGCGTGGCGACGCGGCTTCAGCCGAAAGCAACAACGGGTGTAGCTGACTCGGAAAGCGCGAAAACACGAGCCTTCCACCGATGGGCAAAAGACAACAAGATATCGGAGGAGGGGATCGAACCCTCGATCTTGAGCGTGTTAAGCTCACGTCCTAACCACTAGACGACACCGACACTCAACGGACGAAGCCATCCTCACGGCACAATTATTTCACACGTCATGTACACTAACACGCAGCACTACAGCTCGCCGCGCGTGTCCCCACGCAGGCTTACGCACTACCCTCAGTCCGGTACCCTCTACTTTCAAGGACATCCATTCGAATAGACACAGCAGCACAAAACGTAAGCTGCTTTCGCCGGCATCGTTGCTCGGATTCCCGATCTTGAGCGTGTTAGCTCACGTCCTAACCACTAGACGACACCGACACTCAACGGACGAAGCCATCCTCACGGCACAATTATTTCACACGTCATGTACACTAACACGCAGCACTACAGCTCGCCGCGCGTGTCCCCCACGCAGGCTTACGCACTACCCTCAGTCCGGTACCCTCTACTTTCAAGGACATCCATTCGAATAGACACAGCAGCACAAAACGTAAGCTGCTTTCGCCGGCATCGTTGCTCGATTCCCGGCCTGTCGCCATGTGCTGCTTCCTGCCTCGTGGCCTTCCAGCCATGGCCTGACTGGCGTCGATTTGGTGGTATATACGAGGTACGTGGGGTGCTTTTTGATCGCTTGCACTGCCGGTTCTGCCACCCACAGATGTTATGCCAACGGCCTTCGATATCATAGCCGATTGGCGAGCTTCCACAGCAGCTGTCTAACAGCAGCACAATGCACGCGTTCGCTGACAAAGTAAACAGGCACCCATGCTAGTGGCATGATTGATTTGGTTGTATTCGCCACGTGGATGAAGCACAGAGAACCATGATCTAGTGCACGCCGTAGCGCATGCATGCGGTGCAAAAGCGGGTGCGCCACGGTCTTGCGAGGTACCCCAGGCGGTAGAGCCTTGCAAGAGGGGTGAGTACGTCCGTAACGCGAGAGGTACAAATCGAAAAAGCGCACTGCAAAAGGGTTCGACAGCTGTGAGATTTGAACTCACGCGGGTTACCCCAATAGATTTCTAGTCTATCGCCTTAACCACTCGGCCAAGCTGTCGTTAAAATTGGAACAAAATCACATCATTCGACGCATTCGCCCCAACAAACTGAACGACAATAACCACGCAACATACGCCACGCTCCTTCTACATCGCTTGCCACACATGCCCACGCAGCCACATTTCCGTGCAGACCTGCATGTTATTCTACACCGGGTGGCCATTTACCGACGGCGTACTCTCCTCTCGTGCTGATGCCATCATCGTGGCTTCGTGGCCTAGCAGCAATACAACGCAAGCCGAAGCGTGGCGACGCGGCTTCAGCCGAAAGCAACAACGGGTGTAGCTGACTCGGAAAGCGCGAAAACACGAGCCTTCCACCGATGGGCAAAAAGATAACAAGATATCGGAGGAGGGGATCGAACCCTCGATCTTGAGCGTGTTAAGCTCACGTCCTAACCACTAGACGACACCGACACTCAACGGACGAAGCCATCCTCACGGCACAATTATTTCACACGTCATGTACACTAACACGCAGCACTACAGCTCGCCGCGCGTGTCCCCCACGCAGGCTTACGCACTACCCTCAGTCCGGTACCCTCTACTTTCAAGGACATCCATTCGAATAGACACAGCAGCACAAAACGTAAGCTGCTTTCGCCGGCATCGTTGCTCGGATTCCCGGCCTGTCGCCATGTGCTGCTTCCTGCCTCGTGGCCTTCCAGCCATGGCCTGACTGGCGTCGATTTGGTGGTATATACGAGGTACGTGGGGTGCTTTTTGATCGCTTGCACTGCCGGTTCTGCCACCCACAGATGTTATGCCAACGGCCTTCGATATCATAGCCGATTGGCGAGCTTCCACAGCAGCTGTCTAACAGCAGCACAATGCACGCGTTCGCTGACAAAGTAAACAGGCACCCATGCTAGTGGCATGATTGATTTGGTTGTATTCGCCACGTGGATGAAGCACAGAGAACCATGATCTAGTGCACGCCGTAGCGCATGCATGCGGTGCAAAAGCGGGTGCGCCACGGTCTTGCGAGGTACCCCAGGCGGTAGAGCCTTGCAAGAGGGGTGAGTACGTCCGTAACGCGAGAGGTACAAATCGAAAAAGCGCACTGCAAAAGGGTTCGACAGCTGTGAGATTTGAACTCACGCGGGTTACCCCAATAGATTTCTAGTCTATCGCCTTAACCACTCGGCCAAGCTGTCGTTAAAATTGGAACAAAATCACATCATTCGACGCATTCGCCCCAACAAACTGAACGACAATAACCACGCAACATACGCCACGCTCCTTCTACATCGCTTGCCACACATGCCCACGCAGCCACATTTCCGTGCAGACCTGCATGTTATTCTACACCGGGTGGCCATTTACCGACGGCGTACTCTCCTCTCGTGCTGATGCCATCATCGTGGCTTCGTGGCCTAGCAGCAATACAACGCAAGCCGAAGCGTGGCGACGCGGCTTCAGCCGAAAGCAACAACGGGTGTAGCTGACTCGGAAAGCGCGAAAACACGAGCCTTCCACCGATGGGCAAAAAGATAACAAGATATCGGAGGAGGGGATCGAACCCTCGATCTTGAGCGTGTTAAGCTCACGTCCTAACCACTAGACGACACCGACACTCAACGGACGAAGCCATCCTCACGGCACAATTATTTCACACGTCATGTACACTAACACGCAGCACTACAGCTCGCCGCGCGTGTCCCCCACGCAGGCTTACGCACTACCCTCAGTCCGGTACCCTCTACTTTCAAGGACATCCATTCGAATAGACACAGCAGCACAAAACGTAAGCTGCTTTCGCCGGCATCGTTGCTCGGATTCCCGGCCTGTCGCCATGTGCTGCTTCCTGCCTCGTGGCCTTCCAGCCATGGCCTGACTGGCGTCGATTTGGTGGTATATACGAGGTACGTGGGGTGCTTTTTGATCGCTTGCACTGCCGGTTCTGCCACCCACAGATGTTATGCCAACGGCCTTCGATATCATAGCCGATTGGCGAGCTTCCACAGCAGCTGTCTAACAGCAGCACAATGCACGCGTTCGCTGACAAAGTAAACAGGCACCCATGCTAGTGGCATGATTGATTTGGTTGTATTCGCCACGTGGATGAAGCACAGAGAACCATGATCTAGTGCACGCCGTAGCGCATGCATGCGGTGCAAAAGCGGGTGCGCCACGGTCTTGCGAGGTACCCCAGGCGGTAGAGCCTTGCAAGAGGGGTGAGTACGTCCGTAACGCGAGAGGTACAAATCGAAAAAGCGCACTGCAAAAGGGTTCGACAGCTGTGAGATTTGAACTCACGCGGGTTACCCCAATAGATTTCTAGTCTATCGCCTTAACCACTCGGCCAAGCTGTCGTTAAAATTGGAACAAAATCACATCATTCGACGCATTCGCCCCAACAAACTGAACGACAATAACCACGCAACATACGCCACGCTCCTTCTACATCGCTTGCCACACATGCCCACGCAGCCACATTTCCGTGCAGACCTGCATGTTATTCTACACCGGGTGGCCATTTACCGACGGCGTACTCTCCTCTCGTGCTGATGCCATCATCGTGGCTTCGTGGCCTAGCAGCAATACAACGCAAGCCGAAGCGTGGCGACGCGGCTTCAGCCGAAAGCAACAACGGGTGTAGCTGACTCGGAAAGCGCGAAAACACGAGCCTTCCACCGATGGGCAAAAAGACAACAAGATATCGGAGGAGGGGATCGAACCCTCGATCTTGAGCGTGTTAAGCTCACGTCCTAACCACTAGACGACACCGACACTCAACGGACGAAGCCATCCTCACGGCACAATTATTTCACACGTCATGTACACTAACACGCAGCACTACAGCTCGCCGCGCGTGTCCCCACGCAGGCTTACGCACTACCCTCAGTCCGGTACCCTCTACTTTCAAGGACATCCATTCGAATAGACACAGCAGCACAAAACGTAAGCTGCTTTCGCCGGCATCGTTGCTCGGATTCCCGATCTTGAGCGTGTTAGCTCACGTCCTAACCACTAGACGACACCGACACTCAACGGACGAAGCCATCCTCACGGCACAATTATTTCACACGTCATGTACACTAACACGCAGCACTACAGCTCGCCGCGCGTGTCCCCACGCAGGCTTACGCACTACCCTCAGTCCGGTACCCTCTACTTTCAAGGACATCCATTCGAATAGACACAGCAGCACAAAACGTAAGCTGCTTTCGCCGGCATCGTTGCTCGGATTCCCGATCTTGAGCGTGTTAGCTCACGTCCTAACCACTAGACGACACCGACACTCAACGGACGAAGCCATCCTCACGGCACAATTATTTCACACGTCATGTACACTAACACGCAGCACTACAGCTCGCCGCGCGTGTCCCCCACGCAGGCTTACGCACTACCCTCAGTCCGGTACCCTCTACTTTCAAGGACATCCATTCGAATAGACACAGCAGCACAAAACGTAAGCTGCTTTCGCCGGCATCGTTGCTCGGATTCCCGGCCTGTCGCCATGTGCTGCTTCCTGCCTCGTGGCCTTCCAGCCATGGCCTGACTGGCGTCGATTTGGTGGTATATACGAGGTACGTGGGGTGCTTTTTGATCGCTTGCACTGCCGGTTCTGCCACCCACAGATGTTATGCCAACGGCCTTCGATATCATAGCCGATTGGCGAGCTTCCACAGCAGCTGTCTAACAGCAGCACAATGCACGCGTTCGCTGACAAAGTAAACAGGCACCCATGCTAGTGGCATGATTGATTTGGTTGTATTCGCCACGTGGATGAAGCACAGAGAACCATGATCTAGTGCACGCCGTAGCGCATGCATGCGGTGCAAAAGCGGGTGCGCCACGGTCTTGCGAGGTACCCCAGGCGGTAGAGCCTTGCAAGAGGGGTGAGTACGTCCGTAACGCGAGAGGTACAAATCGAAAAAGCGCACTGCAAAAGGGTTCGACAGCTGTGAGATTTGAACTCACGCGGGTTACCCCAATAGATTTCTAGTCTATCGCCTTAACCACTCGGCCAAGCTGTCGTTAAAATTGGAACAAAATCACATCATTCGACGCATTCGCCCCAACAAACTGAACGACAATAACCACGCAACATACGCCACGCTCCTTCTACATCGCTTGCCACACATGCCCACGCAGCCACATTTCCGTGCAGACCTGCATGTTATTCTACACCGGGTGGCCATTTACCGACGGCGTACTCTCCTCTCGTGCTGATGCCATCATCGTGGCTTCGTGGCCTAGCAGCAATACAACGCAAGCCGAAGCGTGGCGACGCGGCTTCAGCCGAAAGCAACAACGGGTGTAGCTGACTCGGAAAGCGCGAAAACACGAGCCTTCCACCGATGGGCAAAAGACAACAAGATATCGGAGGAGGGGATCGAACCCTCGATCTTGAGCGTGTTAAGCTCACGTCCTAACCACTAGACGACACCGACACTCAACGGACGAAGCCATCCTCACGGCACAATTATTTCACACGTCATGTACACTAACACGCAGCACTACAGCTCGCCGCGCGTGTCCCCACGCAGGCTTACGCACTACCCTCAGTCCGGTACCCTCTACTTTCAAGGACATCCATTCGAATAGACACAGCAGCACAAAACGTAAGCTGCTTTCGCCGGCATCGTTGCTCGGATTCCCGATCTTGAGCGTGTTAAGCTCACGTCCTAACCACTAGACGACACCGACACTCAACGGACGAAGCCATCCTCACGGCACAATTATTTCACACGTCATGTACACTAACACGCAGCACTACAGCTCGCCGCGCGTGTCCCCACGCAGGCTTACGCACTACCCTCAGTCCGGTACCCTCTACTTTCAAGGACATCCATTCGAATAGACACAGCAGCACAAAACGTAAGCTGCTTTCGCCGGCATCGTTGCTCGGATTCCCGGCCTGTCGCCATGTGCTGCTTCCTGCCTCGTGGCCTTCCAGCCATGGCCTGACTGGCGTCGATTTGGTGGTATATACGAGGTACGTGGGGTGCTTTTTGATCGCTTGCACTGCCGGTTCTGCCACCCACAGATGTTATGCCAACGGCCTTCGATATCATAGCCGATTGGCGAGCTTCCACAGCAGCTGTCTAACAGCAGCACAATGCACGCGTTCGCTGACAAAGTAAACAGGCACCCATGCTAGTGGCATGATTGATTTGGTTGTATTCGCCACGTGGATGAAGCACAGAGAACCATGATCTAGTGCACGCCGTAGCGCATGCATGCGGTGCAAAAGCGGGTGCGCCACGGTCTTGCGAGGTACCCCAGGCGGTAGAGCCTTGCAAGAGGGGTGAGTACGTCCGTAACGCGAGAGGTACAAATCGAAAAAGCGCACTGCAAAAGGGTTCGACAGCTGTGAGATTTGAACTCACGCGGGTTACCCCAATAGATTTCTAGTCTATCGCCTTAACCACTCGGCCAAGCTGTCGTTAAAATTGGAACAAAATCACATCATTCGACGCATTCGCCCCAACAAACTGAACGACAATAACCACGCAACATACGCCACGCTCCTTCTACATCGCTTGCCACACATGCCCACGCAGCCACATTTCCGTGCAGACCTGCATGTTATTCTACACCGGGTGGCCATTTACCGACGGCGTACTCTCCTCTCGTGCTGATGCCATCATCGTGGCTTCGTGGCCTAGCAGCAATACAACGCAAGCCGAAGCGTGGCGACGCGGCTTCAGCCGAAAGCAACAACGGGTGTAGCTGACTCGGAAAGCGCGAAAACACGAGCCTTCCACCGATGGGCAAAAGACAACAAGATATCGGAGGAGGGGATCGAACCCTCGATCTTGAGCGTGTTAAGCTCACGTCCTAACCACTAGACGACACCGACACTCAACGGACGAAGCCATCCTCACGGCACAATTATTTCACACGTCATGTACACTAACACGCAGCACTACAGCTCGCCGCGCGTGTCCCCCACGCAGGCTTACGCACTACCCTCAGTCCGGTACCCTCTACTTTCAAGGACATCCATTCGAATAGACACAGCAGCACAAAACGTAAGCTGCTTTCGCCGGCATCGTTGCTCGGATTCCCGATCTTGAGCGTGTTAAGCTCACGTCCTAACCACTAGACGACACCGACACTCAACGGACGAAGCCATCCTCACGGCACAATTATTTCACACGTCATGTACACTAACACGCAGCACTACAGCTCGCCGCGCGTGTCCCCCACGCAGGCTTACGCACTACCCTCAGTCCGGTACCCTCTACTTTCAAGGACATCCATTCGAATAGACACAGCAGCACAAAACGTAAGCTGCTTTCGCCGGCATCGTTGCTCGGATTCCCGGCCTGTCGCCATGTGCTGCCTCGTGGCCTTCCAGCCATGGCCTGACTGGCGTCGATTTGGTGGTATATACGAGGTACGTGGGGTGCTTTTTGATCGCTTGCACTGCCGGTTCTGCCACCCACAGATGTTATGCCAACGGCCTTCGATATCATAGCCGATTGGCGAGCTTCCACAGCAGCTGTCTAACAGCAGCACAATGCACGCGTTCGCTGACAAAGTAAACAGGCACCCATGCTAGTGGCATGATTGATTTGGTTGTATTCGCCACGTGGATGAAGCACAGAGAACCATGATCTAGTGCACGCCGTAGCGCATGCATGCGGTGCAAAAGCGGGTGCGCCACGGTCTTGCGAGGTACCCCAGGCGGTAGAGCCTTGCAAGAGGGGTGAGTACGTCCGTAACGCGAGAGGTACAAATCGAAAAAGCGCACTGCAAAAGGGTTCGACAGCTGTGAGATTTGAACTCACGCGGGTTACCCCAATAGATTTCTAGTCTATCGCCTTAACCACTCGGCCAAGCTGTCGTTAAAATTGGAACAAAATCACATCATTCGACGCATTCGCCCCAACAAACTGAACGACAATAACCACGCAACATACGCCACGCTCCTTCTACATCGCTTGCCACACATGCCCACGCAGCCACATTTCCGTGCAGACCTGCATGTTATTCTACACCGGGTGGCCATTTACCGACGGCGTACTCTCCTCTCGTGCTGATGCCATCATCGTGGCTTCGTGGCCTAGCAGCAATACAACGCAAGCCGAAGCGTGGCGACGCGGCTTCAGCCGAAAGCAACAACGGGTGTAGCTGACTCGGAAAGCGCGAAAACACGAGCCTTCCACCGATGGGCAAAAAGATAACAAGATATCGGAGGAGGGGATCGAACCCTCGATCTTGAGCGTGTTAAGCTCACGTCCTAACCACTAGACGACACCGACACTCAACGGACGAAGCCATCCTCACGGCACAATTATTTCACACGTCATGTACACTAACACGCAGCACTACAGCTCGCCGCGCGTGTCCCCACGCAGGCTTACGCACTACCCTCAGTCCGGTACCCTCTACTTTCAAGGACATCCATTCGAATAGACACAGCAGCACAAAACGTAAGCTGCTTTCGCCGGCATCGTTGCTCGGATTCCCGGCCTGTCGCCATGTGCTGCTGCCTCGTGGCCTTCCAGCCATGGCCTGACTGGCGTCGATTTGGTGGTATATACGAGGTACGTGGGGTGCTTTTTGATCGCTTGCACTGCCGGTTCTGCCACCCACAGATGTTATGCCAACGGCCTTCGATATCATAGCCGATTGGCGAGCTTCCACAGCAGCTGTCTAACAGCAGCACAATGCACGCGTTCGCTGACAAAGTAAACAGGCACCCATGCTAGTGGCATGATTGATTTGGTTGTATTCGCCACGTGGATGAAGCACAGAGAACCATGATCTAGTGCACGCCGTAGCGCATGCATGCGGTGCAAAAGCGGGTGCGCCACGGTCTTGCGAGGTACCCCAGGCGGTAGAGCCTTGCAAGAGGGGTGAGTACGTCCGTAACGCGAGAGGTACAAATCGAAAAAGCGCACTGCAAAAGGGTTCGACAGCTGTGAGATTTGAACTCACGCGGGTTACCCCAATAGATTTCTAGTCTATCGCCTTAACCACTCGGCCAAGCTGTCGTTAAAATTGGAACAAAATCACATCATTCGACGCATTCGCCCCAACAAACTGAACGACAATAACCACGCAACATACGCCACGCTCCTTCTACATCGCTTGCCACACATGCCCACGCAGCCACATTTCCGTGCAGACCTGCATGTTATTCTACACCGGGTGGCCATTTACCGACGGCGTACTCTCCTCTCGTGCTGATGCCATCATCGTGGCTTCGTGGCCTAGCAGCAATACAACGCAAGCCGAAGCGTGGCGACGCGGCTTCAGCCGAAAGCAACAACGGGTGTAGCTGACTCGGAAAGCGCGAAAACACGAGCCTTCCACCGATGGGCAAAAAGATAACAAGATATCGGAGGAGGGGATCGAACCCTCGATCTTGAGCGTGTTAAGCTCACGTCCTAACCACTAGACGACACCGACACTCAACGGACGAAGCCATCCTCACGGCACAATTATTTCACACGTCATGTACACTAACACGCAGCACTACAGCTCGCCGCGCGTGTCCCCCACGCAGGCTTACGCACTACCCTCAGTCCGGTACCCTCTACTTTCAAGGACATCCATTCGAATAGACACAGCAGCACAAAACGTAAGCTGCTTTCGCCGGCATCGTTGCTCGGATTCCCGGCCTGTCGCCATGTGCTGCTTCCTGCCTCGTGGCCTTCCAGCCATGGCCTGACTGGCGTCGATTTGGTGGTATATACGAGGTACGTGGGGTGCTTTTTGATCGCTTGCACTGCCGGTTCTGCCACCCACAGATGTTATGCCAACGGCCTTCGATATCATAGCCGATTGGCGAGCTTCCACAGCAGCTGTCTAACAGCAGCACAATGCACGCGTTCGCTGACAAAGTAAACAGGCACCCATGCTAGTGGCATGATTGATTTGGTTGTATTCGCCACGTGGATGAAGCACAGAGAACCATGATCTAGTGCACGCCGTAGCGCATGCATGCGGTGCAAAAGCGGGTGCGCCACGGTCTTGCGAGGTACCCCAGGCGGTAGAGCCTTGCAAGAGGGGTGAGTACGTCCGTAACGCGAGAGGTACAAATCGAAAAAGCGCACTGCAAAAGGGTTCGACAGCTGTGAGATTTGAACTCACGCGGGTTACCCCAATAGATTTCTAGTCTATCGCCTTAACCACTCGGCCAAGCTGTCGTTAAAATTGGAACAAAATCACATCATTCGACGCATTCGCCCCAACAAACTGAACGACAATAACCACGCAACATACGCCACGCTCCTTCTACATCGCTTGCCACACATGCCCACGCAGCCACATTTCCGTGCAGACCTGCATGTTATTCTACACCGGGTGGCCATTTACCGACGGCGTACTCTCCTCTCGTGCTGATGCCATCATCGTGGCTTCGTGGCCTAGCAGCAATACAACGCAAGCCGAAGCGTGGCGACGCGGCTTCAGCCGAAAGCAACAACGGGTGTAGCTGACTCGGAAAGCGCGAAAACACGAGCCTTCCACCGATGGGCAAAAAGATAACAAGATATCGGAGGAGGGGATCGAACCCTCGATCTTGAGCGTGTTAAGCTCACGTCCTAACCACTAGACGACACCGACACTCAACGGACGAAGCCATCCTCACGGCACAATTATTTCACACGTCATGTACACTAACACGCAGCACTACAGCTCGCCGCGCGTGTCCCCCACGCAGGCTTACGCACTACCCTCAGTCCGGTACCCTCTACTTTCAAGGACATCCATTCGAATAGACACAGCAGCACAAAACGTAAGCTGCTTTCGCCGGCATCGTTGCTCGGATTCCCGGCCTGTCGCCATGTGCTGCTTCCTGCCTCGTGGCCTTCCAGCCATGGCCTGACTGGCGTCGATTTGGTGGTATATACGAGGTACGTGGGGTGCTTTTTGATCGCTTGCACTGCCGGTTCTGCCACCCACAGATGTTATGCCAACGGCCTTCGATATCATAGCCGATTGGCGAGCTTCCACAGCAGCTGTCTAACAGCAGCACAATGCACGCGTTCGCTGACAAAGTAAACAGGCACCCATGCTAGTGGCATGATTGATTTGGTTGTATTCGCCACGTGGATGAAGCACAGAGAACCATGATCTAGTGCACGCCGTAGCGCATGCATGCGGTGCAAAAGCGGGTGCGCCACGGTCTTGCGAGGTACCCCAGGCGGTAGAGCCTTGCAAGAGGGGTGAGTACGTCCGTAACGCGAGAGGTACAAATCGAAAAAGCGCACTGCAAAAGGGTTCGACAGCTGTGAGATTTGAACTCACGCGGGTTACCCCAATAGATTTCTAGTCTATCGCCTTAACCACTCGGCCAAGCTGTCGTTAAAATTGGAACAAAATCACATCATTCGACGCATTCGCCCCAACAAACTGAACGACAATAACCACGCAACATACGCCACGCTCCTTCTACATCGCTTGCCACACATGCCCACGCAGCCACATTTCCGTGCAGACCTGCATGTTATTCTACACCGGGTGGCCATTTACCGACGGCGTACTCTCCTCTCGTGCTGATGCCATCATCGTGGCTTCGTGGCCTAGCAGCAATACAACGCAAGCCGAAGCGTGGCGACGCGGCTTCAGCCGAAAGCAACAACGGGTGTAGCTGACTCGGAAAGCGCGAAAACACGAGCCTTCCACCGATGGGCAAAAAGATAACAAGATATCGGAGGAGGGGATCGAACCCTCGATCTTGAGCGTGTTAAGCTCACGTCCTAACCACTAGACGACACCGACACTCAACGGACGAAGCCATCCTCACGGCACAATTATTTCACACGTCATGTACACTAACACGCAGCACTACAGCTCGCCGCGCGTGTCCCCACGCAGGCTTACGCACTACCCTCAGTCCGGTACCCTCTACTTTCAAGGACATCCATTCGAATAGACACAGCAGCACAAAACGTAAGCTGCTTTCGCCGGCATCGTTGCTCGGATTCCCGGCCTGTCGCCATGTGCTGCTTCCTGCCTCGTGGCCTTCCAGCCATGGCCTGACTGGCGTCGATTTGGTGGTATATACGAGGTACGTGGGGTGCTTTTTGATCGCTTGCACTGCCGGTTCTGCCACCCACAGATGTTATGCCAACGGCCTTCGATATCATAGCCGATTGGCGAGCTTCCACAGCAGCTGTCTAACAGCAGCACAATGCACGCGTTCGCTGACAAAGTAAACAGGCACCCATGCTAGTGGCATGATTGATTTGGTTGTATTCGCCACGTGGATGAAGCACAGAGAACCATGATCTAGTGCACGCCGTAGCGCATGCATGCGGTGCAAAAGCGGGTGCGCCACGGTCTTGCGAGGTACCCCAGGCGGTAGAGCCTTGCAAGAGGGGTGAGTACGTCCGTAACGCGAGAGGTACAAATCGAAAAAGCGCACTGCAAAAGGGTTCGACAGCTGTGAGATTTGAACTCACGCGGGTTACCCCAATAGATTTCTAGTCTATCGCCTTAACCACTCGGCCAAGCTGTCGTTAAAATTGGAACAAAATCACATCATTCGACGCATTCGCCCCAACAAACTGAACGACAATAACCACGCAACATACGCCACGCTCCTTCTACATCGCTTGCCACACATGCCCACGCAGCCACATTTCCGTGCAGACCTGCATGTTATTCTACACCGGGTGGCCATTTACCGACGGCGTACTCTCCTCTCGTGCTGATGCCATCATCGTGGCTTCGTGGCCTAGCAGCAATACAACGCAAGCCGAAGCGTGGCGACGCGGCTTCAGCCGAAAGCAACAACGGGTGTAGCTGACTCGGAAAGCGCGAAAACACGAGCCTTCCACCGATGGGCAAAAACAACAAGATATCGGAGGAGGGGATCGAACCCTCGATCTTGAGCGTGTTAAGCTCACGTCCTAACCACTAGACGACACCGACACTCAACGGACGAAGCCATCCTCACGGCACAATTATTTCACACGTCATGTACACTAACACGCAGCACTACAGCTCGCCGCGCGTGTCCCCACGCAGGCTTACGCACTACCCTCAGTCCGGTACCCTCTACTTTCAAGGACATCCATTCGAATAGACACAGCAGCACAAAACGTAAGCTGCTTTCGCCGGCATCGTTGCTCGGATTCCCGGCCTGTCGCCATGTGCTGCTTCCTGCCTCGTGGCCTTCCAGCCATGGCCTGACTGGCGTCGATTTGGTGGTATATACGAGGTACGTGGGGTGCTTTTTGATCGCTTGCACTGCCGGTTCTGCCACCCACAGATGTTATGCCAACGGCCTTCGATATCATAGCCGATTGGCGAGCTTCCACAGCAGCTGTCTAACAGCAGCACAATGCACGCGTTCGCTGACAAAGTAAACAGGCACCCATGCTAGTGGCATGATTGATTTGGTTGTATTCGCCACGTGGATGAAGCACAGAGAACCATGATCTAGTGCACGCCGTAGCGCATGCATGCGGTGCAAAAGCGGGTGCGCCACGGTCTTGCGAGGTACCCCAGGCGGTAGAGCCTTGCAAGAGGGGTGAGTACGTCCGTAACGCGAGAGGTACAAATCGAAAAAGCGCACTGCAAAAGGGTTCGACAGCTGTGAGATTTGAACTCACGCGGGTTACCCCAATAGATTTCTAGTCTATCGCCTTAACCACTCGGCCAAGCTGTCGTTAAAATTGGAACAAAATCACATCATTCGACGCATTCGCCCCAACAAACTGAACGACAATAACCACGCAACATACGCCACGCTCCTTCTACATCGCTTGCCACACATGCCCACGCAGCCACATTTCCGTGCAGACCTGCATGTTATTCTACACCGGGTGGCCATTTACCGACGGCGTACTCTCCTCTCGTGCTGATGCCATCATCGTGGCTTCGTGGCCTAGCAGCAATACAACGCAAGCCGAAGCGTGGCGACGCGGCTTCAGCCGAAAGCAACAACGGGTGTAGCTGACTCGGAAAGCGCGAAAACACGAGCCTTCCACCGATGGGCAAAAAGACAACAAGATATCGGAGGAGGGGATCGAACCCTCGATCTTGAGCGTGTTAAGCTCACGTCCTAACCACTAGACGACACCGACACTCAACGGACGAAGCCATCCTCACGGCACAATTATTTCACACGTCATGTACACTAACACGCAGCACTACAGCTCGCCGCGCGTGTCCCCACGCAGGCTTACGCACTACCCTCAGTCCGGTACCCTCTACTTTCAAGGACATCCATTCGAATAGACACAGCAGCACAAAACGTAAGCTGCTTTCGCCGGCATCGTTGCTCGGATTCCCGATCTTGAGCGTGTTAAGCTCACGTCCTAACCACTAGACGACACCGACACTCAACGGACGAAGCCATCCTCACGGCACAATTATTTCACACGTCATGTACACTAACACGCAGCACTACAGCTCGCCGCGCGTGTCCCCACGCAGGCTTACGCACTACCCTCAGTCCGGTACCCTCTACTTTCAAGGACATCCATTCGAATAGACACAGCAGCACAAACGTAAGCTGCTTTCGCCGGCATCGTTGCTCGGATTCCCGGCCTGTCGCCATGTGCTGCTTCCTGCCTCGTGGCCTTCCAGCCATGGCCTGACTGGCGTCGATTTGGTGGTATATACGAGGTACGTGGGGTGCTTTTTGATCGCTTGCACTGCCGGTTCTGCCACCCACAGATGTTATGCCAACGGCCTTCGATATCATAGCCGATTGGCGAGCTTCCACAGCAGCTGTCTAACAGCAGCACAATGCACGCGTTCGCTGACAAAGTAAACAGGCACCCATGCTAGTGGCATGATTGATTTGGTTGTATTCGCCACGTGGATGAAGCACAGAGAACCATGATCTAGTGCACGCCGTAGCGCATGCATGCGGTGCAAAAGCGGGTGCGCCACGGTCTTGCGAGGTACCCCAGGCGGTAGAGCCTTGCAAGAGGGGTGAGTACGTCCGTAACGCGAGAGGTACAAATCGAAAAAGCGCACTGCAAAAGGGTTCGACAGCTGTGAGATTTGAACTCACGCGGGTTACCCCAATAGATTTCTAGTCTATCGCCTTAACCACTCGGCCAAGCTGTCGTTAAAATTGGAACAAAATCACATCATTCGACGCATTCGCCCCAACAAACTGAACGACAATAACCACGCAACATACGCCACGCTCCTTCTACATCGCTTGCCACACATGCCCACGCAGCCACATTTCCGTGCAGACCTGCATGTTATTCTACACCGGGTGGCCATTTACCGACGGCGTACTCTCCTCTCGTGCTGATGCCATCATCGTGGCTTCGTGGCCTAGCAGCAATACAACGCAAGCCGAAGCGTGGCGACGCGGCTTCAGCCGAAAGCAACAACGGGTGTAGCTGACTCGGAAAGCGCGAAAACACGAGCCTTCCACCGATGGGCAAAAAGACAACAAGATATCGGAGGAGGGGATCGAACCCTCGATCTTGAGCGTGTTAAGCTCACGTCCTAACCACTAGACGACACCGACACTCAACGGACGAAGCCATCCTCACGGCACAATTATTTCACACGTCATGTACACTAACACGCAGCACTACAGCTCGCCGCGCGTGTCCCCCACGCAGGCTTACGCACTACCCTCAGTCCGGTACCCTCTACTTTCAAGGACATCCATTCGAATAGACACAGCAGCACAAAACGTAAGCTGCTTTCGCCGGCATCGTTGCTCGATTCCCGGCCTGTCGCCATGTGCTGCCTCGTGCCTTCCAGCCATGGCCTGACTGGCGTCGATTTGGTGGTATATACGAGGTACGTGGGGTGCTTTTTGATCGCTTGCACTGCCGGTTCTGCCACCCACAGATGTTATGCCAACGGCCTTCGATATCATAGCCGATTGGCGAGCTTCCACAGCAGCTGTCTAACAGCAGCACAATGCACGCGTTCGCTGACAAAGTAAACAGGCACCCATGCTAGTGGCATGATTGATTTGGTTGTATTCGCCACGTGGATGAAGCACAGAGAACCATGATCTAGTGCACGCCGTAGCGCATGCATGCGGTGCAAAAGCGGGTGCGCCACGGTCTTGCGAGGTACCCCAGGCGGTAGAGCCTTGCAAGAGGGGTGAGTACGTCCGTAACGCGAGAGGTACAAATCGAAAAAGCGCACTGCAAAAGGGTTCGACAGCTGTGAGATTTGAACTCACGCGGGTTACCCCAATAGATTTCTAGTCTATCGCCTTAACCACTCGGCCAAGCTGTCGTTAAAATTGGAACAAAATCACATCATTCGACGCATTCGCCCCAACAAACTGAACGACAATAACCACGCAACATACGCCACGCTCCTTCTACATCGCTTGCCACACATGCCCACGCAGCCACATTTCCGTGCAGACCTGCATGTTATTCTACACCGGGTGGCCATTTACCGACGGCGTACTCTCCTCTCGTGCTGATGCCATCATCGTGGCTTCGTGGCCTAGCAGCAATACAACGCAAGCCGAAGCGTGGCGACGCGGCTTCAGCCGAAAGCAACAACGGGTGTAGCTGACTCGGAAAGCGCGAAAACACGAGCCTTCCACCGATGGGCAAAAAGACAACAAGATATCGGAGGAGGGGATCGAACCCTCGATCTTGAGCGTGTTAAGCTCACGTCCTAACCACTAGACGACACCGACACTCAACGGACGAAGCCATCCTCACGGCACAATTATTTCACACGTCATGTACACTAACACGCAGCACTACAGCTCGCCGCGCGTGTCCCCCACGCAGGCTTACGCACTACCCTCAGTCCGGTACCCTCTACTTTCAAGGACATCCATTCGAATAGACACAGCAGCACAAAACGTAAGCTGCTTTCGCCGGCATCGTTGCTCGGATTCCCGGCCTGTCGCCATGTGCTGCTTCCTGCCTCGTGGCCTTCCAGCCATGGCCTGACTGGCGTCGATTTGGTGGTATATACGAGGTACGTGGGGTGCTTTTTGATCGCTTGCACTGCCGGTTCTGCCACCCACAGATGTTATGCCAACGGCCTTCGATATCATAGCCGATTGGCGAGCTTCCACAGCAGCTGTCTAACAGCAGCACAATGCACGCGTTCGCTGACAAAGTAAACAGGCACCCATGCTAGTGGCATGATTGATTTGGTTGTATTCGCCACGTGGATGAAGCACAGAGAACCATGATCTAGTGCACGCCGTAGCGCATGCATGCGGTGCAAAAGCGGGTGCGCCACGGTCTTGCGAGGTACCCCAGGCGGTAGAGCCTTGCAAGAGGGGTGAGTACGTCCGTAACGCGAGAGGTACAAATCGAAAAAGCGCACTGCAAAAGGGTTCGACAGCTGTGAGATTTGAACTCACGCGGGTTACCCCAATAGATTTCTAGTCTATCGCCTTAACCACTCGGCCAAGCTGTCGTTAAAATTGGAACAAAATCACATCATTCGACGCATTCGCCCCAACAAACTGAACGACAATAACCACGCAACATACGCCACGCTCCTTCTACATCGCTTGCCACACATGCCCACGCAGCCACATTTCCGTGCAGACCTGCATGTTATTCTACACCGGGTGGCCATTTACCGACGGCGTACTCTCCTCTCGTGCTGATGCCATCATCGTGGCTTCGTGGCCTAGCAGCAATACAACGCAAGCCGAAGCGTGGCGACGCGGCTTCAGCCGAAAGCAACAACGGGTGTAGCTGACTCGGAAAGCGCGAAAACACGAGCCTTCCACCGATGGGCAAAAAGACAACAAGATATCGGAGGAGGGGATCGAACCCTCGATCTTGAGCGTGTTAAGCTCACGTCCTAACCACTAGACGACACCGACACTCAACGGACGAAGCCATCCTCACGGCACAATTATTTCACACGTCATGTACACTAACACGCAGCACTACAGCTCGCCGCGCGTGTCCCCCACGCAGGCTTACGCACTACCCTCAGTCCGGTACCCTCTACTTTCAAGGACATCCATTCGAATAGACACAGCAGCACAAAACGTAAGCTGCTTTCGCCGGCATCGTTGCTCGGATTCCCGACCTGTCGCCATGTGCTGCTTCCTGCCTCGTGGCCTTCCAGCCATGGCCTGACTGGCGTCGATTTGGTGGTATATACGAGGTACGTGGGGTGCTTTTGATCGCTTGCACTGCCGGTTCTGCCACCCACAGATGTTATGCCAACGGCCTTCGATATCATAGCCGATTGGCGAGCTTCCACAGCAGCTGTCTAACAGCAGCACAATGCACGCGTTCGCTGACAAAGTAAACAGGCACCCATGCTAGTGGCATGATTGATTTGGTTGTATTCGCCACGTGGATGAAGCACAGAGAACCATGATCTAGTGCACGCCGTAGCGCATGCATGCGGTGCAAAAGCGGGTGCGCCACGGTCTTGCGAGGTACCCCAGGCGGTAGAGCCTTGCAAGAGGGGTGAGTACGTCCGTAACGCGAGAGGTACAAATCGAAAAAGCGCACTGCAAAAGGGTTCGACAGCTGTGAGATTTGAACTCACGCGGGTTACCCCAATAATAAAACGCTTAAACTAGATCGTCTTCGACTTAGGGCCGTTCTTAAGTTCCGGGAGATCTCCCGCCGGGAGAACGTCCCAAAATCCCATAATAAGAACCAGCCTTTGGGAGATTTTGTTGTCCACATAACCTTAATAGATTAACGAGGGCTACGCGAAGGCTGAGATTGGAAAGAT
>JAAKBD010000318.1:0-20679 GCA_012656105.1 Phytophthora syringae | reverse complement strand
CCCAACTTGCCGTCTACTTGAAGTAATTGATAAGCTGGGATAGCTCCAGTGCCTTGGGTAAAATCTCCCGCCACTGCTACTACTCGAAGCAACGAACATATTCTAGCAGAACACGGAAGTATTGAAGGTGCCAGGATTGTGACAGCCCGTCAACGAATCTACGGATGCGTTTTCGAGCTGGTACGACACTTTTCTTGAATTTT
Organism: Phytophthora syringae; assembly: GCA_012656105.1. Taxonomy (NCBI): domain Eukaryota; phylum Oomycota; class Peronosporomycetes; order Peronosporales; family Peronosporaceae; genus Phytophthora; species Phytophthora syringae. The sequence goes on along the minus strand of JAAKBD010000318.1, from coordinate 20,476 downwards.
ACTTCGAAGTAAGAGAAACCAGAGAATTCGACAAAACTACGGCGAAGTCGAGGTTTAAACTTCACAGTCAGTGCAAGCCTCGTATTCAGTTTATTTTGTATGTAACAAACGAGTTAATTGTTTTTGTAATGCATCTAAGGATACACTTTGCGTAGCCCTTTGTTATCAAGTACGTCGGCGTTCGGTGACCGCTATTAGCAAAAGTCGAAACATTTGGCAATGCAGGGCACGAACGCATTCCGTTATTCGTGTTTGAGGTTCTCCAGTACCACGTATCCATATAATCACGAACGAGTTTTCGGTGTCTACGCACATACGCGTCATTACATTCTGATGTACTACATTGGTTCGAAAGGAGGCATCGCGTTGTTCGCGCTGCTAGTTCTCCATTTTCCGATTTGCACCAACTCGGAAGAGGCATGTCGTCATACCATTTGACTGTTAAATTTGCTGTCGGTAACCTGAGCTACAACAACCCCGTAACTGGGACTTGCTTGGATTTCGACACCTGCACGAACGGCAAAGTAGCTGGTACCGTCTCCTGGAAGCTCCCTAAGAACAAGTATGGCACGGTGTACGCAAGTGACAAGTGCGTTGCAGCCGGCCAGTCTATCTACATCACGGATATGAACGACGCGTGGGCAACGCAGAAACTCAAGACAGCCGTGGCATTCCGTTCAATGATGGTTCGAGACCGTTATGATACCCAGACCTCGATTACGTACACGCATCGGTGCGAAGAGAGGACCAGCATCGACGGCTCGTTGGTCGGCGTTAACGACTCGAGCAGCAACATTTCATCATCTGTGGAGGGCAACATGTCGTCGAATTGGTACGACGAGCTCCCAACCATCGACTCGACCACCTAAAATGACGACATTACTGCTCCAAAGTCGGTATCTGTTTTCTTTGTACCGCTTCGTGTTAGTTCCAACGTCATCAAGGGTAACAAGATGAAATAAATGTGGCCTGAACTAGGATGTTTTGCAAGATTCATGTACTATACGAAATTTCCAGACACCCCATACCTGTGAACTAAGACGAAAACTCCGTGATAATGCTGCCATTTCTCGTTTTCCTCTCAACGAAGTTTATCATCCCCCAATGACGAACAGCTACCTGATTGCAGTATTTGACGGCTCTGGCACAATCGGATACAAGAACCCCGTGAGTTGGAAGTGCTATGAGATCCGCAGTTGTTCCAATTGGAAACCGACTGTAAGCGTCAAGTGGAACCTCCCGTCCACCAAGTATGGCGTTTTGTACGCGAGTGACAAGTGCGAGGCTGCGGGCCAATACCAGTACATCACGGATAAAAAGACTACAAATAGTTATCTCGACTTGCGGAAAACTCGGGAAATCAAGTCGATGATGGTTGCAGAGTATCTGAATGTTGCCGATCGACCTTCTCTGACATACTCGTATAAGTGCTCCAGTGGTGAGGAACACGGAATTATTGAGTTGCCCCAGTTGAGGCGGCAGGCAATGACGTACGTTTCTGCGTGGGATACTGAGTATGGATCTGCGGAAGGCAACTGAGTTCTTCGAACTGGAACGACGCACTCCCCGAAATGCCAAGAGAAGTCGGGAAGTGTTTTCGTCCCTTATCCGGCCGGAAGGATGGCAGCATTTGAAATCCCGTATTCTCTTCCTCTGCCAGCTTGATATGATATTCCAGCGTATCGACCGGATCATCGGTGGTACAAACGACCTTAACCTGGCTACCCGTTATCAATCCCCGGGTTGTAAAATCAGGCTCCAGCAAACGCTTATTCGCCGCCTCCCAGATGCGTGGTGCATTCGTTTCATTAATCATGTCATGGATGCCGAACAATCTTTGAAGCTCCAGGTGAGACCAATGGTATAACGGATTGCCAATTGTCATCGGAACCGTGCGCGACCAAGCCAAGAAGCGGTCATAGTCTTTAACACCCTGGGCTCCCGTAATGTAAGCCTCTTCCACCCCACTAAGACGCATAGCCCGCCATTTATAGTGATCTCCGTTAATCCAGGCTTCAGTCAAGTTCTCAAACCGATGATTGTCGTATATCATTTGTGGACTCAAATGACAGTGATAGTCAATGATTGGCATGTCTTTTGCATAGTCGTGATATAAAGCACGAGCCGTCTCGTTATGAAGCAAAAGTGTTCATCCATAAAAGCTCTCATGATCTCACCGTCCATTTCTGTATATTCATCTACTATGTTACGGCATCATCAGTTGGATTTCTTCACTTTTATTGCGCTATTAACAGATAATTCAACATATCTTGCTTTGTTTTCTGAAGGAGAAGTTGATACAATATAAGCTGATCCATTCGAGGATTGTTTCATCCTATATGATATGAACGAAGCGGGGGCAAATGATGATGTCCAGTGATACCCGTACCGTCGCCTACGGAGAAGAAGAAGGGGAATTTTACTACCACCGCATTCATCGCACCAAACCCTTTGAACGAAATAACCATTACCATGGAACCTACGAAATTTACTATTTGGTATCAGGCGAACGCCATTATTTTATAAAAGAAAAGCTGTACTCCATTCAGTAAGCGATTTAATTCTCATCAACAAATTTGACGTACATAAAACCTCCGGGCAAGGAGACCCGGAGCATGAACGTATCGTCATTAATTTTAGCGATTCTTTTCTGGGAAAAGGCCATCCGTTGCTGGCATCCGGATTGCTTGGCATGTTCAGCCAGGATACACCTTTGCTGCGGTTAACCATTCCAGAGCAGGACACCGTTCTGCAAATTTTGAACAAAATGGCTGATGAAATTACAGAACGCTCGGATTCCTATGAGTACATGCTTCGTGTATTACTCATGGAATTATTGATCAAGACCCATCGGCTAATCCGATCAGCTTCCTTGCCTGCACCCGCCTCCATGAACCCGCTCCATCAGAAAATCACCGACGTGGTAAAACATATCCACGCCCATCATGCTGAAAAATAACGCTGCAGCAATTATCCGAGACCTTCTTCATCAGTCCGTTCTATCTGTCCCGGATATTCAAAGAAATCACGGGTTTTACCATCATCAACTACCTGAATCTCACCCGCATTCGCGAAGCGCAGCGACTTCTGACGGATACGGATCTGAAGATCGTGGATATCGCTGAAGCGATTGGATTTGAGAGTTTAACCCATTTTGATCGGACCTTTAAGAAAATTATGAAAATGACCGCAAGCAAATACCGTAAATTCAACAGCATCTCTTGAAAAATCCAAAAGGAAACGAGCCAGACCAAGCACCTCTTGGTTCGACTCGTTTCCTTTTATTCTAGCGTGATGAATTCATTCAGCTCAACTGATACGATTCTGCTGCTGTTGGTACTGCTCCATCGACATGAGTACTTCCCGTGGCTTGCTGCCCTCATAAGGACCGATCACGCCTCGAGCTTCCATCGAGTCAATGAGACGGGCTGCACGGGTGTAGCCCACTCGCATTCTCCGTTGAAGCAGCGATACCGATGCCTGTTTCGCTTCCAGCACAATCGTCACCGCCTGCTCATACAGCTCATCCAATTCTTCATCATCGGAATTCGAAGATTCATCAATTTCAGGAACCAACGATTCGTCATACTCTGCCTGTGCTTGATCACGGACAAAATCCACAATGTTCTCTACTTCCTGATCAGTCATAAAGCACCCTGCACCCGAATTGGCTTGGAAGAGCCCATCGGCATAAACAGCATATCCCCGCGGCCAAGCAGCTTCTCAGCCCCCGCCATATCCAGAATGGTCCGGGAATCGACTTGAGAAGATACTCCAAAGGCAATACGGGACGGAATATTCGCTTTAATGACCCCGGTAATCACGTCCACCGATGGACGCTGGGTGGCGATAATCAGATGAATTCCGGCAGCACGTGCCATCTGGGCAAGACGGGTAATCGCGTCTTCTACGTCGTTTGCGGCAACCATCATCAGATCGGCCAACTCGTCCACAATCACGACGATGTAGGGCAGTACCGCGGGCAAATTATCCTTCATCAGATTATTGTAACCCTCAATATTCCGTGTTCCGGACTTTGAGAATAACTCGTAACGCTTCTCCATCTCAACAACGATTTTCTTAAGCGCCAGCGAAGCCCGCTTCGGATCGGTTACGACCGGTGCCATCAAATGCGGAATCCCGTTGTAAACGTTAAGCTCAACCATTTTCGGATCGACCATCAGGAATTTAACCTCATCCGGCTTCGCTTTATACAGAATGCTGGTAATAATGCCGTTGATACATACCGACTTCCCTGAGCCATTGCACCTGCTACCAGAAGATGGGGCATTCGCGCCAGATTCCCAACAATCGTCTGACCGGATATATCGCGACCGAACGCGATCGACAGCTTCGATTCCGCTTCTTGGAAGGTCGGTGTCTCCATGACCTCCCTCATCGTAACGAGAGAGACTTCATTGTTCGGCACCTCAATGCCGATGGCCGATTTGCCTGGGATCGGTGCCTCCATGCGGATATCCTTGGCTGCAAGCGCCAATGCAATATCATCGGTCAGATTTACGATGCGGCTTACCTTGACCCCGATGTCAGGCTGAATTTCGTAACGGGTGACAGAGGGTCCTCTTACAACCTCCAATACCTTAGCCCGTACGCCGAAGCTTTCCAAGGTTGCCTCCAGCTTGCGAGCCGTTTGCATATAATCATTCTGGTCGCCACCCTTACCGCCATTGTTCGGTTTGGATAGCAGGCGGAATGGCGGCAGCTTGTACGGCTTGGGTGGTGGTGCAGGAGGTGCTGACGGTGCCGTACCAGCTTGGACGCCATCGCCCGCAACAGCTGTTGCATCCAGATCACCGCCGCCCGGCAGCTCATTGCCATCAATCGAGTTGGTACGGCCGCTTTCCCTCCCGGCTCATCCTGAGCCAGAGGAGGCATCACGGCTTCCTGATCATCGTACTCGTCATCCAATCGTTCTTCTTGTTTCACCTGCTCGAAGAAATCACGAATAATCGGAGATGACGGAACCGAATCGACAGGAGGAGTCGCAGCATCCATAACTCCTTCAGGCTGATCCGAACTGTTAAACAGGACAACCTCGCCTTTCTCGTTAGTACCGTGCCCATTCCCCACTGTAAATACTGGCGCACTGTCATCAACAGCTTCCACTGCCTCTTCCGGTACTTCATTCCGCTTGTTGCCTTTGGAACTAAACAGCTGGAAGAACTGCGGCGCTTTGCGGCGCGGCAGCCTCATGCTCTCCATATCATCCAGATCATCATCATCCAGATCTTCCGGAAGCTGCATCCGTTGTTCCTTGGCATTTGATTTCGCTGCTGCTCTCGATTTCGTCTGCTGGCTGTTCACTTTCTTCTGAATCCGTTCTCCAGCTTTCACTACCCTCACACGGAACATGCGCATCAGATCAACATAGGACAAATTCGTTATCAGCATGAAGCTGATAAATAACATGACAATCATAATAAGTCTTGCCCCTATGCTGCCAAACAGCATCAACAAAAAGCAAACTGCAGGGCTCCAACGTAGCCCCCGCTGATATCTCTGCCCATCACGGGATGATGTCCATCATCGACCCCGCCATCAAGCAGTTCGCCTTGCAAATCACTATGTATCTGGCTCATCGCATTCGATGCATTCAATTGTCCGATTGGGGCCAACTTGGACTCCAAGCCTGCGATGCTGCTCATTAAAGTGAGCGACAATATCAGAAGAAGGACAATTTACGTCTGCTGTTCCACCGCTTGGGCCATTTCCGGTGAATCATTACCATTAACCCGTAATAAATGCCGATCAAGGGGATGATAAAGTAGTACTTGCCCAGCAAATATCCCGACATCTTGGATAGGGAGCGCCCGACCTATGCTTCTCCGGATAAAGCGATGACCGAGAGTGTCATCAATACAATTCCATATATTTCATATTTCAATACTGCTGCAAAGGCTGCCTTCTTCTTCCTTTTCCGTTTTGCCAAAAGTGTCACCCCGAATCCATATTATAGCATAATATTCGGTGGCGTACCTATGTTCTGTTTTTAGCCTTTTGCCTCATTTTTTACCGTCGGAATATAGCGAATGATAGACCCCGGAGTGTAGCGAGGGTTCAGATAATCCTGAAGTCCGCATTCCAGTAAACGGACAATCTTCGCTTGATCCTCCGCCAGAGGTTCAACTTCCATCAGTATTCCTCAACACGGATCTCCCTGGATGTGACAGCAGTCTGATCCTCTTGGAACATTCCGATCGGGTCGAACGGCATTACACTGTACCATATCATTGCGTAATCCCCGGGACTGATCGGTTTACGCTCTGCGATCATGCTGTTTAAACGACTCAATGCCTGTCCGATCCCGCCTACTTCGTCCATTAACCCGTATTTGACCGCATCAACTCCCGACACTGCGGTTCCGATATCCCGGTTCAGCTCACCTGTTGCAAACATGAGATTCTTAAACCGCTCCTCCGTGATGCCGGAATGGCTCGTCACGAAGCGCACAACGCGTTCCTGCATCTTTTCCATGTATTCAAAAGTTTGCGGGACACCAATGACCAGCCCACTCATGCGAATCGGGTGAATGGTCATGGTTGCACTCTCCGCAATAATGGAATGGTCCGCTGCTACGGCAATCGGTACGCCGATACTGTGCCCTCCCCTATAACCACCGTCACCGTCGGCTTGCTTAGCGAAGCAATCATCTCTGCAATGGCAAGACCTGCTTCAACATCTCCTCCTACTGTATTTAGAATGATCAAGAGTCCTTCGATCCGGGGATTTTGCTCAGCGGCGACAAGCTGTGGAATCATATGCTCGTATTTCGTTGTCTTGTTCTGTGGGGAAGCACGAGATGGCCCTCGATTTGACCAATAATGGTCATGCAAAATACGTTGGATTCCCCACCATTCGGAAGTCCTGTCTGCCCCAGCTGCTGTATGGCTTCCGTAACAGCCGCCTTCTTGCCATCCTCCGTGGGAATGGTCGGAGGAGCTTCTGTCTCACCCGTTAAACCTGTTCTTCTCTTGCCCGTGGTCCATTGATCCTTGTCCATCGTGCATCCCTGCCTTTATCTTAATGTCTAGCTGCAGCAGCAATCACACAGCTAACGTTTAGTATGGCAAATGACGGGACTCTTTTATGCTTGCAGTGACAAAAGGACATCCTCATTACTCATACAGGCCAAGTCGAATAAACTCCTATCGAATTGCAAGTCCGAAAGCAGTTTCAAGGAAAAGAATATAAAAGCCCCTCTTTCGCGGGAACCGTCCAATTATTACCTGCGAAAGAGGGGCGACTGTGTGCCTGATTTATTTTATTGTCTTGTATCAGACTTCCATAATGATCGGCAAGATCATCGGTCTGCGACGTGTTTGCTCATACAAGAAGCGTCCCAAAGCGTCTTTTACGCTGGTCTTAAGTGACGCCCATTCATTCACGTTTTCACTCATCAGCTTCTGAAGGGTGCTGGAAACGATACGGTTGGCTTCATCCAGAAGCCCTTCGGACTCCCGAACGTATACGAATCCACGCGAAATAATATCAGGACCGGATACGATGGAACCGTTTTGCTTGCTCAAGGTAACAACGACGACCAAGATACCGTCCTGAGACAGCAGCTTGCGATCACGCAGTACGATGTTACCCACGTCACCGACACCAAGTCCATCAATCAGAACGTTGCCTGCTGTCACTTTGCTTACTTTGCGGGCCGAGCCACCTTGAATTTCAACAATTTCACCGATATCGGTAATAAAAATGTTGTCCGGATCGACACCAACGGACTCTGCAAGCAGAGCATGACGGCGCTGCATCCGATACTCGCCATGGACAGGGATGAAAAATTGCGGTTTCATCAGATTCAGCATAAGCTTGAGCTCTTCCTGACTGCCGTGTCCCGAAACGTGGACACCGGAATTGGATCCGCTATAGATAACGTCTGCTCCAAGACGGAACAACTCGTCAATCGTACGTCCTACATATTTTTCATTCCCTGGTACCGGAGTTGCTGCGATGATGACCGTATCTCCCGGCAGGATGTCCACCTTACGGTGAGTAGACCGGGCCATACGTGTCAGCGCTGACATCGGTTCACCCTGACTGCCTGTACACAGAACAACTACACGGTCCGCTGCCATTTTGTTAACCTCTTCAGGTTCAATCAGCATACCCTCGGGAATGTGCAGATATCCAAGCTCTGCTGCAATGGATACCACATTCACCATACTTCTGCCGATTACGGTTATTTTACGGCCTGTGGATTCAGCTGCGTTGACCACCTGCTGAATACGATGCACATTGGATGCAAACGTTGCAACAACCACGCGCTGCTCCGCTTTACGGAAGATATCTTCCAGAACGATGCCCACATTTTTCTCAGAAGGCGTGAAGCCTGGTCTTTCTGCGTTCGTACTGTCCGACAGCAGAGCCAAAACTCCCTTGCTTCCGATCTCAGCCATACGCTGCAGATCTGCATATTGGTCATTTACCGGAGTATGGTCAAACTTAAAGTCCCCGTATGCACGACATTGCCTTCAGGTGTTTCAATGGAGATTCCCACGGAATCCGGAATGCTGTGATTCGTCTTGAAGAAGGTTGCTTTCAACGTGTTTCCGAGTTGAACTTCAGAATCTGCGTTGATCAGAATCCGTTTCGTCTCACCAAGCAAATTCGCTTCTCTGAGCTTGTTCTCAACCAATCCGAGCGTCAATTTCGTTCCATATACTGGAACATTCAAGTGTTTCAATACGTAAGGAGGCCGCCGATATGGTCCTCGTGACCGTGAGTCAGCAAAATCCCTCTCACTTTGTCGCGATTTTCCGTTAAATAGCTAATATCAGGAATAACAATATCAATCCCAAGCATATCTTCTTCTGGGAACTTCAATCCCGCATCCACGACAACGATGTCATTGGCATACTGGATGACATACATGTTTTTCCCGATCTCACCGACGCCGCCCAAGGCAAAAATCGATAGTTTATCGCTGCTTATTTTCTTAGACAAATGTATCTAACCCTCCTATAGTTTTGGACGTCGTACCATTGTTATATTAAATTTCAAAAAATACCGCACCCAGTCACTTGAATTCATTATACATGATGAAAAAGTGAAAACACAAGTCAACCACCTTCGTGAGCCTTAGGATGCCCCGAAACAGAGGGGTTTAAAACGAAGAAGCCACTGCCTTCATTGAAGGCAGTGGCTGTTCTGTATCAGCAATTATGTTACAGGGAAGAGAGAATACGGCGGATAAAAGCAGCCTCATTCTCGCTTGGAGAAACAAGCGGCAGACGAACATCGCCGACCTGATATCCGCGCTCCGTCAAGGCGAATTTGACCGCCGAGGGATTCGGAAGCGGCTCAGGGCATTCAAAGAGACCTTTAAACAGCGGGAACAGTGATTGATGAAGCTTTGCGGCTTCCTTCACATCGCCCTCCACATAAGCATGAATCATATCCTTCATTTGGGATCCGGCAATATGGCTGGCCACACTTACGATCCCGTAGGCACCAACCGACAGCGCAGGCAGCGCAGCAGAGTCGTCACCGGAATATACGATAAACCCGTCCGGAGCTCCTGCCACAATGCTGGTGACCTGGTCGATCGAAGCACATTCCTTGGTTGCCACGATGTTCGGAAGTTGAGCCAGGCGCAAGGTCGTAGCCGTACTCAGGCTAATGCCCGTGCGTCCAGGCACATTGTACAGCATGACAGGCAGTGATGTCGCCGCGGCAATGGTCTCGAAGTGCCTGTAGAGTCCTTCCTGGTTCGGCTTATTATAGTACGGAGCGACAAGTAAAATGCCGTCGACACCGCAGTCCTCTGCTTTTTCGTCAATTCTGCAGAATGTGCCGTATCGTTGCTCTTTACCCGCGATAATCTTGCTTCTTCCAGCTGCCTGCTTCACAGCAAAAGAAAACAGTTCGAGCTTCTCGGTTTCACTTAGCGTAGGTGATTCACCCGTTGTTCCTGCGATGACTAACGAGTCCGACTTCTGATCAACAATCAGATGCTCAATAAGCCTCGCAGTCTCGTCCCAATTGATCTGACCATTCCGATCAAAAGGGGTAACCATGGCAGTAATCAATCTTCCGAAATCCACAATGACTCCTCCTTAAAGCTCTCTCGAGCGGAGAGCTTCCTTCGTAAGTAATCTATATTTGATGTTTCATTTCAACTTACCTCTGGCCTGCGTGCGCTCTGAAATACAGCTTATACATGTAGTTCGAATTTATGATGCAGTGCGCGCAGCGCTTGAGCCATATCTTCCTTCTTCACGAGTACCCATATCGTTGTGTTCGAATCGGCCGATTGCAGAATCGATATATCATGCTCACTTAAGGATTCTACGATTTTGGCCATAATGCCCGGGACGCCATTTATACCGCCGCCGATAACGGATACCTTCGCACAGCCGGACAAGCTTTTGGGTTTCAAATCCAGACCCTGCAGCACTTCGATCGCTTTCTCCGAATCGCTGTCAAATACGGTATAAAGCACTCCCGTAGGGGTAACATTAATAAAGTCTACACTGATGGAATGTTCAGCCATCGATTTGAACACCTTCAGTTGAAGACCTTCCGTACGGTCACATTCCACTGAAATTTGCGTGATATTACTTACATATGCAACTCCCGTCACAAAGCGGTCTACAATGCCAGACTGAATATCTCTGAAACCTTCCGGCTGGGTAACCAGCGTTCCCTCATTATCCGAGAAGGTTGACCGCACTCTGACCGGAATTTGGGATTGCATGGCAATCTCAACCGCTCTGGGATGTATGACCTTAGCACCCTGATGAGCCATATTACAGATCTCTGTATAACTCACATAACTGAGCGGCTTCGCATCCTCAACAATTCGGGGATCCGCTGTAAGGATACCGTTAACATCCGTATAGATGTCCACCATCTCCGCACGAAGTGCCGCACCCAGTGCAGTAGCCGAAGTATCACTGCCTCCCCTGCCCAGCGTTGTAAAGTCTCCAGAATCCGTCTGGCCCTGGAAGCCTGTCACAATAACCACTTGATGATACTCCAATTCCTTTAATACTCGTTCAGGTTTTACGTCCTTAATGCGTGCATTTCCGAAGTGATCGTCTGTAAGAAATCCGGCTTGAGCACCTGTCAGCACCGTTGCGGTTATCCCTTCATGCTGAAGCAGACTGCACAGTGTGGTTGCTGAGATAATCTCTCCGCAGCAAAGAAGCAAATCCCGCTCTCTGCTAGGCAGGGCGTTGCCGTTATGCCCGATCCAATCCAGAAGGGTATCTGTAGCATAAGGCTCTCCGCGGCGTCCCATAGCCGATACAACCACCACTAATTGGTATTGGTTGGCCAGTTCGCGCTGAATGTGCCCGATAACATGGGTTCTTGCTTGCGGTGTAGACAATGATGTTCCGCCGAATTTTTGAACTAAGATGCGCATTGAATATTCCTCCGTTTATATATGCCCAGGAGACGTAAATTGCGGGCCTACCGACTGAAACGGCTTACTGTTAAGCCTGGCCGTTCCGTTTGTTCACAATGAGTTCTGCGATTTCCACGGCATTCCATGCCGCACCCTTTAGAAGGTTATCTGAAACGATCCACATGTTGAGCCTGCGCTTATGCGCCAGACCGCGGCGAAGCCGACCTACGAATACATCCGGTTTCCCTTGGCATCCGTATCCAGCGGGTCCGATTGAAAGCTTGGATCATCAACCAGCATAACACCGGGTGCATTCGACAGAAGCCGTTGAACATCTTCCAGATCATCGTCATTCTTGAATTCCCACATACACGGATTCTGAATGCCCTCTCACAACCGGGATACGTACACAGATAACCGTCACTTCGATGGATTCGTCGCCCATAATTTTTCTGGTCTCGTGGACCATCTTCATTTCTTCTAATGGATAACCATTCTCTGTACATTTATCGATCTGCGGAATCGCATTAAAGGCAGTTTGATGTTTCACGGGCGGCGATCCAACAGGTAAAATGTCAAGCCTCATCTCTTGACCAGCAAGAACTTCTGGGTTCTAGCACAGTATGCTTGCTGATCTGGCTGATCTCCCCGTCAAGAATAAAACGATGGCTGCAGTTGTTTCTAGAGTGCGTATCGGGCTAAAAGACCTTAACGCATTAAGAATATTCCACAATCATCGGCTGCAGCTGTTTCCCTTCAAGAGCCGCATAACACGCTTCCGGAATGAGATTCATTTTGGCGACAAGCGAGTTTGGTTTCTGCTGGGGATTATCCTGCCCATACGGAACAAAATAGATGTTCTTCGTAATCAGCAGTTTAGCGATATTCGCCGCATTTAGCCCAAGGCCATCGTTTGTTGAGATGGCCAGCACAAGCGGCCTTCCATTTCTCATCTGCGCCTTGGCTGCCATTAAGACAGGACTGTCAGTCATCGCATTGGCCAGCTTGCTGGTCGTATTTCCCGTGCAAGGGGCAATGACCAAAACGTCAAGAAGCTTCGATGGGCCTAGTGGTTCCGCGTCAACAATTGTAGAAATAATATCATTACCCGTAATATCTTTCAACTGTTTCTGCCAATTTTCCGACGTGCCGAATCGGGTATCCGTTGTCATGATCGTGCTGGATACAATCGGCACCACGTTGGCTCCCCGTCCTTAAACCGCTGGATCTGCGGCATCACTTCTTCAAGCGTGCAGTGTGATCCTGTCAGAGCATAACCCACTGTCTTTCCATTCCAATTCATCTACGCATCCCCCGAATCTTGATTTCTTCAGAAATCAGCTCCACCAGCGTATTGGCCATAATGATGCCAGCTGTTTTTGGAGCCACGATTCCGGGTAGTCCGGGTGCGAGCATGGCTTTGATACCCCGTTTCTCGGCATAGCGAAAATCGCATCCGCCGGGTGCGGAGGCGAGATCAATGATAACTGCCTCCCGAGGCATTTTCGAGATGATTTGTGCTGTGACTATCATAGTTGGAATCGTGTTAAAAAGCAAGTCAATAGAAGGCACATAAGACCCTAAATCCCTTACCAGGAAAGGTTTCCAGCCCATTTCCTCAGCTCTGGCATAATGCTCCGATTTGCGTACGCCCATCAGAATTTTGGCACCCAAACCTTGCAAGCTGCGAGCCATTGTAAATCCTGTTCGTCCCATGCCAAGCACCATGCTGGTTGAACCGTGAATCGTAAAATCCGTATTCTGGATCGCCATCATCAGCGCACCTTCCGCTGTCGGAATTGAATTATAGATGGCAACATCGTCCCTCTCCAATATCTCTACCAGCTTGATCTTATATTTGTCACATAGCGAGCGCAAATACGGTTTCGCCATGCCTGTATAGATCACTCCATGACCGGGCATTGCTGCGATATGTTCCTCCTGCAGTCGCAATGGCCCTTCTGAGAACAGCGCACTGACACGTCCCTCATCATCACATCCAACCACAGGCAGGATCAGAGCATCTGCGTCCGATAACAGCTCCGGTGTGAACTGCTCACGAGTCACTCCCTGAAACGAATCCTGCAGCTTCTCAAACCCGGCGATCATGACGGAGGCATCCATCTCAGCGCATTTGCGAATCACTTCAATTTGCCTTGCGTCTCCTCCAACAAAGACGGTCCGGACTCCTGTCAGCATGGAAGGCCTCGCTCCTTTCTTCAAACCAACGTATAAACCATCTTATGCTGCCGCCTATGGGGTGGTGAGCGCATTTCAATTAAACTACCGCCTTAACGCATTAAATAAAGCCGCAAACCCGACATGGCCCGTTCAGGTCGTTTGCTGCAGTACATCAGCAAATTGAAAAACACCGCCCGGTACAAACCGTGGCGGTGTTTAGCGTGTGCTGTATGATGTTGATGATATCAGAAGCTTTCTTGCTTGAATTTACTTGGTATGTCCGAATCCACCCGCACCCCGTACGGTGTCGGACAATTCCTCTACCTCTATGAATTCCACGGCAGGGACGGTTTTAAACACCATTTGAGCGATGCGCTCATGACGTTCTATCGCAAAGGCTCCTGCCCCAGATTGACCAGCAGCACCTTAACCTCCCCGCGATAATCGGCATCAATGGTGCCGGGTGAGTTCAGGCAGGTGATGCCGTGTTTGAATGCAAGTCCACTGCGAGGGCGGATCTGCGCTTCAAGCTCAGTAAGCATCGCGATTGCAAAGCCGGTCGGGATTAATTTGCGCTCGCCCGGATTTAAAACCACGGGCTCCGCAACCGCTGCATGCAGGTCGAAGCCTGCAGCAAGCTCGGACATTTTCACGGGCAGTTTAACATCTTCATTACCAGGCAATCTATTGATTTGAACGTAGTGCAACAAATTCATTCCTCCTAAGTACATTCAATGCTTTATCTGAAGTTCCTACCATCGCTAGTGCATATGGAGTCCCAAACATGCGGTCAAGAACCGCATCTACATCCTTCATGCTGACCTGCTCGATCCGCTTAATGATTTCGTTGAGGCTGAAATGATGGCCCAGCATCAATTCGTTCTTGCCCAAGCGATTCATGCGGCTGCTCGTGCTCTCCAGACCAAGAATGAGGCTGCCCTTAAGTTGTTCCTTCCCCTTGCGCAGCTCCTCCTCGGTCATCCCATTGGTCGCCACATCATGCAGCATTTCCGTGGTCAGTTGAAGTACTTCCTTCGTCTGCTTGGGAGCTGTACCCGCATAAATGGTAAACATGCCATTGTCGGCGTGGGAACTGTGGTAGGAATATACCGAATACGCCAATCCACGCTTTTCCCTGATCTCCTGGAACAGCCGTGAACTCATGCCGCCACCTATAGCATTATTAAGCAGCACCATCGCGTACTGAAGCTCGTCGCCGATGGAGCAGCCTGGAAACGACAGGCAGATATGATTTTGCTCTGTTTTTCTTGCGGAATTGCACGCCGTCCAGAAAAGCAGGCACAGCCAGCGGCTCGGCAGTTCCATGGTTTGTAAAACCGCCAAAATGGCGCTCCAACAGCTCGATCACTTCATCATTGATGTTGCCTGCAAGGGCAATCACCGTATTCTCAATCGTATAGTGTGTGTCCATGTAGGATTTAAGCGCCTGTGAATCCATCGATTCAAGCCGTTCCTTCGTGCCGAGAATCGGATAGGCGAGCGGATGATCCCCATAAACGGATAACGACATCAGATCATGAACCAAGTCATCAGGCGTATCCTCATACATCGCGATTTCTTCCAAAATCACATTTTTCTCTTTCGCCAGCTCACCCGCATCCAGCTTCGAGTTGAAGAACATGTCGGACAATACATCAACCGCAATCGGAAAATGCTCATCCAGCACCTTGGCGTAATAACAAGTGTATTCCTTGGAAGTGAAGGCATTAACGTTGCCGCCTATAGCATCAAATTCCTCTGCGATAGCACGGGCGTCAAAACGCTCCGTCCCTTTGAACATCATATGCTCTATAAAATGCGTAATCCCGTTGATCTCAAGCGATTCATTGCGGGATCCAGTCTTTACCCAAATGCCGAATGAAACCGAGCGACTCGTCGGGATTTGCTCCATTACCACTCTCAGGCCGTTAGACAATTGTATTTTTTCACGATAGGGCCCCTAACTGTTCCATCCAGGTTCACTTTAGCTGATCAACAGCCTCATGCCATCCATCATTCTATCAAACTTTACCATCCGGCTCAACTTCCCTTAGGCATGATTCGTTCAGGGAAAGCGTCTGACTGACCGTCCCAATCTCCAGCCCTTTGGCCCTTATTCCGTCAATCATTCCTTTTAACGCTTGTGACGAGGAATCCGTAGGGTGCATCAGAATCAGGAAGCCCGGCTCCACCTTCGTGGATATCTTTTGAACGACCGCTTCCGGTGCAGGATGCTTCCAATCGATCGTATCGAGTGTCCACAGTACTGTTTTTAGCCCCCGTGCATGGGCGATGGATACAGTCTGCTGATTAAAGTCGCCGGAAGGCGGGCAAACCATTTGTTCTCCACACCCAAACTTTCTTTCAGCAGATCCTGTGTTTTCGCGATTTCCATCTCTGCCCGCTCCCTGCTGAGACGACTCATGTTAGGATGCGTATACGCATGATTTTCCACCTCATGACCTCTCTTCAAAATTTCGCTAACCAGCTCCGGGTTCTTCTTCAGCCAGCTCCCATCCAGAAAAAGGTCGTCTTCACGTTTTCCTTATCCAACGTATTCAGCATCGGCACCAGGAATTCATTCCCCACGCCACATTAATCATGAGCGACACCATCGGCTTATTCGGGTTCCCTCGATAGATCGGCTGTTCACCCAGATCATTAAGAGTTACTTTAGTAGGTATTTGTAGGTAAACGTAAGGTATGGCCTCCCCGGGTTTTCGCTTTTGGAAGATGCCGCTTTATATGTAGCTTCTACGTCAATCTCGATCCCGTTATAACCGGGAACCGCTTTCCATACCGAGTCAACCCTTGCATCAACGGGCTCGATTCGTGATTTCGCTGATGCGGCTTCAATCTGATTCAATAGATCCAGATCCACTGCCGTCTGTGTTCCATTCACGAAGTGCGCTTCCGGTTTCACCTGCAGCCCCGACACATATTCCCAAGCCCCGCTGAACACAGCGACAGCCGACACCATCGCGGCATAGGTTAGCAGCACGGCCATTTTTTACCATTCATGGGCAATCCACCCTCCCCTTGAGAAGCTTTGTCCCATTTTATGAGAGGATAGGCGGAATTATGTGCTGCTAGAAACGACACCGCATATTCAAGGCAGGATACGCCTGCGTATCTATTCATAAAACAACCCCACAACGTGGGGCATATGCTGCGAAGCTTATCTAATATAGGTACGGGACCGAGAGAAACCGTGTTTCTTATGATCAAAAAGAGCCAGAATGATAGGTTCTGCCTCTTTTTCTTCATCCATATCCTGTTCACAAACCAACAAGCGCGAAAGCTTAAGAGCCGCTCTTGCTCGCTTCTGTAGTTAAAACCGCTTTGCGAGACAGGTTAATCCGTCCCTGCTGGTCGATTTCGGTAACCTTCACCGTAATGACATCACCAATCGCAACCACGTCCTCCACCTTCGCTACGCGCTCTGTAGAGAGCTGCGAGATGTGAACAAGCCCGTCTTTGTTCGGCAGAATTTCAACAAAAGCACCGAATTTCTCGATCCGTTTTACCGTACCTGTGTAAATTTCACCTACAGCTACTTCACGCACAATGCCTTCGATAATCGAAAGCGCTTTTTTGTTCATCTCATCATTGGCAGAAGCGATAAACACACGACCGTCTTGCTCGATATCGATCTTCACGCCGGTTTCCTCAATGATTTTGTTGATGATTTTGCCGCCAGCACCGATTACATCGCGAATTTTGTCCGGATTGATCTGCATGGTAATAATTTTAGGCGCATATTGGGACAAGCTCGTTCTTGGCTGCTGAATGGCTTCTGCCATTTTCCCAAGAATGTGCATGCGTCCTTCTTTTGCCTGCTGCAGAGCTTCCTGCAAAATCGCACGGTCGATTCCATCGATTTTGATATCCATTTGAATGGCGGTAACCCCTTCCGGCGTACCTGCAACTTTAAAGTCCATATCGCCAAGATGGTCTTCCATGCCTTGAATATCCGTTAGAATGGAGACATGATCCCCGTCCTTGATCAAGCCCATCGCTACGCCGGCTACAGGAGCTTTGATGGGTACCCCTGCATCCATCATAGCCAGTGTGCTTGCGCATATGCTGGCTTGGGAAGTCGAACCGTTCGATTCAATAACTTCTGACACCAGGCGAATCGTGTACGGGAACTCAACTTCGTTCGGAATGACTTTGGACAAGGCACGCTCGCCGAGCGCTCCATGCCCGATTTCACGACGGCCTGGAGCACGAAGTGGACGAGCTTCCCCTACGCTGAATGGCGGGAAGTTGTAGTGATGCATGAAACGCTTAGTCTCTTCCAGATCGATACCATCGAGAATCTGCACATCGCCAAGGGCACCTAGAGTACATACGCTAAGGGCCTGGGTTTGTCCACGCGTAAACAGACCGGAACCATGCGTTCTAGGAAGCAGGCTAGTATCACAATCGATAGGACGGATCTCAGACAGACCACGGCCATCCGGACGAACCTTGTCATGCGTAATCAGACGTCGGACTTCTTCCTTCACGATATCGTGAAGCACCTCTTTAACATCCTTCAACAATTCAGGAGTCTCGATATACTTCTCTTCAAACACGGTATACGCTTCTTCGTTGATGGCGTCAATTGCATCCTGGCGGGCATGTTTCTCCTCGATGCGAACGGCTTCAACCAGACGAGCTGCGGCGAAATCACGCACTTCACGATTCACCGTTTCATTGACAGCATGGAGCTTAACTGCCATTTTCTCTTTACCGCAAGCAGCCACGAGCTCTTCGATCTTAGCTACGATTTTCTTGATTTCCTCATGTCCGAACATGATGGCTTCCAGCATGACTTCCTCAGGAACTTCGTTCGCTTCAGCTTCAACCATCATGATGGCGTCTTTAGTACCTGATACAACTAGATAGATATCACTTGCTTCCTGCTGTGCAATATCCGGATTCACGACAAAATTGCCATCCACACGACCTACGGCTACGCCGCCAATCGGACCGTTGAAAGGCACATCCGAGATACTCAGAGCTGCGGAAGTACCGATCATAGCCGCGATTTCCGGCTCACAATCCTGATCCACACTCATAACCAGGTTCAGAACCTGAACATCATTACGGAATCCTTCCGGGAACAGCGGACGAATCGGACGGTCTGTCAGACGGCTGGCAAGAATCGCTTTCTCGCTCGGTCTGCCTTCCCGTTTAATAAATCCACCCGGAATTTTACCGACTGCGTACAATCTCTCCTCGTAGTTGACCGTTAATGGAAAGAAATCCAAATCCTTCGGTTCACTGGAAGCTGTCACTGTACACAGGACTGCTGTTTCGCCGTAACGAACCATAACAGCCGCATTTGCCTGCTTCGCAAGGCGCCCTGTTTCGAACACGAGGGTCTTCCGCCAAGCTGCATTTCAACACGTGTTTCCATATATTCCCTCCTCATGGGGATAAATTTTTGAAATCTTCTAACATCAATGTTTTTTGCAAAACGCTGTCCACATTTCCAAACCAGAGCCATCCATCGGTCCAACATCACTAACCTATGTACAGGAACAACCCGAACCGTATAGAACATTCTCCGCATAGACCATCCCTGGTTATAACCGTCAAACGAAACTCAAGCGAACAGACACGCCTACAATCTAAAAAAGAATATATATTAAGATAACCCCACAAAGTGGAGTTTAGGCTATGAAGCGTACGCAGTACTTTGTGGGGAGCACGAAAACAGTAAATTGTACAATACTTAGAAAGAGCCCGGCTGCGCCGCTGTCGTTCCAAGAAGGACAGTGGACAACCAGGCTGTTTTCGGCACATCTTATGGATGATTAGCGACGCAATCCAAGCTTCTCGATCAAAGCACTGTAACGTTTAACATCCTTGTTTTTCAAGTATGCAAGCAACTTACGGCGTTGGCCGACCATTTTCAACAATCCACGACGGGAATGATGATCCTTCTTGTGCGTACGCAAGTGGTCAGTCAAGTTCGTAATGTTTTCCGTTAGGATAGCGATTTGCACTTCTGGGGATCCTGTATCGGACTCATGAGTTTTGTGCTCGTCAATCAGTTGTTGTTTACGTTCTTGAGTCAATGCCATCCTGTTCACCTCCCTCATTATAATCGCCATTGGCCCAGGTACCGACGGTGAGATCGAACATCCAAGCCAAGGTTAATATTGCCCACACTCCGGGCAACCTCTAAGAGTATAGCATACTTTACCTGAAAAAGAAAATCAGTTCAGTACAATTTGTCCCAAATCGTTTATTCGCTGACATTCAATATTCTTCGGGCTTCAACCGCATCCCTCTGAATCCATTCTACAAGCTCTTGAACCGATTCGAATTTATGCTCCTTGCGGATATATTGAACAATGTCCACCGTCATGATTTGATCATATAGATCCCCTTCAAAATCAAACAGATGCACCTCGAAGATGGGCTCCGTGATTCCTTCATGGAAGGTTGGCTTCACACCGATGTTCATCACGCCCGGAATCCAGTTGTCATGCTTATTGGTCCGCGCCCGGACTGCGTAAACGCCTAACGGGTACAACGTAAGGATCCGTCAATTCCAGGTTAGCAGTTGGAAACCGATCTTTCTTCCCCGCTTTTCCCCATGAATGACACTGCCCCGGATCCGGTAATTCCGTCCGAACCAACGGTTAGCATCCGACAGCTGTCCCGTTTTCAGTGCGATCCGAATAGATGAACTTCCGACCTTCTCCCCATCGACCAAAATGGCGGAACCGTAACGACAGTTATTCTGCCTTCACCAAGCTCCTGAAGTTTGACTGCGTCGCCAGCGCCTTTATGACCAAAACGGAAATCAAATCCGACAACCGCCGTTTGAAGATTTAAGGGCAATAACATCTCTTCAACAAAGGTTTCCGGACTCACTTGGGAAAATTCTTTATTGAACTCAACAATGTACAGAAT
>JAAKBD010000317.1:0-107136 GCA_012656105.1 Phytophthora syringae | reverse complement strand
CGGAAAGTATCTCGCTTTCTTCATGATGGTCGTCTCCGTCACGAATATCCACATCTCGTCGGGGGTTTATCTGCGAACGTAAAGGTCTTCGCCATGCAAGCGACTTGGATCATCGCAAAGCGGGATGCTGCATCGACCAGGCGTGACGCTAGCTATTGAGCGGGTGACAACTGCTTTATGACTAGCTTGTCCATCGAAGATTAAAACCAACAGGTTCGAGGTCTTCAAAATGCAAGCGCGGAAGGGAAGCAATTCGCCATTGTCTTGCAAGCGATGCGTGACGGTCTCCTTTTATCATGCAGTTTAGGTCGTCGGGCTTGTTAATACGAATCACCTTCAATGTCAATGAGGCTCAGACGTTTTCATGCCCAACTTCGGAGCTCGAGTAGCACCAACTGAATTGGAAAACACCTACTAGCACCTTGCTGGCTATTCGCAGCAAGGACTTGGCCAGCGCCACTCGCTATTTCGAGATAGCTCAGCAACGCATGATAAATATCTGCATACGCTTCATGGCGCTCGATACGGGCGTGACGTGGAGCCAATTGGTGGTCAAGGCCCGGCACAACAGTGTGCAGCCCCTGGACCAAGTTTCACGAGCCGCCTTCATTCGCCACCGCATCAGCAGCTTCGAAGCCAGAGACCACCCGCTGACCATCGCAAGGCGCACCATTCGAACACTGGGCACCGTTCTCAGCAACTCGCTGCTGAGTGCAGCGATCGCGTGGTTGTTGGCGTTTTGCATCGACCAGGGCAACATTTTCACATCCGTTTTACCGACAAGGCAGTCCCATGCGGTGTTCCTCACCGCCAAGATGATCTGGTTCTGGGTCTTCGCTTGGTTGTTCACAATCTTGGAATGCGTGGCGAAGTTACTCCCAGAAGAGTTCACGTCATCCTCTTCTTCTACTCCGTTCAAACTTTCTGCGATGAAGATCTTTTCAAGCTGGTACGGGTCATGTTTGTACATATCGTGGGCGTTTCCGCCATGTGCGTCGGCGTCGGAATTGCCATCGCATCGAACCACGTCGCGCACGACAAGTTGAAAGCGGATGTTTATTGGCCCATGATCTGCTACAATTTCATCTTGACTGTCACCGATGCTCACACACGCCACGTATTTCGACTTGAGACTGTGAACGGCCAGTCGAGAACCCTTCGCCAGAATCAACAACAATTGCCAGCGAGAAAACCTCGGCGATCTCCTTCTCTAAAGAGTATTGTTCGTGTATTTGTCCAAAACTTGGCACTCGACATCTCGGGATTATCTGCAGGTGCTTTCGTCCACGTTGCGAGCTCCATGGAAATGAAAGAAAAGTGGGAGCTCATAGTTTTCGCAATTTGCAGCCAAACGATCAAGTTGCTGATCCAAGCGACTGCCAAGTTGTATCTCAAAAGGCGAAAGAAAACCCCGTCGATGCGTACCATGGCGATTATCGTAGCGGCTCCGACGGTTTTGATTGACACGCAATTACGAACGGTGTTGCTGTGTCTGGACAGCACAGCCACGACTTTAACAGGGTCTGTGCTGCTTGCTATTGCGAAAACAGTTTTGCGACTGCTAACAGCACTTTACATGAGGCACCAAGTACGCAAAACGCTGACCAAGTATCCCCCTCCAGCAGTTGCAGCGTTTCAGGACAATGCCGTACGAAAACTCCATCGAGTCCAATCTCTGTTTTCAATCAGTGGATCGATGTCGACGCCCGAGTTACAGGGGATTGCTCGTGTACAAAAGTTGACGGCCTTGCACGCAGCCGAGGTGTACGCCGACATGCATGGAGAATACATCGCAATGTGCTGCGCGTACGTCATCATCATTTGTTTCGGCTCGAATCCGAGGTTTCTGCTCAGTGGGAACGCTTCCACCAAGTCCTCCCACGAGATCGAACTTTCCACTATCCTAGTACAATTGGGGATCGAGGTTGTGGTCGATATCATCGCCATCCCGCTGGAGCTCCGCTTTGGCGTGCGCTTCGAGAAATTCCACAAAGATGACGCTTTCCTAGCCATTTTCATGGTTCTCGTCGCCGTTGTCAGCATTCATATCTCCTCAGGAGTCTACATGATAGCGGAATAATACAGTTTTGAGCAAATTATGTGAATAATATTGAGAAATACCCGGAAAAACGAGGATTGGAATGACAAAAATGAAACCAACACTACGGATTGATGCGAATTTGGTTTCTTGGACGATGGTCAAGATTAAGCCCGCCACGAACGATCATCTCGATGTGTCTTGTAGACCACAACGTAGCGCCACTAGACGAGCATTGCTCACCTTAGTGCAAATGTTGCGGAGCTCGTTGGTCGGTGGAATTGTCGCTTGGCTGTTGGCTTTCGGTGTCTCCCAGGGCAACTTTCTATCGGGCCGAACATCTGAGCAGCAATCGTACCTGGAGTTCCTCATTGTCAAGGTTTTGTGGTTCGACGGACTCTATTGGACGTTTACCATCGCTGCTTCCGTGCGAAGACTTTTACCGGAGCGGTTCGCTTCTCATCCTACGCGTTCCACACTACCAGCTTTTCGGATCTTTCGCACGTTGTCTCGCCGTATTCTCCCGTACGCTGTGGTGGTAACTCTGGCAAGTGTTGGTGGCTGTGTCGCGGTGGCTTTCCTTCCAGTTGAGATCCGAAAAACCAAAGTCGATCTGTACTGGACGCTTGTGTGTTGTATCTTTTTCGTGGCTGCTGCAGACGCTCATACACGTCACATTTTCAGGAGCGATACACTTAAAGGTCAAGCGCGCGAGTTGCTGCGAATTAGGCAATCTCAGACCAACTTTGGCGGCCCCAACAGGCCAAAATCACACCGTTCGATCTCGATGACCGACTTCATCCGCGCAGTTCGGCAGAATTTTCCTTTTGTTATCGCTGCTTTATTCGCCGCTGGCTACATCCACGTCGTGAGCTTCATTAGCATCGCCACGGAGTGAAACTGGTGACATTTGCTACTTGCAGTATCGTCATAAAAGTTCTGATCCAGGAAGTAGCCAAGTTTTACCTCCGAAAACAGAGCAAACCGCCAACGATGCGTTCTATGGTGGTTCTTGTGGCAGCACCGACAATTATGGTGGATACGCAGCTTCGGACTGTGTTGTTGTGCCAAGAAAGCGCGTCGCTAACAATTGTTGGCTCCGTCTTCTTGGCACTTGCTGAGGTCGGTTTTCGAGAGGCAAAAACGTTGTACGTGACGAGAAGCGCTCGCCAAATCCTGGCACAAGGTCAAATTCCACAATCAAAGCGGGAAATTGCTGTCTTAACCGGAACGTCCTCGCTGCCGTCGGTACAGAATGTGTTTCGAGCTCATGAAATTATGGCACTGCATTCTGCTGAGACGTACGCCGACATGAGCACCGAATACATCGCTATGGGTTGTTCTTACGCCATCCTCTTCTCCTTTGGTTCCCATCCAAAGTTCACACTCGACGGACGGACGTCTACGCAGAGAGTTCACCCCACTACTATCATCCTGCAGGTACTGATCGAAGTCGTTGTGGACTTCGTAGCGAGCTTGCTCGAAATCCACCACAATGTCAATTTTGACCCCATTAATTCAGACACCGCCTATCTGTCCTTCTTCTCAGCGGTTGTTACGGTGGCGAACATCCACATCTCCTCGGGCATTTACTTGAATCCTCAGTGAAATGTTGAGAAGGTTTCATGGCGTAAGAACCAGCAGACAATTTTGAAAAGTGGTTTATGGTACGATGCTACTGAGTTCTCTTCTCGTTCTAATGATCTCTTGAGAGTAAGCGCTCGACCCAAGCAATATGTACATTACCGGTATCACCCGATGAAATCTTCTCCTCGTAGGAGCGAGAAGCCCACACCATCGCACACGTAAGTTTTTCTCGGTCCTCGGCAAATAAATCCGCTTCATATTGAAGTAGTTGGTACCAAATTGCTGCATTCGACGTACAACCTCGGGCCAGCACGTGCAGCAGCGTCTCCAATTGATTGTTTCGTACTCGAGCATCCGCTCCGTGTGCAAGTAAACTCTTCACTACACAGTCGAGGTCATTTTTCACTGCACCAAACAGCGCCGACTCGCCATCATTATTCACCGCGTTCACCTCCGCCCCATGCTGCAGCAGTAATTCCACCACAGCCAACTGTGTCGTCTGGTCACCCGAAGCAAAATGCGGCGGTGAACTTTGGCTCAGAAAGGCTGCTTCAACCAGCGGTGTGTTGCCATGTTCATCTCTCGCTTCCAAGTCGCTACCAAACTTGATCAGCGCGTCCACAACTGCACAGTCGCCATTCGGTGCTGCAAAATGCAGTGGCGTAGCGTTCGATGCATTAAATGCGTTCACATCTGCTCCAGCTTCCAGTAGGAGGTTCACGACTGGCAATGAGCAGTACGCGGCTGCGAGATGCAATGGCGAGTTGCCACCGACGTCGCGCGCTTCAATGTCCGCTCCTCTCTCTAGTAACCACTGCACTGCATCTTTTGCTCCGTAGGTGGCCATTACATGCATGGAAGTCTGCAAATCTGCATTAAAATCGTCCACATTGCATCCGTAGGTGACCAGCATCTCCGCCGCTCGGTAGTTTTCTCCGATCAACGCCATTGTCAATGGAGAGACCCCGCAATTGTCTTGAGTGTGCACAGTGGCTCCGCTTTCAAGCACGAACTCCAGTAGCTCCAAATCTTCGGCCAGAACCGCAAAGTGCGTCACGGAACGTTGGTGCTCGTCTCGGAACTCCTGCAATTGCGTTGCCCTGAACTTGGACTGCAACTTCTTCATCCCACCACCGGAATCGTCGTGTGCCGTGCGAACCAGTTGAACCCAAAGAGATTTATCGCTCGTAGGCGCTCGACCCTTTGGAGATCCCCCATGAAGTCGGCGAACGGATCCATTGTCAATATACCGGAGACTTTAGTAATGAGAAGGTCTCTTCAAATGGCTCTCAAGTCTATGCGTTGGACAAGTGCGTTTCTCTGGATTTTTACTCGATTACGGAATGGTTGATTATGGCTCAGTTTGGATAGTGAAGTTTACCACATTGAGACCTGTCGACGATTCTCGATCGGTCGAGCAAAAATATCGAGCTAACAGCTCCGCGCTAAGAGTTTCGGCGTCTCGACGTCTGAATCGTGTTCGCCTGACTTGGAATCGGCGAACGACTTGGTCACGAGACCGGCGAACAAATCTTCAGTCGGTTCGGACGCTGCTTGGTCCGGTTCCTCTTTCTCCTCATCGACGGCATCTTCAACTTCAGCACGCGCTGGAACGTGCGATGGGGACTCGGCGTCGCTACTCACGCCACTCGCTTGCGAGGTGTCACCGGTTGGGCGCTCGATCTCGGGCGTCCGCGGCTTCAGTCGATAAGCTCCTTTGCCGATCTTCTCCTCCTCTTTGCCCCAATTCTCGCCAAGCTCTCGCATCGTCTTCCTCCCTGCTGTGTGGTGTTGAGTCCACACAGAGCTCGAGCCCCTGCTTGCCGACGATCGACTGCTTTCGCCCGGCTTGTCGACGATGTGTCGGCCATTGCTGCAGAGGTTCTGCAGATCGGCGAGCTTCAGCGGCGCCTTCTTCAGCTCCGTAGTGAGTTTGAGCTCCACTGCAGCGACGAGTTTGTCCACCACAGCCACCGAACAGACCTCAACGTCTCGCATCCACGGGTTGCAAGCCACTTGCTCGCAGAAAAGCTCTTCAAACGTCAAGAAGGCCAGCGCGAAGAGCTGGAAGAAGCCGTCGTCGCGCTCAAAGAGCCGCCAGAAGAGAGCGTTCGTGACGGGGAACGAGCCCGGATTTCCACTCGAGTCCATGAGCTGCATGGTCAAGCTCAAGAAGCGGACGATAGCAATTGCCGCCTTGGCGAACGGGTAGCACCCACGACCACGCCGCATCATGGCCGTCTCAGCTCGGTAGGTCTCGACGAAGAACACCAAGCACTGCAGTCCGAGTTCCCCATGGGATTGAGATCGGCAGCCGGATTGGCGTCCGAGAAGCCAACCTCCATCCACAAGTCGCTCACCAGGACGAACGACGGCATCTGGTGTCTGCGACGGAAGCTGGCCGTCCAGTATCGCTGCAGCAATTGCAGGTGCTTCATGACAAAATGGTTAGGAGAGATGACGATGTACCAGTTACGACAATGCACAAACCTCTGGAGATGCCACAAGACGTCGGAACAGCGCGCGTTGCATCTTGAACAACACGAGCATCTCGTTGTCGTTGGGGCGACGGCCGCGCTCCGCGACGCTCAATTCACGTCCATTAGCGTTCCCCATTAGCGACGTCTGAAGCAGGAATGAAAAGCTGTAGGGGTTGATTGGCATCCGCCCCTTCAGAGGATCTTCCATTGCTACGTGCGACTTGACAACCTTAAATGAGACCTACAGCTACTTGCTTAGGCCAGGTCCTTGAGCTCGAACGTGATGAACTTCTTGGTCTGCAGGCGGTCGGCCAACTTGTGGCCGAAGGCGCTGGCTGGCGTGTAGAAGCCGCCCTTGAGACTCGTCGAGTCGTTAAACTCGTCCTTGGCCAAGCAAAAGGCACACTCGGAGATGAGGCGCGACGTGAGACGGTAGCCCGGGTCGCCATAGCCGACCGACTTGGCCTTGACCGCCAGTTTGCCGTCCTCCGAGTACCCCGCGGCCTCAGCGATGAAGTAGCCATTCAGCATGGACTCTTCCGATGGGCCAAGACCAGGAGCACGCGCCAGACGCTTGAGCAGTGCGCGCGTCAAGCTGAAGTACAGCATCACGCCCACCATAACCGTGCCGAAGGTGGCAAGAAGCTGCTTGAAGAGGCCACCGATGGCCATGCGTTCACGGTACACAAACTTGTCTCCGTACTTGTTCTGCAGCCGGTAGTTGCTGCGGTGCACGACGGCCTGGTTCACGGACGCGCCTATGAACAGCGAGTGCCAGTAGCCCATGTTCTTGTCGTACTTCACAGCGACGCTGCTCGTGTTGGGGGCCACAAGCCCCGCCTTCTTCTTCTCCTCAATAGTCTTCTCGTCCGTGAGAAAGAACGGGTTGCGCGACGCCAGGAGCTGCTTGCTGGTGGACGTCTCCATGATTGCAAACACCGAGGCGAGTGTACCACCACTGGCTTCCCCTTGAAGTCCGTGAAGTACAAGTCCACAGTACCAGTGTTCGAGTTGAACTTCTTCTGGATGCGGTCGGCCACCACGAACGTCGTGAGGTCCGACGGGATGCTCTCGAAGCCGCAGCAGTTGACCAGCACGGCACCGGTTTGAGCCGCAGCGGCCGCGTACTTCGACGTCATGTCCTCGATCCACACGATTTCCCCGTGAGGTCGCAGTAGTGCACGCCGTTCTCGGCGCACGCTTTGACCAGCAGCTCGCCGTAGAGTTTGTAGGGCCCCACAAGGGACACAACCACTTTGGTCTGCTGCACCATCTTCACCAGCGACTGCTCGTCGCCGCTGTCGGCCACGACCACTGGAATGGCGTCGATGAGCTCGGGCGCAATGTCCGGTAGTTTGCTCTTGAGCTGCTCCTTCACTTGGCTCAGTTTGGCCTCGCTACGGGCGGCCATGGCCCACTTGACGGCCGACGGGGAGGAGATTGCCGACTCGTGCTCAGCTGCCAGGTAGCGAGCCACCAACGAGCCCGTGAAGCCCGTGGCGCCGTACACGATCACGTCGAAGCGCTTGCTCATTGCTGTCGGATGGAAATTGGATAATGGACCAGCTACGTCAGTGGAGGCTTGTCAACTGGTAAACGGATCAGCTCACGTCAACGGGATCGTTTTTAATTTGTTTAACATTTTAACCAATGAATGGGTGTAGAAGAAGGTATTATGGCGAATGAGAACTCGACATTTTCGACTTGGATTCGTGAGGCGTCAGCGGTATTACCGGTATAGCGGTACGTCTGAACTTGAAGAGCAAGTGATCAGAATGTCGACTCGACAAGTAGGCTCGACTCGAGCCTACTTGTCAGTGTGCTCCTCGGCCGAGCCAAGAGAGGGAGTGTAACTGTAGCTCACGTAAGAGAGGATCTCGACCAGCGGAATGAGCACGAGCTGACCCGCATCGATGACATACTGCAGTAGCATGGCAGAGCTTGCGTGGCCACCATGATCACAGGATCCACTATGATAGTCATAGATCAGGAAATACCGTACAACGGGCAGCAAGAAGTGCAGATCCACAGCAGGAATTATCTCACTTGAACGCGAAGCTGTCGAGTCGGAAAAGCCCTTGAGAGTGTGGTGACGTCCTAAATTACTCCAGCAGTGCGCTGAAGTCGATATTCAGTGAGAAAAATAGTCTTTGTACCGCATTTGTGGTACCCAAATTCGTCTCAAATCGCGCTCTTGTCATTGGTTGGACTCGCTTCTCCTGCCCTTCGGCAGTTATTCCCCACCTGCGCCACAAGCGTCGCACGCCTCGGCCAGTCAAGCGAATCCCCAGCAGCAGAAATGGACGGAGACGACAGAGACTTTTTGCGCGACTGGCTCATCCGCAGCCTCGAGCCTGTGTACGTTGCCAACCCCGCGCAATTTGCGTCTGCTGACGGAAGTTTGACGTGTTTTTTGCACAGTTGCGATGCCGACCCCGAAGTGCTGAGCAAATACGTGCTGGCTCTAGTGCAAAGCGACCCGCGAAAGGAAGGATTGCAAGACACTTGTGTGTCCAAGCTGGAAGAGTTCCTGGGGGATGGTATGTCTCCTAGAATTTGGGGGAAATTGCACTAATTGGACGTATTTTATTTTATTTTGCATACAGAGACGGCAGATTTTGTGGCCAGGCTGTTCCAGGCTCTGGATGACGGATCGTACAAAGCCAGTGCCAGTCGCAAAACTGAAGCACCCAACGAGGACCGTAACTCGACTGGGTCCGAGCACAGGCGGGAACATACCCCTCGGACGACGAGGGCGAGCAGCGCCGGTATAACAAGCGCCGTCGTGATGACGACCGACCGAGAGAGGCAGACAATAAGCGGCATCAGGAAGCCCCAGGAGAGACCGACGACAGCCGTACCCGTCTCGTGAGATGCGCGGAGGTCCCGTGGGGGACGAGGACCGGCACCGTACGGAATGGGCGGAGATCGCCGTCGGAATTTCCCTCCGGAGTGGGGGATGCCGCCTCAAGGCATGTGGCCGCCCCACTTCCCACCCCCGCGTGGAGCTGGTTACCCCGGACTTTGACCCGAATGGGTACATGGGGAGAACGGGATGATGCCCCCTCCTCACATGATGATGCCCCATCCGATGGGTGGACGTGGCCAGTTCTACCCTCCTGGAGGTCGGGGAGGCCGAGGAGGACGAGGTGGCTATTATGCAGGACGCGGTGGCAAGGAGGGCGAGAACGACATGACGGCGAAAACGACGCTTCATGTTAGACATGTGGACCCGAAGTACGTCAACATGACGATGCTGAGTCTGCACTTTTCCAAGTTCGGCAACGTGGTGAACGTGCAAATGCGGCCGAGTGCCAAGTGTGCGTTTGTGCAGTATGCGACCGAAGAGGAGGCCAAGAAGGCGTTCCACTCGCCGCTGCCTGTGTGCAATAACCGCTTTATTTCAGTGAAGTGGGCGAAGCACGACTCGCAGAGTCCGGAGGAAGCTGGGGATCAGCCTGAAAGCACTTCGAAAGAGACGTCCGGTGAGGATGGAGCATCTACTGGTGTTGAAGCTGCTGACAAGAATGGAGAGGATGGTGCAGAAGACTCGTCCCCCGCGATGCCGGAGAATAACATGACTGCTGAGGAATTACGTGCGGCAGCATTAGAGAAGGGTCGAAAGGTTTTGGAACAGAAGCGCGAGTTGCTGGACAAGCAGCGTGCGCTGAAGAAGCAGAAGGAGGAATTGATCAAGCGCCAGCTTGCGCAGCAGAAGGAGCTGCTGGAGCGAATGAGCGCGAACAGTTCGCAGTTCTCTATAGCGGAGAAGCGCGACCTGCTCAACAAGATCACAACGTTGTCTTCCGAGCTCAAGGCACTGACCACCCCGCGCCACTCTGCTGTTTCGCCAAGCGCAGCAACGCAGTCAGTCGAAGGTGGAGAAGATCTGAACGGTCTCAAGGCTGAGCTCAGTGCTCTGGAGGCCGAGGCTTCCGGTGGGCGTGGAGGTCGCGGTGGCCGATGGTCGGCTGGTCGTGGCTACAGAGGCGGCCGAGGCGGCCGGGGACGTGGAGGCTTCGGTCGCGGCTCGAACACGCTGGACAACCGCACAACGATCGTGAAGGTGGCAAATCTGCCGGAAGAGGCTTGCGATCCCATTGTGCTGACCCAGCACTTTGGCAACTTTGGTGCCGTGGAGCGCGTCGTGATGGACGAAGGTGCGGTCGGCCAGGGCTTCATCAAGTTCCAGGACCGGTACGCCGGACAAGCCGCGCTGACTCACGGTAACGTGTTTGGTGACAAGCAGCTGGAGATGGGGTGGGTGGAGTCCCAGGAAGCGCCTGCTGAGCTGACACAGAGCGATTCGCCGACAGAAGCAACTTCAGCTGGCCCGGAAGCGGGCGACAGTGGCGAAGTGGCGGCATCAAGCGACCAGGTAGGATTTGCTCTTAGCGTGATCAGGACGGTGATGATTGATTAACTAACGTCTGTATGGGTGGATTTTTGACAGGTCTCCGCGAGCGCGTAGGAAGCTGATGCAATGCCGTCGTCATGAGGAAAAGCAGTAACAGCACGCAGTATAGGAGTCAACCCGAGCTGTAAAGCAACGATATAGGATGCCTGCAAATGGCTAAAGTACACAGCAATTCAAGTCGAACAGTTTATGTTTTGTCATCAGCACGCTTATTGTGGTTGTTGCCTCGACCCACCAAGCTGCTCTCTTTGTAACAGAGAGCAGCAAGAACAGAGTCTGTTGTCCCAGAGTCTGTTGGAATGGAGACGGATGCGCCTGCTGTCGGTCTTTCCCAGCGGGTTCGAGACGCCAAAATCGACCAGATCGAGCTCAGTCTCGATGCAAACTTCAATGCAACGGTTGTTCGTTGTCCTGTTGCAGACAATCGCATTCCAGAAGCTGTTACACCTGCATTTTTAACTTGAAATGCAGTGGGGGTTGTCACTGACAATGCCAGAGTTGAAGGCAAGTGTCGATCGACGCTTGATAGATGATTACGCCTCTAGTCGCGACACAAAACAACTGGCTCCTTGATTACGCGGCGCTGGAGGCAGACCACTTCATTAGCAAAGGGGCCCATACAAATTGCGTTCTCCACCGGGTTCTAGCTCTAACTGCTTGCAGGACTTGCACATACCGGTACTGTGCACAGCTAGCAAGGGTGTTAGACAGCAATGGCCGCTGCTGGATTCGCGATGAGCAGGAGATGCGACCACCATCCTCGCTCGACCTCTGCTTCATGGTAATACAGTGTATCGGTGCTGTTATAATACACAGGATTCTTTGCCGATCAGATGAGTTTGTGATCCGTTTGGCCACCATTTTTCCAAGCTCGTGTATCCAGAAGTGGTCTACACGGTTGCCGGCCGTGCACGCCGGAATGGCTTCTGGCCTGCAATCATTCAACTGGTCTGAAAATAAGGTGAACATTAACGGAAAAGGTAGCGAGCTGCCGATGGGTTCGTAGCGAAACATGATCTTTGCTCTGCAGACTCTGCTAATCTTTGCTCATGTTCACTACATGTAGTGCAGACTGCAGCGAAGGCGAACGTTGCCTGCATGCCCTCAACTATTATGCTATCCGTTGCGACAACCTTCGTCTCCCCTCTTCTCTGCACCTAGTTTACCCGTTTACCTCCGTCTCTAAAAGACTGTCTCCATCCCTCCACCCGACGCGTGACGCCATCCTTCCAATCTTTCCAGCACACGCTTCGATTACGCCTAAAATACTTCCATTCCGCACGCTCAGTCGCCAATTTCCCAGCTCTTCCGCACTCCATGGCGGACGAGGCGCAGTACCACCTGCAGCCGTCGCCCCTCGCGCGGCGCAGCGTGCCCAACGCCTCCGCCCCGCAGCATGCCGCCCCTCTGCGCGCGACCGTGAACGCCAACCCGGCCCGCTACTTCCACCGCAACCAGACGGTGGACGTGTTGCCGCGTCCGCCTCCAGGAGCGTCCGCGCTGGCCCAAGATCGCCCCAACTCGGAGCTCTTCCGCACGCTCACGTCCAGCCAGCTGCTCAACGTCCGCCAGCGGCTTCTGGACGACGACGCGAGCGCCGCGCCGGAGCTGCTCGCGCGGCAGAACACGGCGCAAATGCAGGGCGGTTATCTACGCAGCGACAGCTGGCGCCTGTTCTACCGCAACCTGCCGCGCACGCTGCGCTTCCGCCAGAACACGCGCTCCACGACGCGGTACATCGATCCGGCCAATGCGGCGTCGCTGCGGTCCCGAGTGCGAGCGCGGAAGCAGGAGGAGCAGAACCGGAAGGAGGGCGTGGACCAAGGGTCCCCGTGACCAGCCGAGTGCTGACGGACTTTGAGCGGGAAATGGCCAGCATTCAGGGCGAGAGCAAAGCGGATGCGACCATGACACCCAAGAGCAGCAAACTGCTCAACAGGATGAGCAGTTTGCTGTCCGTGGACTCGCAGGGAGGCGCTGGCCCACGGAAGCAGTACAAGATCGTCAAGGTTAATGACGGCAATAATGCGCCCAAGAGGGAGCCAGTGGACGGAGAGGAAGGACCGGAAGGAGAAGAGTTCTTTGTCTCGAATGAGGTCAAGACGTCGCAGTACACGTGGTGGAGCTTCGTGCCCGTGTTCCTGTACCTGACGTTCCAGAAGACGGCCAACTTGTACTTCTTGCTGATTGGTATTTTCCAGATCATCCCGTCGGTGTCGCCTACGGACGGTGTGCCGCTGCAGTTTATTCCGCTGGCTATTGTGATCATCATTGATGCCATTTTTGCGGGGTATGAAGACTACAAGCGACACATGGCGGACGACCTGGCCAACTCGGCGAAAACGCGGGTGTTTAACCGCCAATTGCGTGAGTTTGAGGAAGTCGAGTGGCGTGAAGTGAAGGTGGGAGACTTTGTCAAGGTCGCTAACCACGAGATTTTGCCGGCGGATCTCATGATAATGGCCGTGATTCCTGCTGAAGGAGCACGTTCTGGCGGAAATATGGGACTTTGCTACGTGGAAACAAAGAACCTGGATGGCGAGACCAATTTGAAGCTGCGGGAAGCAACGCAGCCCACCCGCAATGTGTTTATGAACGAGGAAGAGGCTGGTTACCTCGTTCAAGGCTACGTTGAGAGTGAACTCCCGAATGGAGACATTAACCAGTACTCAGGGACGCTCTATCTGGAGGAGAACCCGAATGGAGGCAACGTTGAGGGAGTTCCTCTTTCACTGAAGAACATGCTGCTTCGTGGTAGTAAGCTGCGCAACACCAGCTTCGTGTATGGCTTAGCGGTGAACACGGGTATTGACTCCAAAATCATGATGAGCTCTGGTGATGAGTTCCCAGTCAAGATTTCATCAATTGACGAGATGACCAACAGACAAGTGATCGTCGTTGTTGTGATTTTGATTCTGATGTCGCTTGTTGGTGCCATCGGAGACAGATTGTGGATGGACGGTCTGGAGTTGCCGGATTATTTGCATTTGGACGGCTGGGATGACAGCTTTATAGAGACATTTGTGTACTTTTTCACGACGCTCGCTTCGATGGTGCCTATCACCCTCTACGTGTCCATCACTCTCGTGAAGGCCTTGCAAGGATATTTCATGGAGCGTGATTTGGACATGTATGACGAAGAAAGTGGCACAGCAGTGAATGTTCGCAACATGCAGCTAAACGAGCAGCTGGGTCAGATCTCGCACATTTTTCGGACAAGACAGGCACCCTCACGTGCAACAAAATGGAGTTCCGTAAATGCAGCATTGGTGGTCGGAGCTACGGCAAAGGCACGACAGCCATTGGTATTGCTGCGCGGATGCGTAGTGATTTTAAGGGACAGCCTATTGATGAAGAGACGGCAGACGAGAATGACGCTCCGCTTTGGGGTGGTCGCGCAAAGGACCTGATCCCGAACGTCAATTTTAAGGACAAGTCTATTTGGCGCGATATGAAGAACAAGGATGACCCTCAGAGTGACAAGATTGAGGAGTTTCTGACTTTGTTGGCGTTGTGCCACGGTGTTCTGATCGAGCGCCTTGACCCAACTGAAGATGACACTAGCCCCCATTCACTTCTCCGCTTCGTCTCCGGATGAACTGGCACTAGTCTGCGGTGCCAAGTTCTTTGGCTATGATTTTATTGAGCGTGATCCCGGAAGCGTCTCGATCAAGAAACCCGATGGCGTTGTGGACCTGTACGATATCCTAGAAGTTTTCGAGTTCGACTCCAACCGGAAGCGTATGTCAGTCATTGTTCAACGACGAAAGCGTGACGACGAACTGCGTCAAATGTCTGAAGCGGAAGAGGATGATGTGCTGGTGCTTACAAAGGGAGCAGATAGCATGCTGTTTCCTCGACTGGATCCGATGTCTGCGAACAACCAACAAATTCGTGAGCCTACCGAGAAACATCTCGAAACATTTGCTCAGGATGGATTACGTACCCTGGTTGTATGTGCAAAGCGAATCAGCCCCCGTTCCTGGGAAGATTTTAACGCACGATATCGCCATGTGTCTGCTGACCTTAGCGAAGTGGAGGCGAAGTCTCGCGGGGAGGTAAACGCTATTGACCGACTTCAAGATGAACTAGAGTCAAACCTAGAGTTGCTTGGTGCCACTGCGATTGAAGATCGGTTGCAGGATGGCGTGCCAGAATCAATGGAGAGCCTCGCCAAGGCCGGAATTTGCATTTGGGTGTTGACTGGCGACATGGAGGAAACGGCGATCAATATTGGTTATGCTTGCCGCTTGCTAAACAATGACATGGAGCGACATGTGATCAATGCGGCAAAATTTCGGACGAAGGGATCAGTCTTGCGAAGACTTGACAAGATTTTCCACTCCATTCATGATGCATCTGACGATGGTTCTCGAACGTCAACCGTTGCAGCTCACCCCGTCTTGTCACCTCCATCCGGTGCCGTTGAACATGCTCTCGTTATTGATGGCGCATCGCTGAATTTGATTCTGGAAGACCCGCTCCACAACTTGCATCTCCTACGTGTTTCACTGCTGTGTAAGGTCGTGGTTGCATGCCGTGTGTCCCCTCAGCAGAAGGCTCAACTGGTTGAACTAGTGAAGTTGAATGTTCCTGAGTCTCACACTCTTTCAATTGGTGATGGCGCCAATGATGTCCCGATGATTCAGAGCGCTCACATTGGTGTTGGTATCAGTGGACAAGAGGGTTTGCAAGCTGTGAACAGTTCGGATTACGCGCTTGGTCAATTCCGCTTCTTGAGCAACTTGATCTTGGTTCACGGTCGATGGAACTACAACCGAGTGGCTGCGCTGGTTGTGTACACGTTCTACAAGAACATTGCGTACAATGTTTCCATGTTTTGGTTCACTCTGTGGCCGACTGGATATTCGGGCACAATGATTTACTCGGCGCTGGTTCAGCAGGGTTACAACCTTCTCTTCACTTCGCTTCCGATTGTGATCTTCTCGGCGTACGACAAGGATCTCCCCAAGAAGACCGTTCTCGAATTCCCAACGCTGTACCATGCAGAGGTACGCAAAACCAGTTTCTTCTCGCACGTCATGTTCTGGAAGTGGATTTTCCTGGGCATTATCGACTCGGTTGGTATTTACTACGCAATTATCGCGATTGCCTGGAATATGGAGCGTGGAGGCAACTCGATCGAGTATCTGTCCATGGAGACTCTTGGGTGGACGATTCTGTGCATCGTTGTGAACGCACGTTTCTGTCTAATGGTAAATTCGTGGGACATCCTTGAATTCGGGAGCATGGCACTTACGCTAATCATGCTGTACTTCATCCAGTACGTGATCGACCAGATCGACTGGTCATACGACACGGATTCATTACCTTGGCAGTTCGGTCGCGCACAGTTCTGGCTGGGACAAGTCTTTGCTGTTGTGGCGATTCTTTTGAAGGACTTTTTCTACGAGGGATGCCGTCGTCGCTTCGTTCCTGAGTACTTGGATCTCGTGAAGGAGTCGCAGGACGAGAAGTCCTCCATTTCACGTGAAGAGCTGGCGGAATTTAAGCCACCTCAAGTGAACTACCTGAACCCGGAACTGGCGGGTATGATCGACTACCAGGACCGTCGTGTGCACGAAAGTGTACCTGTTAGATACACGGCGCCTGGACGCTCCAAACTGTACACGGGCTTCGCGTTTGACCAACCGGCCAACATTGTCAACTGGATCCTGACAGGTACGAACAACAACGGCGGGCAGAACAGTCGAAAGAGTATCAACTCGGACGTTCGCCAAGTCATTCTCAACTCAGAGGACCCGGTGTTCT
The DNA here is from genome assembly GCA_012656105.1 of Phytophthora syringae. Taxonomy (NCBI): domain Eukaryota; phylum Oomycota; class Peronosporomycetes; order Peronosporales; family Peronosporaceae; genus Phytophthora; species Phytophthora syringae. The sequence continues at coordinate 90,842 of JAAKBD010000317.1, read as the reverse complement.
TCGAGAACCAGCGCTACCAGCCGTTCTGCGGCTACGGCAGTTCGTTCCCTGGTTATATGTTGCCGACGGACCGCAAACGCTGGAGTGATCGCTCGGGCAAGATCAGCGCGCAGGCGATTCCTCTTGCTGGACTGGAGCTGAATCTGGACGCTCCTGGATGTGACGCCGAAGGTTGGGTGTACGAGAACGACTTTGCGTTCTTCCCTTCGACGCCTCCGCACGAGAGCGACGAGTTAGAAGAGGAACTGGAGCAGGCGGTGAGTACCACGGACATTCGCTGCAGCAACGGCACGTTCCTGTCGTCCCGAAGGAAGAACAAGAAGAAGAAAGCCAAGAAGCCGCGTCCGCACCATGGATTCGTCCGTCGTCGTGAGTGGAAACTCTCGGAGGAGTTCAAAACCCAGGAAGAGTCAAGGCGAGCCTCCAACCTCAGTAACATTTCGGCGGTGCAAGTTGACGACGAGCTTAGAGAGTCCGTATGATCAAATGCGTGTGATACAGAGAGCACCATGGGCTATTTCTAAACATTTCTCAGAGCATCTCCAGTCGGGCATTGTATTGCTATTTGAACACGTAAATTACGGAAATATGCAGTTCGAATAGCGCAAGGTGCTCCAGTCCGTGTTCTATTGCTATTGAATAGCATAAATTACGGCTTCGTGGGCTATTCATGGCAGGAAAAGCGCACTTGTTCTATCTGAACAGCCGTTGCGGCAACAGCCATACCCGAGAGTATTTGCCCCTCGCTCGAGTTCCCTCGGTTGCCGACATCACGAGAGCCCAGATTGCACTATGACGGGGGCGTTTTGTTTTACATCATCAGCAGTTGGCGAACGCAGCTAAACCTCCCCGTAAACTTCAACCACCGTCTTGCAAAATGCATGTAAGCTATCTGTGACTAGTGACTCCGAAATACGGCAATATAAAAGGCTTGCAAATGGCTAGAGTCATAGCTAGCTCATCATCCATGTCTGCGATTAATCTAAAAACTTCATCATCGTCGTCGTCTACAATGACAGCTTGAAGTTCCATCGAGAAAGTCTGAAACTGGAGTGGGTGGTCAATGTTGTATTTCTATTGATATTTTTAATGAGCCAGTCAAAATTCATTAAAATTTCGCGATAGAAATAGCATAGCCCACACGAGTGGAGATGCTCTGAGAGTCATGCTGCGCACGAAGAAGCTCTGAAATTCTCTTTTAATGTTGATTCCAACCGCTTCGGGGCTCGCAGCATGATCCTGTGGGCCTGCACTATACCGACGGGCATGGGCACTATGCCGGGGCTCATGGCCGTCGGTATAGTTCATCGCGGACGTGTCTGCGCTGTCGATCGTGTTCACGGCGCTGTACGTGATCGTGTTCGGAGTGACGCTGGGTCCGCTCGTGTGGGTCCTGACGGCCGACATCTTCCCGGACTCGATCCGTTTCAGCGCGTCGTTACTGTGCGTGAGCATTAACTGGCTGTGCAACCTCATCGTGGGTGTGTCGGACCCGTACATTTCGACTACGCGTACGTCCAATTCGTGGTGCTGCTGGCGATCTTCTACCTGCTTGCTCTGAAGCTGGTGCCGGAGACGTCGGGCAAGTCGGCCGAGGAGATGCAGGTCGAGTACGACTCTAAACGCAAAGCAGTAGAGGCTCGGGTCCGTGCAATAATGTCGTACGAATATAATATGTGTCTTTATGATGACCAATGTGGCGTCGTGCGTTTCGGAGGTGATACACCGGTGCGCGGTAGTTGTTAGTGATTGTACGAATTGGATAGGTTATTTGTCACAAAAGCGTACTACGCTTTGATATGGCAGCACTTGAGCAGAGGAATGAACTGCGGACTCAGGCAAGATGCCTCGTAGTTCACGGTCAGGTGAGGTTGCTAGTCGTTAGCGTAAAATGGAAACTGATTGATTTTGAGTGCTTCGCTAACTGATCTGCACTACACTCTTCTTGCTTCATATGTACACATGTAATGGTTGATCTGCAACTTTGAATGTACGTCTTCAACTTGCGCTTCAACTAACCTGCACAGCTTGGCTTGGATCACATATGAGGGCCCTTTTTCAAAAGTATCATTACGGCTTTTTTGAGGTTTTTGCTAGAGGCCTCCAAAGTTGGGCGAGGTGAAATTGGTGGTTTTGGACGTTTCGAGAAAACGGCAAAAGAAAAACCGCCTCCCAAAACGGACGACTGACGGATGGGGAACGACCGCGAACTGAAGCGGTTGCTGTTCGGTGACTCCTCCTCCGACGCCTCCTCTGACAGTGACGATGGCGCTGGCGCAAGCGCCGCAGGTGTGGCCATAGCCGCCTTAACAGAGGGGAAAGAAGGCAACGCCAAGGGCGTCGTCAAGTCGGGACGCACTCTATCGGGTTTAACAAAACTGGTGGGGACTACACTCCCCTTACAAGTGAGGTACAGAGGCTGGAGGGGATTGTGTGCTGTGGTAAGCAGTGCCTGTTGGGGAAGCGTGCACAGCTGACGCGGTTGGTAGGGTCGCTGCGTGATATGAATAAGCGAGAGCAGCGAACGTCGCTGCTAACTACTATCGCGATATGCGCCGTAGCTGCGACACCTGCTCGGGCGACGAAAAAGGCAAGAACAAGATCGAGAACAGCGGCCGGCAAGACATCAGACCAAACTATCACGAATGCCACCAGTACGCAGTCGGAGCGAGAGCGCTTTCAGTACATGGTGGCATACGTCGGCTCCGTGTGCAAAGAGGCATTTCAAATGCTGTATGGAATTAGCCACCGCACGCTGCATTTGTACCGCAAACGTGTACGCAATGAAAGCATTGCAGTGAAGCCGCACGGTGGGAAGCAGAATCAAAACCGCAGCCTCAAGAAAATGCAAGAACAAGCGAAAAAGTGAAGGGAAAGTTGCCGCAGTTTAAGAAAGTATCCCTAACTTAGTGATATTTCGGAATAATTTGGAAGATGTTAGTGATAGCTTTAATTAAATCCAAATCTCAGAAAATTTGCAACATTCCGATTGAGATCGATATTTTTCAAACTTGCAATGCGTTTTAAGAGGTACCGAAAGTGCCATTAGAAAGAGCAGCGCTTAAACTACAAAAACTACCAAAAATGTTTTCTGTTTTTTTGTTTTCGAGGCGTCTCGCGCCGACACCCACAACTTTTTCAGATTTTAACTTTTTCAGATCTGAAAGCGTCAAAGTGTAGCCAAAGAAGCCCTCTACAACGTAGTATAGCTCACTGGCTTTTGAGGTTTAATCAGTAATGATACTTTTGAATAAAGGGTCCTCATATGCCGTGTTCCATCCACACGTATTCGCGTGTTCAACCGGAACCTTAACTCCTTTTGTTTTGCACGCTGCACCAAGCTGTGTTGCAGTGAATCCGTGACATTCCCTCCTCCTAGCGATCCCTCCGCCGGCGCTCATGATAGCGGTCGATCAGCCCAGCAATGGAAGAGAGGTTCGCGGCCGGCTCCCAGATCGTCTTGGTTTGACCAAGCCACTTGATCTTGTAGAGCTCTCGGCCTCTGCTGCGTTTGTAGTCAATAACATCTTCTACTAGCTCGCCTTCAGCCCCATCTGCAAGCCGTACACGAAAAAGCCGTTGGCGCTGTCGGCGATACTGTTCGGCAATGTATGGTTCTAGCAGACTTGTGTGGAACACAGGATGCATCCGCAAATTTGGAGGAAGTCTGAGCTGGTAGTAGCCGCGGCCAACAACGTTCGTAACAACAAACGGCCCAATTCACCGAGCGCCGAGTTTCTTTTTGTCGTCCTGAGGTGTCGTGCTGCTATGTATTACCCTGAAAGGAAAACTTCATCACCAATGTCGAAGCTCTGCGGTTTTTGGTTCTTGTTGTAGTAGTCTGCCATGCGATCTTGCGCTTCTGCAATACTGCGCCGCGCTTTCGCCAAGATGTCTGCTTGCTTTGCAACAAATTCGGAGTGCTTCATCTGACGGACCTTGCCTAGACTAGGCGGAAGATGCACGGTGGCTGGGGTTCGAGGGATATAGCCAATGTCGGCTTCAAATGGCGACATGCTTATCGATGAGTGAGACCGAGCGTTGTACGCAAATGAAGCTAGACAGATGGGGTTATCCCAGTCATCGGAGTCTGCATTCGAAAAGGCTCTCAAGTAGTTCTCCAAAGTCTGGTTAAGTCGCTCGCTTATTCCATCGCCTTGAGGTCTGAACGCAGTTGTCATCTTTTGCTCGACTCCTAGTAGCTCACACAAGTTCTTCCAAAAGCTCGAAGTGAATTTTGCATCTCGGTCCGAAACAACCACATTCGGTAATTCATGAAGGCAAAATTCTCCTGGTGGAACCTCACAGCAACGTCTTCTGCTGTATCCGTGACCTTCCCGGCTACAAAATGAACTCTCTTCGTCAAATGATCAATCACTACCATCACGCTATCGTGATCACGAGGTGTGGTCGGCAGACCAGTAATAAAGTCCATAGCAATATGCAAGGTGGCCTCTCGTTGCGGGCCTTCGTACGAGCACAAATTTCACATCCTTTCACGTATTTTGCAATATCATTCAGCATGTGCGGCCAATAGTAGTGTTCTTCAATCAGACGGCACGTGCGATCGATACCTGGGTGGCCGTATACGGGGCTGTCGTGGAACTCCTCGCATACATGCTCCAATAGCTCACGCGCTCGTGGTAACACAAGTCGAGGTGAGTCATGATGACTTTCTTGGTAGTAAAGCCGTCCTTCACTGAGTGAATATCGCTCGAAGTGGCGAGGTATCGCTCCAGCCTTGGAAGCCTTCGCACTCAACTCATTAGCTTGAGGATCCAGCAAAACGAGCAAGGCTTCGGTTGTTTCATCTTCCTTGTATCGGGCTACCGCCTCGGATACAGTTGCTGATAGCGACTTATCAAGTCGGTCATGAACTTGTTGTCGAGTTGAAATCGAAGCAAGTGTGACTGTCTCAATGTTTGACTGGAAGTCGGGGCGGCGGGAAATGCCGTCCGCGACGGCGTTTGTGGCTCCCTTGATATAGCGAATGTCGAATTTCCTGCGTTCGGCATCGTAGGGGGCAATCGAGGATTTCATTTTTGAATATGAGTCGAGGCTTGAGTAGCGCTGCGAAGCAGCGGTTCGAGAGACTTGCCCCATGAGTTGACGACTCATAGTTGAAAGTGTTGGTGCTCGATAAGCCGTAATTTCGCGTGTCCAATTGCTGTCTTGGGGTTGAAAGGCGTATGCTGTCGTAAACGCGCTGCTGTTGCGCTAGTGTTGTCGCCATGACGGCTGTGGAGAGCTCATGCTGTGTTGTCGCTGTTGCTTGGCTGGGACAGTGTGTAGCCGTTTTGATCTACATCTGACATGCGGTCAGGTTGCACCTCAGCGTTCTGGACGGTTGGAGCTAGTCTCTTCGCTGGAGTAGCTTGCAGCCGTGAGCTGCTTTTGTCGTCCTCGAAACTAAGTTTGCGTATCACGGCGGTAATATCGGGTCTGGTAGTTGTTGTTGATGTTCGGTAGTTGCTGTTGCTGATTCGAGGCAATGAGAGACTTAGCCCCAAAGTTAAAGTGGAGGCTCGAAATTGGCGCGTAGCTCGTTGGTACTGTCTGGTCGTGTACGGGTGAACAATATGCGTTCGCTTGCTGACGTACTTGTTGTTGACGTGCTAGGTAGCAGTCTGCAATTGTTGAGAATTGGTCTGAACTCGATCACATTAGAGTTGTAGTTGCTGGAAATGTGTGGGCTGTTGTTGGCAGATCAATGTTCAGCTCCACCATACCGGACACCGTCGTGTTAGCCGCGATGAAGTCTGGAACTGATGCTGATAAAACTGACGTTGCTTCTCGGGTGTTTTCATCGCTGTTGTGGTTGGTGCCGCGGGTTTAACATATACCAGTTGCTGAGAGTTGCCGAAGATGCTAAACCACACTTGAGCGCTGGAAGTTGCATCGTTGGTATGGCTGCTGTTCGTGGCGTATACACTGAAGATCCAGCTGACTTGGACTTGTTCTTCTGATGCGTAAATGCACGGGATTGTTGAGGCGCAGTGCTGAGACGTGTAGCCGTACTTGAGGCATGGTGGCTGTGCGGACGTCTGTTCTTGAAGGGTTCGTCTATCATGTCTGTCTCGATGTTCCATAGCATGCATGCTAGCGTTGCTGAGGCGGATAGTATCACAAGTAGACCCTGTATGGCTGAATTTGAGGGCTGACACTCAGGCTGTAAATGCTGCTGACAGTATGTTGCTCGCTCGTCATCAAGTGCCTGGCACTAGTGAACGGTGCTGTAGACGGAAGAGATGGTTGTAGATGATGGACCGTAGTTGTTGCCAACGACAGATACGCGTTTGTTGCACGCTGAAGATTGGCTGCTTAGCCATTATTTGGTCGGACCGGGTGCTTGTACACTGAAGGGTGCTCTCGTAGAGCTCAAGAGTATGTGCTGATGTTCCCGGCAAACTTGTTGCTCGCTTGTCTGAAGAAGTCGGTTGTTCGTTTTACCAACTGTCGAGCGGTGTCAACCGCTTATAATGTAGCCGCCGACGATGGACTGTCGCTTTTTCTCACGTATCGCTTCATGGCTGGTAGAATCGGGAGATTATCTAAAATCTGGCTGCCGAATGCGGCGCGGGGGGAGGGGCTGTGCCAATCTGATATCGTGCATGGTGCACACGGATGCGGAAAATGGGGAGATGTTCGCCCGGATGAGTTGTAGCTGATCATCGTGCGTCTGTACGTCGCCGTACTGCGTCAGTACCCTTGAAAGGTGAATGTTGTTAGCAGACCGATGGTCGAAGTGCCTGCGCGTTGATGGTTGGCGTTGTAGGCTGTTGTTCAGAATAGCTGTAGTTAAGCACATAAAGTGCCGGCTGGAGCTGGTGTGCTGATGTAGCACTGTTGTCGTGTGTTGCTGAGAGACCATTGTTTGGTCTCACCCAATGACCAAATGACTGGCACTAGGATTTCGTGTTGTACTGTAGTTCTCATGGCTAGTGTGATAATAATGCTGGCAGGCCGTTGTTCGGTCTCACCAAGTGCCTAGCACTGGTGGCTTGTGCGTTGTACTGTAGTCATGTTGATCTTGTGATAGTGGTGCCGAACTCAGACCGTCGCTTGGTCTCACCAAGTGCCTGGACCTGTTGGGTCGTACCATAGCTCTGCTGTTCTGGTGCAATAATGCTGATAGACCGTTGTTCGAACTCACCGACGGGTGAGCTGTGCCGTAGCGCTGCTGTAGCTATGTTGTCTTGTTAAAGAGGGCTAATAGACCGATGACAGTCTCACCACGTGCCTGAACTGGTGGTCTGTGCCATAGCTCTGACGTTCTTGTGAAATATGGCTGACAGACCGTTGTCCGATATCACCGAGTGCCTGGCACTAGTGGGCTGTACCGTAGCTCTGATGTTCTTGTGAAAGACTGCTGACACACCGTTGTTTGGGCTCACCAAGTGCCTGGCACTGGTGGGCTGTACCGTAGCTCTGATGTTCTTGTGAAAGAGTGCTAGTAGCTGACACGGCTTATTTGGGCTGTCGTGTTGCTCTGATATTCTTGTAAGTGCTGCTGTTCGACCGTTGTTCTTGTGCAATACTGCTGACAGGTTGTTGTTCCGATGTAGCCCTGCTGTCCGTGTGGAACACTGCTGACAGATCGTTGTTTCTCACCAGGGTGGCTTGTGCTGTACTGCTTCTCTAAGTTTTGCTGATCTTGTAAGAAGTTTGTTGACAGACCGTTGTTTGGTCTCACCAATGCCTGACACCGCTAGGTTGTGGCATGAGCCTGTTGCTCCTGACGGCTACAGTGGTAACCGCAATTACTCTCACTAAGACTAATTTGTGTGAAGAGTTTTATTTTTGCTCACACAAATTAGTGTGAGTGTGACTATTTTCGGAGTGTGACTAATTTAGGTATGCGAATTAGTCTCACGATTCCTAGTTGGTGGGCTCGCTGCTAACCAGCGCACTCTCACCCTCAGCATCCGTGTTGCCGCTAAATTCGTCGGGATATTGTTGAATGATTGCCTGCAGGTGTGGATAGAGCTGCTTCACGCTCCAAGTGCCATCAACGCCGAGAGACAATCCGCACCTTATCATAGCCTTTCTGGCGTAGTTCAATCCGTTCTTGTCGTGCTCGGCATTTACCTCACGAACACAGTCCGCAGCCAAAGCCAATAAGAACTTCTTGCCAGGATTCTTTAGCTTGCCGGACCATGAACCATCCTTGCGTTTCTTGTTTTGCCAATCATTGCTCTCGATCAACAGATCTACTCGTTTAAATGAGCGGTGTCGTCGATTTCTTCGTCGATGATCAACTTGTCGACCAAGGCGAAATACTTTGCTTTGTAGTCCGTTTTATCCATGTTGTTGGACTTGCGGAACGCGGGTTGTCCCTGTGGACGCTTCTCGGGGTACTTGGTCTAGCAGCTGTCGGGGGTGGTGAAACCCTTTATCACAATGATGACACTTCTTCCTCCCACTCGAGGCGCTGTTACTGGTTGTACCAGTCGAGGTATTGTTCTTGTGGGTGTACTTGCCCTTAAACTGACTGCCAGGAGTAGGAGTCTGCTTCTCGAGGTCCGGTTTACTCTCTTCAAGTCGCTCCAGCTTAACTTCGCTGAATCCCTCGGCAATCACATCTTCGAACGCCTCTCGTTTCTTCCGCAGTATCTGCTTCGCAAATTGCTGCTGGTTAATCCTTTCAGGAAGATTTCTTTCGCGACAACAGGATCAAGTGGGACAAGTCGAGTTTCCCTGAAATTTCATCACGTAGTTCTGGTAGTAGCCACGTTGCTTGAAATTCAGCAGTTCGTTCCTCAATTTTTGCTGGAAATTGGGCTCCTTGATGTTCTTCTCCAAGGACACCTTCATGGCGCTCCATGCGTTCACTGTCATCGGATTGGTGACGTAGGTCTCGTACCAGGTGGCTGCATTCTTGTGAACACACTGACCAAGCTCGCGACCAACCATAGCATCATCTGCAGCGAGGTCATAGCCCTTAAATGTGAAGTAGGACTCGAACTGGAATAGAAAACTTCTCCATCGATTTCACCCTCAAACGTTGGTGGTTTCGTGTCCATTTTCCTGAGTCGAGGAGCTGGGTTGGCCATCGAAACGTCCTGTTGTTGACTTTGAGGTGCAGGTTGCGGCTGCGCCACTGATGGTTGCAGTTGCATATTAGCGACAGCGGCTGCGGTCTGCTGAGCCAGTTCTTGGATTTGGCCAACGGTACCGAAGCGTGTTTGAAGCTCGGTTATGGCTTCAACAGTCTGTGAAACCGCGTCTTGCACTTGACGAACGGCTGCAGCGTTTTCTCCAGTCGTGTGTTGCGTCGTGGCAACAGTCTGCACTAATCCGTCAATGCCTTCGAGGATTTGGTCCAAGCGGTGGTTAACTTGGCCAATTCGGTTCCCCATCTCAGCAATTGTGGCTTCCACGTTCTCTACTCTCTCGCTATTTTCGTCCCTTGGGCCGTTCTCCTGCACGAGTTGACGTGCAGCAGCTTGTCGACGAGTATCCATGGTCGTTGAATTGCAAATTCTACAATGTCACAAAAGCGTACTACGCTTTGATATGGTAGCACTTGAGCAGAGGAATGGACTGACGGACTCAGGCAAGATGCCTTCGTAGTTCACGGTCAGGTGAGGTTGCTAGTCGTTAGCAGGTAAAATGGAAACGGATTGATTTTGAGTGCTTCGCTAACTGATCTGCACTACACTCTTCTTGCTTCATATGTACACATGTAATGGTTGATCTGCAACTTTGAATGTACGTCTTCAACTTGCACTTCAACTAACCTGCACAGCTTGGCTTGGATCACATATGCCGTGTTCCATCCACACGTATTTGCGCGTTCAACCCGAACCTTAACTCCTTTGCACGCTGCACCAAGTTGTTGCAGTGAATTCGTGACATTATTTGACCCTTCACGAAGCTGGGTCAATTAAACGTTTTACACGTAACCCAAGAAAGACCCATCAAATAAATAACCATTTTAATAACTTGCAGTTGCGGGTTGCGCGAAGATGGACACGTCGCCGACAGGGTCAACATTCACCTTATAAATAATTAGACGGTAAATAACTAGAAGTGCATCAAATATATAAGATTTCCGAATACTCAGACCATTTAGATTACCGAGAGCTGTGTTTTTCACAAACGCTCAAGGTTATAAAATGTTGAGGGCGGTTAATAAGGAATCAAAAGTGCATCAATGTAAAGAGGGCGCAAATATATGAGATGGTATATTGAATAAGCGCGGAAAAATGGTATCACCGGTAGACTCTGAAAATAAATTTCAGAGAATAATAAAAAAACGAGGCGAACAGCCCATATGTTTTTTTTGTTTTGGGGGATGCTTAGCGGAGGTAGTAACTCTATCGAAGAGATAGAGAAAGAGTGTATCTTCTGATTCTCTGCTTTATGTTGGAACTGCGTTAAGGAAGATCGACGCGCGCTCAGCTATCGTAAGACCTGCTGTATTAACCCACCAATGACCAAGATTGCTTTGTCAACCTAAAACGAGAGGGGTAGGCTGGTAGCGCTGAGCTAAAAACTAAGAACGCCCCTTTTAAACCGTTGGGTCACTTCTTGTCAAATGTTGTTCTTGATTTCCGGCAGATAGCGATAAAAGCACACAGAGAAATTCCAGGCAACGCAGGGTGATACATCGGAGGAGGAAAGCGAGCTTCGTCGCCATGGCAGCCCCTCCCCTTTTGGGCAATATACTCGCTGCTGTGGTGACGGAGGGAACTGCCCCCTAATACTACCTCCCAAGATCGCGCCCCGATACGCCTCCCAGGTACGCCGCCAAGGTTATTGAAGGTACAACTACGTTCCGTTGTATTTTAACTGCTACTGAGGGAAAAGGTATAATGTTGACAGTTTCTTGAAGGCATTATGCCTGTGTTGGAAATGGCCATGTTGCTGCCGGTATGACCACGGCCGTGGACTCGCCGCGTGCCCTTGGGAAGGTGTGTTTTGTACCTGTTTCTCCCCCTCCGCGGTTGCACCGGATGACGCCTGTCAAGTATCGGAAGATTCCCCGTCTACCAACGCCTATTTCGCTACTGGAAAGCCACAAGCACGAGTAATCTTCCAATGGGACAGGTAACTCTCGGTGAACTCACGAGTCCCCTGCTCAGAGTCTCACATCTCAATTTGCACCAGGAGTACAACACAATCCCCTACATCATCACCATGATGTCCTTCCGCACATTCCTCCAGTCCAGCTTCGTCGAAGTGCCGCAGCTGCTCGGCCTCAAGCTGACTCCGCAGTCCAAGCCGGTCAACAAGTGCTCTCTCAACTGCATCCTCTCGAACGACAAGGCCATCGCGAAGCCAGCGAGGCTACCGTCGTTCCCGCGGACGTCTCCGCAGCGAGGACCAAGCCTGTTTAAACTGATTTTATTGGCGTTAGTTGGGCAAATACGTACCTACATGATATACTATTTCGACACTGCCCGCTTTGTTCCTAACGTATTTCTTTGGAAATTGTCGAGTTAATAAATTAACATCTACGTAATGTTCCACGTGCTCCTAACGTAAGTAACCATTTAAGCCTCCCTCGTTGCCTCTCTAAAGATATAAAATACCATTAGAAAAATAAAATACCTGTTCGATTTGATCCTTTTGGTGGATTTATAAGTAGTGGTCACTTGAAAATTGTAAAGGATCAGTACATACCATTGGAGTGCAATACATAGTGAACATTGCCGGAATTAATCCCTGTAGGACTGTCCGTACAACCGTACCGTTTGCACTACCAGGAAAAGATCAAACAATGTTTGATATTTCGAACATGTCATGTTGACCAGTCTACATGTAAAAATAATACAACACTTAAATTTTGTATTGGTTCCAGATAGATCGACTGCCTAGCCTTGGAAATGTGACACGGGTTTTAGCCTAGAACAGGCAGTGTCAACATGTTTGCTATGCATGTTGTACGTAGCGGGTATTTTGCACTGCCATGTTAACAGAACAGCATGTTGAATTAGCACTTTCTATCTAGGACCAGGAAATCGAACATCTTGGAAGTGTGCTTGGAACAATTGTCGGCGGTTGGTGAAGCGGCCACGAACGACGTCCCGACAGTGCTGGACGACAATATGGCATTGGTGCACGATGACGAAGAAGTGGAGAAATCGCCTTCATACTGCTCATCCACGCGTTGGAGCTTGAGCTTGACAAAGCCTTCCGCGAGTTTGCCGGCAACTCGCTCGTCACGCACGACGTGGTTGGCACGCATCTCGGTGATGCGCTCGCGAAGGTCATACGCGTCAAGAAGCCAGCTGCAGATAAGGCAGCCACCTCGGAACTCGTCCAGGCTGCTATCAAACTCGCCGTTCTCTTGACGCTCTTGCCCTGGAATGTAGCCATCACCGGCAAGGCCGCTATTGTAGCACATCCAGAAGAGACAACGTGGCAAATGAAAGGGATTATGACAACGATGAAGACTGTTTACGGCCTCCTTTACCTTGTTGAGTGGGAGACGTCATGGGAGCGACCTGAACACATTCCAGCAAGGTAAAACCTAAAGTATTGGTCGTATTGACACCGGAAGACCCGCAATGGAAATATCTGATTAGTCACAATGCATTAGCACGCTTATTGTTCAGGTAGCTCGAAGCTTCATCGCCACGGAATGGCCAACGTCGCTAAGGGCAAAGGTACCGATCATGAATGCACGACACATTTTTATCAATATATACTTTCTTTTCCTTGCCGTCTTACATCGTCTTGGACGATTTGTTCGCGGTCTTGAATATCTTCTTGGCCTTGCGCACACATTTGTACTTGATTTTTTCGCCTTGCAACGGTCTGCCGTGTGCTTCAGTGCGTTTTTCGCAGCAGAGCGTCCACTCAATTTGAACGAGAAGAAACAGGAATCACAAAAATGAGTCTTGATTTCGGAATCGTCCTTTACCACCTCGGAGAATTTGGAAAACCCAGGTATCACCGGAAGCTCTTCTTCTTGCCCACGCATCGCGTTTGCTTGTGAATCACAAGTTGTAATCCCCCGTGGGGTTACGGCTAAGCTGAAATACAATAAATTTGAAATATTACATGTACTACTAAACGTCGACAACCGGCAGTATTTCAGGCCAGTCGCTAAAAAACTCACCGCGGGGCCGGCACTGTTGCGTCTACTAGCTAGATCAAGCTAAATGTATCATAATGATAGTATCTCTCTATGTAAAAGTGAGGTGAAAATATATGGAAGCTTTTGGGCTCTGAAGGGGCGCCTTGAGAGCGCACTGTATCATCCGTCTTCTCCAGGTCTTCAATCCTTTTCTTGTCGTCTTCAATCGTCTTCTCGAGGTCTGCAATCGTTTTCTTGAGGTCTTTCATCGTTTTCTCTTCAATCGCTTTCTTGTCGTCTTCAATCGCTTTCGTGGCGTTCTTTTCCTTGTCGTCTTACATCGTCTTGGACGATTTGTTCGCGGTCTTGAATATCTTCTTGGCCTGGCGCACACATTTGTACTTGATTGTTTTCGCCTTGCAACGGTCTGCCGTGTGCTTCAGTGCGTTTTTCGCAGCAGAGCGTCCACTCAATTTGAACGAGAAGAAACAGGAATCACAAAAATGAGTCTTGATTTCGGAATCGTCCTTTACCACCTCGGAGAATTTGGAAAACCCAGGTATCACCGGAAGCTCTTCTTCTTGCCCACGCATCGCGTTTGCTTGTGAATCACAAGTTGTAATCCCCCGTGGGGTTACGGCTAAGCTGAAATACAATAAATTTGAAATATTACATGTACTACTAAACGTCGACAACCGGCAGTATTTCAGGCCAGTCGCTAAAAAACTCACCGCGGGGCCGGCACTGTTGCGTCTACTAGCTAGATCAAGCTAAATGTATCATAATGATAGTATCTCTCTATGTAAAAGTGAGGTGAAAATATATGGAAGCTTTTGGGCTCTGAAGGGGCGCCTTGAGAGCGCGCCATCCTAAGTGCGATGATGCCGCCTTTGGCAGAATGGAGCTCACAATCCATTTTGCTTTGGACTGAGCACCACAGTCTTTAAGAGTTAGCAATTGGATAAACAATAATAAACGTCGGTTTGAATAGGCACTTCACCGTATAGATACCGATCGACTGGCCTTGGAAAAGATAATACCAGTGACGAGGCCGTCAGCACCTGCCGTCTCGAGTAGCTGCTCGTGCCTGCTGGAGCACCTCATGTTTTACACACTCCGTTATATCTGATCATATTAATTAAAGTTCAGTATTGAATAGCTTAACACAATACATAATCCATTTGAAATCGCTTCTACCGCTTTTGAAGGGTGGGCAGTGTCTGAAAACATTGTATGATTGCTGGCTTTTGGGCATGCTATGGTATTTTACTCGCCATCTGACTCTGATTTTCTTCGATTGCCGCTACATAAGCATGGCCGACTTCCTGGTCCTAGATAGAAAGTGCTAATTCAACATGCTGTTCTGTCAACATGGCAGTCTAAAATACTCGCTACGTACAACATGCATACCAAACATGTTGACACTGCCTGTTCTAGGCTAAAACCCGTGTCACATTTCCAAGGATAGGCTGTCGATCTATCTGGAACCAATACAAAATTTAAGTGTTGTACTATTTTTAACATGTAGACTGGTCAACATGGCATGCGCGAAATATTTAACATTAGGGGTAGTCAATTGTGCAGCAGCAACCAAAACGTTTTTGGTGCAGCAAGTCGAAAAATTAACCTGGCGCGGTGATTGACCGAAAGTACCACGCACAACGTTTTCGCTATCTGCATCAAAATCGATGCACGACGGCGTTGCAGCAGCAAACAAAATGTTTTTTGTTCCCGGCAAAAGATCGCACCCCACTCGAAAAGCTGCCAACGGAGTGGACCAGCCTGGTGGCAGAAGGGCTTCATGAGCTCAGACTTTGCAGCTGACATGGCGGTGTCTCGCGCAGATCGGTCGTCAGAAGATGGCGGGCTCGAGTCGGCGGGAGCAGAGGAGGAGGTTGACCATCGCAGCGCCAACCTTGGACGTATTGATGAGGAGGGTCGGCAAGATCAGCACTCTTCTCCTGGATCTCAAGATGAGGGCAGTTCTGCTCCGTTGGCACTGGCGTGCTGCTGGAAGAGCTGTAAAGGTGAACAAGTCAGCCGAAGGGGGGTCGAGTGTGCAGCAAGAGCGATTGCAACCGTGCTGTCCACGCGGCATGGGCTACCAGTATGCTGGGTGAATTTGGGGCCGGTAACACATTTGACATGATCGCGTGTGGAAAGTGATGCTTCAACTCGCTAGTCAAGGCAGCGCGTGTGTCGTCTAAGCGACGTGTGCGTTGGCACAACGATGGTCCGATCCCCAGCGTAAGCTCAATTAGCGTGCTGATCGACTGACTCACGACAGGAACCAATTACATCCGCTATCGTGGTGGTGACGACCAGTGTGGTGATTCGAAGAACACGCTCGCTAGAGAGATAGTACAGCTAATAGCAGAAGCTGGTATTACCACCACTCGCAACGCTAAAGACATCACCAACACAATCACGACGCTGGAAGCGTCATTCAGGGCGGCCGAGGACTGGCAAAGCAATGCAGGCCAAGGCTGCGATAATGTTCGTGTCGTCTTTCACCTCCTGCAGCTTCGGCACGAGCCAGTATGTTGAGTTCGTCGTCGTCATCGAGCCCACCACGAATACAATGCTCAAGTTCTCGTTGCCACTCCGAAGGAATAGGCTCGGCTATAAGTAGGTTGTAAATAATACAAGCGCATGTCACGCGGCGGAGCCGAAAGTGCTTCAGAAACTCGGTGTCGGACGTATGGACGTGGTTGTGGAGCAACTTTAGCCAGCTATCATTTCTCCTCCGGTAGCGTGACGGCCTAGACGCGTACCGAGACGCCAAAGTGCGCTCCAACGAGTCTTCGTCGCTGAGCAGGGCCGTGTGATGGCTGCGGATTCTCTCTGTACCAGCGCTGCACGCAAACGGCCTAGCTCTCGCTGTCTCGCGGGGATCGCGGCATCTTGACCAGTTCTTTGGTGAAGAAGACCCTGCCGAGCTGCATAAAAATCTTCGATCTTGCTGCAACGTCGCAAAGGGGAGTCAATTACGCTGCCTTTGATTGGTCAAAATATCCGTCGTAATGGCACCGCCGAAAACAAAATCGAACTTGCTGCCGCACAGTTGACTACCCCTATTGTTTGATCCTTTTTAGGTTCACAATGAAATCTTGGTCATTGGTGGGTTAGTACAGCAGGTCTTACAATAGCTGAGCGCACGTCGATCTCCTTAACGCACTTCCAACATAAAGCAGAGAATCAGAAGATACACTCTTTCTCTATCTCTTCGATAGAGTTACTACCTCCGCTAAGAATCCCCCAAAAAAAACAATAAATAAATAAATCATTTGAGCTCTTCGCCTCGTTCGAGTAAACGATATGCAAAGGTACTCTCTAATGTTGAAGCGACCTCCACAAACCACGCAACATCCAAGCATCAGCCTGCGACCACGCTGTCAAGCACGACACCAGCTGTCAGTGCGAGTCCAAGTTTTACTCGGACGCCGCGAAAGGCGGCGACGAAGCGCCCGCGGGCAGAAGACAGCAGCGAAGAGAGCGAAGCTGAACAAGAGCTGCAGCTCAAGAAGCCCCGCCATCATGGTCGCCACGTCCACTTTTTGAGTGGAACGCCGGCGCTCGACGCCACATTGGCGCCACCGGCGTATACCAGCACCCAGCCGGATAATTGCACTGCCACTGCGAGTCCCAAGCGCACCCGGCAACCAAGCGCGGTGAAATGGAGCTCAAAAGCCCGATCTGTTACGAAGTCGGTCAGGTGTGAAGCAAAGCACCTTGTTACTGTAGCTTACACCTCAACCGCAACTTACGGTCCTTCCTACTTGTTCTACTCTGCTCCTTGGACTGCTAAAAACAAACTGAGGTCGAGCTGACCTACTTGACTTCTTTTGCTGCTCACCACTCGTTGGCCCTCGATCTATATCTCAACTGCGACGCTGCGCTGTACGCACCTCACACCACTATGTCCACACCCAGGTGTACGACCAGCTTCTTGCACGACAAGCTTCTTAACACGCCGCCCTCCGAGATAGCGTGCTACGCTTGTCGGAACTAAACTCCGTCTCCGACTTGACTAACTCTGTCCACAACCTCATCGCGGTAAAGGTGTCTCTGAATTTCACGTCGAGTCGGGTTTACCTTAGGTTTCATGCCGAGGTGCTGTTTCAGCTTGTTCAGCCGGGTGAAAACCATAGGTTTCGTTAGGAGGTCGGCTGGGTTATCACTCCCATTCACCTTCCACAATTCCACGTCCTTCTGCCGCACCAATTCACGAACAAAATGCAGGCGAAGCTCGATGTGTCGAGTCTTTCGACTATAGGGGGCTGTGTCGCGAGTGTTATCGCCGCTTGATTGCCCACTCCGAGCTTGAATTTTACTTCACGTTTTTCAGCAATCTCTGTCAGGATGTTCTTGATCGTTTTTCCTTCTTGACAAGCCTCGCATGCTGCAGCATATTCAGCCTCTGCAGTGCTAAGTGCGACAATGCTTTGGCGTCTTGCAGCCCATGCCACAGGTCCACCAGCCATCTTCAGTACGTACCCTGATACACTTTTTCTCGTATCTGGACAATTTCCCCAATCCGCATCCACAAAGCCGTCGATTTCGAGTATGTTAGGGTTTCCTCCGTCCTGGTTCTCAAAGAAAACGCCGTGGTCTTGCGTTGCAGCCAAATATCGTAGGATCCGTTGGAGAGCAGCAGCATGTGATTCGTTCGGGTGCTGCACATAGCGGCTTAAGTAAACCCACTGGAAATGCGAGGTCAGGTCGTGTACTGGTGGCCAAATACATAAGCACACCAATTGCCTCACGGTACGGTAATCCTGGCTCCTTGTCTCCTTCCGTCGCCGCCCTCAACTTGACCGTCGTGTCCATCGGCGATCGGCAACCAATAGCATCTGCATCTGCAAATCCAAATCTTTGCAGCACTTTTTGTGCGTAGTTCTTCTGATGCATGAAGACCCCATCCTCCTGCCAATCAACTTGAACTCCAAGACAGTTGTGCCGGCGCCCTAAGTCCTTGATCCCGTACTTCTCGTTCAGCTCCGTGAAGAACTGCGACTTCCAGGCTTCATCGTTCGTGGCGCAGATGACATCGTCAACGTACACTAGCCCCAGCGAAATCACTTCTCCTTCGGCGTAGTAGTACAGACAAGGCTTCGTCGTGCTGCGCTGTAGTCCCTTCTTTGAAAGCCACCCGTGAAGCTCATCATACCAGTCTCGCCCACTTCCATGCAACCCGTACAGTGCATTCTTCACCTTGTACACCCAGCCTGGTTTCAATGGAACACCTGCAATATGTCGGATGTATCGTACCAGTTTCCGGCGCGCGTTCAGGTAGGCGGTGTTGATATCGCACTGGAACGCCAGAAGCTTCAGTATCTTGCACAAGGCTACCAGCATCCTAAATGACGCCATCCTCGCCACCGGAGAAAATGTATCTGGCACATTAAAGTCGATTCCTGGAACTTCTTTGTCACCGCGGTCGCAAAGTCTTGGACGGTACCGCAGGATATTCCCCAAGTCGTCAGACTTTACCTGAAATCGCCACATGGTGTCAAGCAGCTTCGTGCCCACTGGTATTTCACTTTCAGGAACGAGTTCGAGGACATCTTTTTCCTCCATTGCAGCGAGTACCCGTTCCACCCTGCTTTCTGAAGTGAGTCCATGGCTTGCTTGACTATGCGTGGGCGTTATACTTCTGACTCGTGCCACACTCGCTGTTGGGGCTTTGGAGCTTCAGTTATCGACGCGATCGCAGCAAAGGCTGCATATACTTGCAGTCCTTCAAGCCCGTCCTCGGTGTCTTCGGGTTCTTTCACTTCGGCCAGTCCGCGCCGCGTTTCATTAAGCTCATTCTCACCGATTACTTGCTCTTCTTCGGTGTCTTGGAGCACCATTTCTGCCATCATTTCTGCATTCCTGAGAGTTGCAGAGTCATCATCTCCGTCAAAGTCAATGGACCACCGCTTATGCTTGAATCGACTGTGTCTTGACTAGGCTCGCACTCTGGAGTATCCGACACTGTTTGTCGAGCTACTCCATTCTGGACGTGTTTACTTGAACCTCTGCGATTAATTTCCGGATGTAGCACGATATCATCAGTGAAGGTTGGCAACGGTCTCTGCAGCCACACTGGGCCTCCGGTATTCGCCCTGCTTTCACTTCTCCGTAACGGCGACCCGTGGTAGCTTCTGTCGACGGCCCTACTATCACCTCTTCTCCCAACGACTGGTAAGTCGTAATCTTGGCGCCCGGCACTCGTCAGGTCAGGATGTTCTGCTCTGGTCCAGTCTTGCACTCTTCGATCAAAGTCACCGTTATGTCGATCTCTGTAGAGACTTTGCTCATTGGTTGTGACTTGTCCAGCAATCTGCACAGAGCCTTCCTTTGGGAAGTAAACTTTACATCCGAGTGCTCCGTCACGATATCCCAAAACGAACCCAATCTTGCAGTTGTCGGCAAACTTGTGTCGCGAGGGTCCAATCTTGGTGTAAACGTAGGCCAACGCGCCAAACTTGCGGACATGATGTATGTCCGGTTTTCTTCCCCACATCTCCTCGTAAGGCGTGCAATCTGTTGCGCTTGAGAACGATCGGTTCTTCAGGTATACTGCGTAATACAACGCATCCACCCAACATGATGTCGAGAACCCCGAGTCCTTCATCATAGCTTTCAGCATGCCACACAACGTTTGATGGCTGCGTTCAACCATATTCAGCCGATATGTATTCGTCGGCGTTGTTGTGTGTGATGCCGTTCTGCTGGTACCAAGCTGTGATACTTTTGTTTACGAATTCGCCACCGCCGTCCGTGAGCACTTCGCTCACCTTGTGATTTGGCCATTGTCGTTCTGCTTAAGTAACATATCGGCGGACCAGTCCGTTGATTTCGTCAGCCAGTTTCGTTTGCACGATACGCTGTCAGGAATAGCGTGTGGGCATCCATAATCACTAAGACTGCTTGGAATCTTGTGCAGTTGTAGTGCTTGGGGGAAAGAACAAATTTGCGAATACGAGCTGGTTGCGCCGTTTCACTCCGCGTTCCAAGCTCTTTTGTGGTGTTTTCTCACGTTGCTTCCCTAGCTGACATGCTTCACACATATAAAACTGTCTCTTCCTCAGCATCATGCCCTCCACTAAGTTTTGATCAGCCATTTGCTTCACAAACTGTGGCCATATATGACCAAGACGCTCGTGCCAGCACTGTAAGTCCGCCACTCCGTCTCGAATGGCATAGTTTACCATAACATTTGGGGTCGGCGGGTCTTGTGATCCGTCTTTCGCCGTTAGAAACTTGTTGTGTGCGGCGAATATCCACAATTTACACGGTTGCATCTTCGTCTGCAGCGCGACTTCGCCATTCATGCTCAGTGTATACTCGAGGTTCGAGTTATTATAGGCAATCGGGAACCCCTGCTCGGTTGCAATTGATTGCGAGAACAGTTTGGTCTTGCCCGGCGAGTAGTATACACTTTGAACGCGAAGTACAACGGGGCTCCCATCAACCCGAACCCACAGGTCAATGCCCCCGATGTCAACTGGCGAGCTTGCGCCGTTATACCCGTGCACCGTGGCCATCTCGCGCTCTGGAGGGGAGAGTTCTCGGTAGCTTGTAAAGTACCGTTTATCTCCAACTAGGTGTTGGGTAGCTCCATTGTCAAAAACTCCACTTGCTCGCCTGGTACACTGGCTTGGCATTCTCTACCTCTCCGCGCGGCTTTCCTTGTCCGTCCGGTGCCGTTTCTGAGCAGGTGTTTCTTGCGTTCGACTTGGCGCCCCCGTTGACATCGTTAAGTTGGCGTGGCCTTGTACGTTGCTGCTGCCATTGTTGCTAGCGTTCCCCGGTTCCTTCTTCACCGCTTCAGGGCAGTTTCGGCGCATGTGCCCAAATTGATGACAGCCGTAACATTTTTGCTTTCTCGGTCTTCTTCGTACTGCCGCTGCTGTTCCTCCGTTCTCTTCTTGTAGCCGCCTTGAGACTTGTGGTTCCCACCATTCGTGCCACTTGACTTGCCTCTTCTGCCGTTCTGGCTATTGGGCAGCTGTTTGCCACCGTTACTACCACTCCCACGACCTCCAGCGGTGTGTTCAATTCCAGGTATGTGGCTTGTTTGTGGGCTAACTATTATCTATTTCATTTTTATTTGTATGGAAACATTTAGCAGGGCGAGCAAATGGTCGCGTGTGGGCGGCATTTTCTCAGCGACCGCAGTTGCTACGGCACTGTGCGTTGGCAGTTAGCTTCATGGGTAAGATAACTAGCTGTGTGTTCAATTCCAGGTCTGTGGCTTGCTTGTGGGCTAACCAGAACATGCGTCATGTTTGTTGGTATGGTATTAGAGGCAACGTTTGCAATGTATTGAAGTCACAAGATGTACGTGTATAAACACATGTTAAGCCCTACACTTCGTCCTGGTATATATGACGATCAACAATGTCATCATCCCAACAGACGTCGCCCACCTCAGTATCAAGTCAAGACAGAGCCTGCATCGCATCGACCAGTCCCGTATCAATCTCGTTCGCCTCTACCGGCGCGCTCGGGGTATCGTCACGTCCGTCGAATTGTAGATCGACATGTTTGAAGCCACCTTTCACTGTTGAAGCGCTGAGACCCTTCCATGCTGCGTGCAACCAACGGAGAACCCGTTTTCGATCGGGCGGTGTGAGCTTCGGCTCTTTTCCTTCGCCGTGTGCCAAAATCTTGGAGCACTCCTCCCTCAGATAATCCGTCCATGAGGTCCGCATACGATCTTTCAGTGATTTATTCCACGAGATGTCAGCAGGCTGACAGCAGTGAGTGTAGCCTGGCGGTACACGCTGCAGACGTTCTTTTGAGCGGCAAATGCGATGATTTAAGCGGTCCAATGCGCGCTGAAATCGTCCCAGATCAACATAACTGGATCATCGGTATTACAGCAGTTGCCGAAAAATGCTGTAAGAACAGCAAAGACAGGTTTGCGTTCCACCAGCCTTTTCATTAGAAAAAGGCGGTCTCAGTCTCCAATTGCAGCTTCTCCATTTCAGGCCACATAAGACGGCTAAACCCATGTCGTAATCTTGTATTTTCTTCATGGGTGTTGTCATCTTTTGACGGGCGCATCTTGACAATAACCCACAGATCATACTTCTGACCGGTGCTGTCAGCAAGAAGCATAGCCGTCAGCCTCTCTTTGCTTTTTCCGCCACATTTAACCCACACGGTCTGCGCACCGCGGTGATCAAATGTGTGTTTTGGCACTTACTAAAACACTACAGCAGTTTGGTCTGTATTATAGATCTTAGTGATGCCTTCATGGACAATTCGCTGGCGAACTGTTGCAGTAAACTCCCGTGCAACCTCCACGGAATCCTCGGACGAAACTTGGCCTTGGCGCGTTTTGTGCGGAGGGAGAGGCTATACCGCGCTAGATAAGACGTCATCCACGTAGGAGACGCTGCCAAAGCTGACCGAGGAACATCATACAACTCAGCAATGGATAAAGCCTCTAACTCCAGCATTTTAGCAGAGACTGGAACACCGTGTGAACGAAGTGCGAGTAGCCAGTCCAGAATGTCCCTCTCTGCGTCAACTGATAGCGTTTTGGCCGATCCTTTTTGTCGCCAGCGTTTTTGCTGCGAGGTTCGCGTCTTGGACGCCATGGTCGTGATGTGGAGCTATTGCTGCTTCCAGCGGCGAATTACGCCTACTTTGGACTTATACGCAGTGGACTTGTGGTCCATTCCTGGCCAAAACGTGTCAACAACAACTGGCATCGTGTGCGTGTCGTAGAAAGCCAACACAGCCGCCTTCATTGCGAAAGTCGCCGACGACAGTTTGTGCTGGTTCTGCTTGCGCCCTATTCCGCGTACGGCTACTCTTCCCCTCATGTTGCTGCTGGGGTGAGGTGGTGTGAACTGGGGCGAGGTGGTGTGAACTGATGTGAACTGGTGGTGGTTGTGGCATCTGCAACACAGGGTGACAGTTAACATATCACAGCAAATCTTTTTAATGAGGCTTCCTAATTGGTCAAAAAATGGGGGTGACAGTTAACAACGCCGGCCACTTAACACCTAGATTACGGTATACGCCGGTGGGGCCAATGTGGCGTCGAGCGCCGGCGTTCCACTCGAAAACTGGACGTGGCGACCATGACGGCGGGGCTTCTTGGGCTGAAGCTCTTGTTCAGCTTCGCTCTCTTCGCTGCTGTCTTCTGCCCGCGGGCGCTTCGTCGCCGCCTTTCGCGGCGTCCGAGTAAAACTTGGACTCGCACTGACAGCTGGTGTCGTGCTTGACAGCGTGGTCGCAGGCTGATGCTTGGATGTTGCGTGGTTTGTGGAGGTCGCTTCAACATTAGAGAGCACCTTTGCATATCGTTTACTCGAATAAAAACGAGGCGAAGAGCTCAAATGATTTATTTATTTATTTATTTTTGGGGGATTCTTAGCGGAGGTAGTAACTCTATCGAAGAGATAGAGAAAGAGTGTATCTTCTGATTCTCTGCTTTATGTTGGAAGTGCGTTAAGGAAGATCGACGTGCGCTCAGCTATTGTACTGTACCAACCCACCAATGACCAAGATTTCATTGTCAACCTAAAAATGATTAAACAATGTTTTATATTTCGAACATGTCATGTTGACCAGTCTAACGTAGTGGTCTACCTGTTCGCGGACGACACGAGTACGTTAAGCTCCGCTTGCCAGCAATTCGCTCAAACGCTTGTGACGGAGGCATCGCCTGCCATTTGGAGCCACTTGCTGAGCTACGACACCACTGAGAACTCGTTGGTAAGTGAAGAATTTGGAGCTATTCATCCGGAGCGTCTGGCCAAACTTCGGTCGCAAGCTGCTTTCTCCTCCGGCCAACTTCTCGCTTTCGAAGTTTCTGTGTCTTTGCTTGAGAACGCAACGCAACTAAATAGACGTTTGAACTCTTTGGTTCATTTTCAACCTCTTAAACTAGCATTATGTCTGCAAGTTCTGGTCGGCGGTGGGCGCTGGGGCAGGGGTGTTGGCAGCAGCCTACTCACTTAACCCCTTGGCAGCGGAGGGGTGACACGAATAGGCTACGAAAGCGCCTTATACCCTCCTGGAGGGTATACGGAATCATCTTACTTACAGTATGCATAATTTAATGAAGTAGTTAAATGCACCTTTTGCGTTGTATTTGTAGCTCCCCGATGATAACTCCGCCAGACGGTAATGGAATGATCTCCGGATAAAAATCCTCGAATGAACTGATTGCAACGACATTTATGCAACACCGATATTTAGAGAAACGTGGGTGGCCGGGCAACGCGTGTGGGTCACATATTCACGTACTCTTCATTCCTCGAGCAAGACATTCGGGCAGGAAACGAGCGAAGCAGAGGGCGATACGTGTGTGTACAAAGAGATAGGAAGATGATAATTGGTTAAAAAGTGAACTGCGTGTGTTGCTTTACGGCTTAGCTATTTCAGGATCGCGTAGATAGCTCGCTTTGGGAGCGAACACGTCATTCTACCAGGGAATGAGCCAGATCTGCGCACAGGTCATGATCTTGTTGGCTGGATGACGTCGCATCTTGTTACACAGCGCTATCAACTTTATGGGCGTAGTCGCCATAACCGCAACAAATACAAAACGTTATGAATTTTATATTTTCTGCAGAGCACTTTACACAGAAGAACGTCGACGTCCCGCCTCTCATCTTCTAAGGGGCTTACAATACGCACAGACCTTACACTGTCTTTGCCATAAACGCAGCACGCCGTTGTTAACGCGGATGTCTGTCGTCTGTACCAGCGAATGGTCAACGCTGACTTCGATGGAGCTGTCCGCGGGGGTAATGCGCGATCTTGTCAGCGGGTATATCTCGGTCTGCCCGACGAGTGGCCGGCGGAGCGTTGACAGGAACGTAGCTTGACATATTTTACTTTCGCTGCTTCTCCCACACGTGTGAACAGTGTATGCGTTCACGCTTGCATATCTATCAGCCCCAATAAAAGTAGTACTTCTGGAACCTGTTGCACGGAACAGCATAGATTAGTTCAATCAAAGCTGACACTTCAGCACAAGAAACCTACCGTGTCGCCATCTGCATCGAATATGACTGAAGGCGTAACTGATCGTTTTGCCGCCCATGTAGTGTTGATACTTGTTTACAAGAACCGGGCCAGATACTGTAGAGAGATAGTTCCACTCTTTCTCGCCTCTGCTTCTTGTCTGCTCCTTGTCACCATTGTCTAAAATCCAACTCATCCATGTCAGTACAGTATAGTATCACCGCCATGGCAGTATAAAAGAAGATCAAGATACCATTCATGTCAGTATTGTCAACCCTCGCGTCGACGGCTGCGGTTTGTTCCGTTAGCGCCTCGAGCCTCGATGTAGGTCCATCCCTAGCAGCAAATACGTCATTAGAGCTATTACTTTAGACAAGTCCTTAGCACAAATACCTTCAGTATGGCTATCCCCCAGACGTATGAAAACGAGGACATGTCCTTGTGTCTCTCCGCAGCTTCACATACGTTTGTGTGTCATTGTAGACGATCTGTAAGCATAAAGGTTTTAGTATGAGCTGAAATCAATACCAATTACACCTGATGCATACCTGGAGGTTCGTCGAAGGGTGGACCGAATTGCGTGCACACCGGGACATTGCTGATGTTGAGATGCGAGCATAGCTCCTTGGTCGCTTAGATGTGTACCAATTACGCCGTTGAAAAAGTCAATACAAATCTCCCCACCCCGGATCTTGCAGCTAATATGTGCTGCCGTATAATACGTTAGTTATGAAGTAAATGCAGTCACACACACGGTACATACTGCATCTGGATGCCCGCCGCTGGCTTCGACGTCCAGCCCTCTTTACGAGAAGCGGTCACGCAGCTTTATCCATCATGAAGTCCAGTTTGTCTTCTTGACGTGCGAAATGAAGAATGAGTGGCAGCGGCAAAAGGGGGAACCGATATTTGAGTTTTCTGAAAAATGTCTCGCGCGTGTGTGCAATCGTTCCAACCCACCTGTGCTTGGTGACCTATAAGGTGCATCTATTGTAACACGTGGACCAATGAAATCCATTCCATGTATGGGAAGGGGCGACGGATTTAAGGTCATAGTAAAATCAAGTGTTTTCTTATGCTGACCGAACAGCGTAATACCATATTGCAAGGCTCCGCTGCCAAGGGGTTAATATCGCCTGTAGCTCCGGAACTTGGACCAAATCCTCAATACACGGTCGAACTGATGGTTGTTTCCGCAGCATCCAGGAAATGGCCTTATTCAGCCCCGGTGTATACTCCGACGGGATGGGCGTCAACTTGTCATCGGTAATCTTCAGCGCTAGTTCCTCCGTATTCGTCTCAACGAACGGGGGTCTCAGCGCCGCCATCTCGTACAGCACACAGCCCAGAGCCCAAACGTGGGAACGGTCGTCACGTGGTTGTTTGTTCACCATCTCCGGACTCATGTACAACGGAGTTCCCACGATGGTCTGAGACTCGCTGCTCAGGTTCTTGGCCGCACCAAAGTCCCCAAGTTTGGCGTTGTTCTGCGAAAAATCAACACACAAATGAGTAAATCTTACGAAAATATCAGCAGAGTCAATGAAGTCGTACGTTGCGGTCTAGGAAAATGTTGCCGGGCTTGATATCACTGTGGAGGATGCGGTGACGTTGACACTCCTTGAGCGCCAGGAAGATGTGCGAGAAAGTGCGCCAGATGGTTTTCTCTTCGATGTAGGACCCCTTTCCTTTCTTCGTCTGGATGAGCTGGAAGTACGCTGTCAAGCACACACCAGCTGTCAGTGCGAGTCCAAGTTTTACTCGGACGCCGCGAAAGGCGGCGACGAAGCGCCCGCGGGCAGAAGACAGCAGCGAAGTGAGCGAAGCTGAACAAGAGCTGTAGCTCAAGAAGCCCTGCCGTCATGGTCGCCACGTCCACTTTTCGAGTGGAACGCCGGCGTTTGACGCCACATTGACGCCACCGGCGTATACCAGCACCCAGCCTGATGCTTTCACTGCCCCTGCGAGTCCCAAGCGCACCCGGCAAGAAAGCGCGGTGAAATGGAGCTCAAAAGCCCGGTCGACCCGTCCACCTTTAACATGTTGACACTACCTGTTCTAGGCTAAAACCCGTGTCACATTTCTAAGGATAGGCAGTCGATCTATCTGAACCAATACAAATTTTAAGTGTTGCATTATTTTTAACATGTAGACTGGTCGACATGACATGTTCGAAATATCTGTTGCGAATTGTACTGATCTACACTAGGGCACGTACAGTTGGTGTGAGACTATAGTGTATGAGAAGGGTATGAGAAGAGAAAGAAGGACTGGAGCAGAAGGCTCAGTCGAGAACTTGCAGAAAGAGGATATATCCCGTGCCAAAAGGTGGCTTTTGCCGCCCAGTGTCTGTGTCGACTAACATCGATTGCTTCCTACTCTGCCTACACTTGTGCTAGCGGACCCCGATCGCAACAACATCAAACATTGTTTTATCTATTTTTAGGTTGACAAAGAAATCTCGGTCATTGGTGGGTTAGTACAGCAGGGCTTACAATAGCTGAGCGCACGTCGATCTTCCTTAACGCACTTCCAACATAAAGCAGAGAATCAGAAGATACACTCTTTCTCTATCTCTTCGATAGAGTTACTACCTCCGCTAAGAATCCCCAAAAAAAAAAGAAATAAATAAATCATTTGAGCTCTTCGCCTCGCTTTTTTCGAGTAAACGATATGCAAAGATTCTCTCTAATATTGAAGCGCAGTCTAAGTCGACCAACATGTTTCATGCAGTACACGCAATTATGAATGCAGAATGAAATGAAGAAGTGCCAGATGATGCCGTACTTGTTCCGCCAGTTTAAACTCGAACGCATCCAAATCAGACGGCGAGTGGTGCGTTTCGGCGGCATCGCGTGTTGCTTTGGCCAGAATGGCCGTATAGAGTGCAGTTCATGATTAACGGTTTTACGCTGCGTCACGTAAGCCTCCACAATATACTTCGCCGTCCCTTTTATATGCGGTGGTGCCACTCCACAAAGGAATATCACCTTGATTATGTTGCATATACTCTGCAGGTATTTTCAGGGGGCAAAAGTCCAGCAACACATAGACGACCAACATACCGAAACGTCTTCATAGGCTTCTATAGGACAGTGGGCGGTTCCTGAAAACTCAAATCCCAATTTGAGCGCACCGGATCAAGCATAAAAACGAGGGCAACTGTTTTCGGGTACCAATAGGGGTTGTCAATTCTGCAGCAGCAAGTGATTTTTTTTCTTGGGCGATCGCCGAGATCACCATTTTGACTAATCAAACACATCAAAATTGACTGCCCCTTTTGGTTGCCGCACTTCTGGAGCAGCAAGATAAACGATTTTGCACCAAGATTCGATATGGTGCGCTTCTCAGCACGCCAGCAGGCGCTTCGGGGCCTACGCAAGGTGCTGGAGACAAGGAGACTGCAGCGATGACAAGGGTGCTACTGAGCGACGAGGACGCTGATGAAGATGCACTGGACGAGTACTGGAGTAATGAGTACGAGCGTGTTCAGAGATCTCGGTACCTGTTGCGGCCTTCGCTATACAGGCGAAATAAGAGTCGTTGGCTGAAGGTTCTCCATAACCGTGACCATACGAATGACACAGAGTTCCTGAATCACTTTCGTCTCCGTTGTCCAGAGTTCTTTCGACTGGTTGCTCTCCTCAAGCATGACTCATCTTTCAAGACGGACGGGGAAAGCCATTCGCGGTGGAGTAGAGCTCCACTTGATGGTACTCCTTAAGTACCTCGGAGGATACGGCAACGGTAACTCACCACTGCAGGTGGGTAAACTGCTTGGCATATCTAGTGGTTCCGTCTACATCTATCTCGGCCGTGCCGTGACAGCGATTTTGAAGTTGGAGACCTCAGTGATCACGTGGCCAGATCAAGCTGAACGTCAAGTTATTGCACAGCGTATTAATGACAAGTACGGCTTCCCCAACTGCGTCGGTATTACCGATGGCACCCTGTTCCCACTCGCCACCCAGCCTCGGCACAATGGTGAGGACTATTTCAGCCGTAAGACATCCTACGCAGTCAATGCATTGGTGACATGCGATGATGTTGCAAGGATGCGACATATAGTGGTAGGATGGCCAGGATCTGCTCATGATAATCGCGTGTGGGCTAACAGTCCTATGGCCTTACGTCCGAACAAGTACTTCCGGTGCAACGAGTACCTACTTGGGGATTCTGCTTTTCAAGCGTCAAACATCATGGTACCTGCCTTCAAGAAGCCACCAAAGGCTGAACTTCACCCTGACAAGAACTACTTCAACACGCAGTTGGCAAAGGCGCGGATAAAACGTGAGCACGCAATCGGCCTATTGAAGATGCGCTTCCAGTATCTACGAGAAGTTCGCGTTGAACTTGGCAAAAGAGGAAGCACATGCGTCGTTTGATTCGATACGTAACGTGTGCATGTATTCTGCATAACATGCTTATCGCGGAACCAGTCCCTCGGGAGTGGGAGGAAGAGCTGGGTCGCTACGTAACAGGGGTCCTTGACGCTGATGACGAGCTCAACCTCCACGTTCCAAGTGAAGCAAACGGCGGCGAAAGACGGGACCAGCTTCTAGCATCTCTACTAGAGATCCGTAGCTAGTGGTAAAAGTGCATCAATATCAGCCTTCGATACACCTTCATCGAGCAGTTTTTCTCTCACGAAGCAGCACAATGTTGCGCTAGAGACGCCAGTGCTCTGCTTCTTGTCGCAGTTTGAAAGTTTGAGCATTTGCTTCTTCGATGCGAGCATTTACCGCGCGAGCCTCGTTCTCCATTTGCTTTTGACGCGCCACCATGTCCTTTTCCCGCAGCCGAACCTCTCGCTTCCGCACTTCAATCTCCAGTTTCGGGAACTCTCGGTTTTGAGCGAGCTGGGCCTTTTAGTTGTAGGAGTGCTCCTGGTGCCGCGTCTGCATCCTTACGCTGTCTTTTAGCTGCCTGTTTTGCAATTGAAATGGGCGTAGAGGAAGGCCGGCGTGTCAAGTTGCTGTTATCGTCACTGGACTTCGTCTCCTCCTCACTGGAACTTTCGTCGTCGTCTTCGGTGTCCTCCTTGCTTGCTGCTGGATCTGTGTTGAGTAGCTGAGCACGAGTGCTAGCGCGGTCCCGCATAATGTCCCGAAGTTCACAGTAATACGAACAACGGATCAAAATGGCTGCTCGAATGCTGGTTTCATTTTCGTCACAACCTTGGCAGTGAGCCAATCGATCACAACACTGATCGAACTGACGTCTGGAGTCGGCCCATCATTGTGCCAAAGCACTCGCTTCTTCACTTGCGTCGAAGCCACACGCACTTGTTTGACAAGCGCATTGTAACAGCGCTTACCGCATGCCACGCTGGTAAACGAGCTCATAGCTCCAAACGCAGCGACAATACTCGCGGCACAAGCGGCGTGCACAACACGTCCACAGCCTCTGCGATTGCAAGCTCGAAGTGCGGCGTCCTCCCCACTTTGGTCATCTTTTTGCATTCCTTCCAACCGCACACAGCAACATCCGGCGTCGGAGATGCAACCCCAGTGGAGACAGCACCAGCTCGGTGAGTCATCGCGATGTCGGCCGGAACGCCGGTCTCTGCTCTTGATCCGCCGCGCTCGACTTGCCTTTGCGCCGTCGTAATCTCCCCGTCGCC
This sequence comes from Phytophthora syringae, assembly GCA_012656105.1. NCBI lineage: Eukaryota > Oomycota > Peronosporomycetes > Peronosporales > Peronosporaceae > Phytophthora > Phytophthora syringae. The sequence continues at coordinate 60,210 of JAAKBD010000317.1, read as the reverse complement.
AGATGACATCGACTTGCCGCGCTCGGTGACGTGACGCTGCGAGCTCGTGGGGCCCTGGGGACTCACTGCAGAGCCTTGGGTACTGCTTTGCACTGTGGCTTTTTTCGAATGAATACGAGATCTTTGTGGAGGACAAAAAACATATCTTGCTGCTGCTCGCCAAAAGCACTGATACCCAATCAGATCACAGAACGCAAATGATGGCTTGCTGCAAGAAAAAAATTGCTTGCTGCTGCAGAATTGACAACCCCTAATTTACCCCGAGGCGGGAAATCTGTACGGGTTGGTCGCCACCCCGTACAGATTTCAAACTGCGTACTTTGCTTCAAAGACACGCATCGCGAGATTCACCCTTCTGGCTGAGATGACTTTGAAACCGGAGCTGGAGCTCCTACGCACCATGCAGCCCTCCGTCGAAACGCCCAGCTCGCAAGATCCTCTCCAGGCGACGGTCAACAGCTTGCAAGTTCCACTCGCACAGCTAACGCCACCTCTACCGACGTCAACACCGCCAGAGCCAGAAAATGGTGGACAGCCAGATACGGCGGCCCGTCGAACTCGACGCAGGCGCATACCTACGCGACCAGCAAGAGGTAGCGGCTTTACAAGAATCGAAGTTGACGGTCTGTTTGACTTGCTTGAAACAATCAATCCAATTGGTGGAGATGAGTGGGGGACGGTTGCTCGCCGTCACAACGAGAGCAACCCGGGTGTTGATCGTACTGTTGAGAGTCTTCGCCGCAAATTTGTCAAACTTTACAAGACGCACATGGATACAGGAAACCCAAACATGCCCGGTGACGTCGCTCGATCCATCGCAATTGCGTCCGCCATCACGGAGCGGGCTGACCTAGCTAGGGGGATGACATCGAGGAAGACGCTGCAGAGCTTTTTGCGGATGAGGATGTGACCGAAGATGCGGAAGAGCACGCCGATACAAGTTCGCGTGCTGCTGTTGATGTTGCAGCGCGCCCACTTGCACTCCCCGTCAACGCAATGGACCCCAAGGAAATGACGGAGATGATTTGCTTTCACTGGCTCGTGTGATGATGCTGCAGGAGCAGCAACAGAGAGAAGCCGACCGTGAGCAGCAGCAACGTTGGCGTGAAGAAGATCGTCATCAGCGCGATCAGGAACGGCCGGACGACCGCGAGAGAAGCAATCGTCTATTTGAGTTACTTGCAACATCTTTGGTGGGAATCACCAGGGCGACGCAATCTAACGGGGAGAGACACTAACTCGCCTACAATAACGATTGTGCGTTCCGCTCTAAGTTTGGTAAGTAGATAGTAAGCAGCTGATTAATACCAACTACACGAGCTCGAAGGTTGAGAAGTAGCACGCACGTGTCGAGAATTAGCCGTCGTTCACCACGCTCCTCGTATTCTAGACGATCCTTAAGCCTGGGAAAAGAGCTTTGGAAGGCTCGCATCCCCCATTCAGCTGCTTGCCGAGCTGATGTTGCTTGTCTGAAGAATTCCACGTCGACGCAACTGATGCAGTACCCAAGTAGTCTTGGCTAAGACTTGATGAGAAACGGATAATCTCCAGCAGCAAATGCCGAGTCTACCCCACACCGAGCACCGTACAATTCGTAAGCGACTTCTAGTTTCTTGTAGATCCCACCCCATTCTGCTATTTGAAAGTCGTGCAGCGATCCAGGTGCATTTAACGCACACGCAACGATGGTTCCATCGGGTGCAAACACAAGCACGTTGCCCACATAATGGTCATGCTTCCACCCGTTGTAAAGATGTTCTGAATAGCGCAACTGCCACTCTGTTGAAGGTAGAGCTTAAGCCCATCTGCAACAGCAAATACCTCTTGTAATCGAGAGTGACGTCGATGAATAGCACGCTGATACGCTTGAGTCGCAGCGGAATCCGGCATTCTCACGCCAGCGCTGGGGTTCTTTGACAGGACTCGAATTAAAATTCTGCGCCCAAAGCGGATAAACAGCGAGCACACGCTGGCAGTGACTCCAAACATGACACACAACGAAAATTCCCCGCCACGAGTTCGAGTCCAGGCTAACACAAGAGCCAGGCACTGTGTGGCATCGTGTAGGCGTGGGCGTCCGCGGGTATGGTCACGAACACGACGAATAGCAGAGCCCGACGGGCCGTACGGTGTATATGATGTGTACGGCTGCTCGAAGAGGTCCAATACGTAGCGGAAGGCCCTGTGATCCAAGCCTGTCAGCGTTATGAGCGACTGGTCATCGACAGATCCGAAGAGGGGAGCAAAGCCCGACATACAAGGCCACTGGAGGGCTGCGCGAATAACTTGGCGGTCTCGTCGACGGCGCTGACGTCTGCTCAGTCTTGACCGAAACGATTGCCTGCGGCGAGAAGCAAGGCGGCGCTGATGAGCTGCGAGGAGAACCAACGCTGTGGAGGTCATTGCGTCTGGAGTGCGTGTGATGTCGCGATGTCGCAAGGTTTGGACTGAGCAAACTGCGTTTTCAGGATGCAAAATCTAATACAAATCAAATTATCAGCCTCCTGTTTTTGATCAGCGTTTGATACGCGAAGAATGTGTTTTCAGGAACCGCCCAGTAATAACTCAAATGGAAGGCCACATTAACAACCAGCGTAGCCTTGCTCAATGGAGCAACACCGTCAAACATTTTTATTTTGGTGGAATTCCAGCGCTTACAAAACCCTTGGGCGTGGTTGGGTTTTGTAAAACCCACACACGCTCTCTAGATTTGCTTTGTTGTTCATCCCCTTCTTGCGCACTGTATCATCCGTCTTCTCCAGGTCTTCAATCTTTTCTTGTCGTCTCCAATCGTCTTCTCCAGGTCTTCAATCCTTTTCTTGTCGTCTTCAATCGTCTTCTCGAGGTCTGCAATCGTTTTCTTGAGGTCTTTCATCGTTTTCTCTTCAATCGCTTTCTTGTCGTCTTCAATCGCTTTCGTGGCGTTCTTTTCCTTGTCGTCTTCCATCATCTTGGACGATTTGTTCGCGGTCTTGAATATCTTCTTGGCCTGGCGCACACATTTGTACTTGATTGTTTTCGCCTTGCAACGGTCTGCCGTGTGCTTCAGTGCGTTTTTCGCAGCAGAACGTCCACTCAATTTGAACGAGAAGAAACAGGTATCACAAAAATGAGTTTTGATTTCGGAATCGTCCTTTACCACCTCAGGGAATTTGGAAACCCAGGTATCACCGGAAGCTCTTCTTCTTGCCCACGCATCGCGTTTGCCTGTGAATCACAAGTTGTAATCCCCCGTGGGGTTACGGCTAAGCTGAAATACAATAAATTTGAAATATTACATGTACTACTAAACGTCGACAACCGGCAGTATTTCAGGCCAGTCGCTAAAAACTCACCGCGGAGCCGGCACTCCACCGTAGAGACCCGATCGACTGGCCTTGGAAAAGAGAATACCAGTGACGAGGCCGTCGAAGACCTGGAGAAGACGGATGATACAGTGCGCAAGAAGGGGATGAACAACAAAACAAATCTAGAGAGCGTGTGTGAGTTCTACAAAACCCAACCACGCCCAAGGGTTTTATAAGCGCTGGAATTCCACCAAAATAAAAAAGTTTGACTGTGTTAATAAAACAATACACAGATTTTAGATACTACTATGTATTTGCATCCGTCCTGCAATAGTCTACAGTTATTGTGCCTTGCAAGTTTTTGCCGATCAGTTTTATCGGTTAGATCGATCTAGCAGGAAAATAAAATGTGGTCATAAAAATGCGAATCGCTATAAATCGAGCACTATTAATAAATCAGTTTTCGCTGGCCAATGTCGTGCTCGATTTATTAGCTGTCTATCTGCTATCGGGTAGGTACGCAGCATTTGTCGGCGGCTGCAGTGGCACTAATACTGCTCTGTTTGTTGCGTGCAATAACTCTTCAGCTTCGTCTACATCTACACTGGCCGGAAGAGTGGGCAGCTTGGTCGTCGTTCTCCACCAACCCTTCAATAAAAACAAACAATACCATCTTTGTATACTTCGTTCGCTAGGCCCAAATATGTCACTAATGTACCGAACAGATATACCATACACATGAACAAGAAATACAGCACATTAGGCACTTGAATAGCAAAGGAGAAGTTCGAGACTGATTGAAAGTCGTGCTGTCCATTGAAACGAAAGCTTATTGTCCGTCTGCGAATGTCCTATACGACTGATAATGATCGAAGGCCAGACAGCTCCAGTGGGACAGCATCTGTGGTCGAAATAAAATAAAATGATTCGAATTGCGTTTTTCTTTGCGCAAATAGGGCTACTTAATATTAAATCTCTGTCTGCTGCGCTCGAGTTGTATTTTCTATGAAGCCTTTTACTGGGATAGCAGAATGCTGGGCCAGCCCAACACAGGTTAATTAGGCGGTCCGCAGTAACTGAGGCCGGTAAACGGAGGCCGGTAACTGACGACGGTTACCGAGAGCAATTTTAAGCCAGTCGCGACTGTGAGGCTGGTTGAGCATTCTGAGGAAAACGTTCATGGGGTGCGGGGACTGACGCGCTACTGCCTGTGCGCACGACCGTGGAGCGCTCATATCTGCGCGACGTGACGGTGGCCGTGGGCTTCGTGGGCTCCCTGTACCATTTGCAACGTGGCTCTCGGCGCTGCGTTCTCCAAAGACTTGCTTTCGAAGCACATGCTGCACTCGGGAGTCGCGTTTTGTACGTTTTCGTTTAGGTGTGTGCCTTTGTTGTAGTGTCCAACTTGTTATTATTTTCCATTTTTTGGACAGGTACGGTGGCGAGTTCCGCGTCGACGGCAATTTGTTTGGGCCGTACAATACGCTCGTCATTGACAACGATAGCGGCACGTACGCACCACCCAAGGAGGAATTGCCGCAGCTCAAGGCGCTACTCGAGAGCAACTTCCCAGGAATGTCGGTGGAGGCGTTGGATCGCGAAAACGAAGTCCAAAAGAAAACGCGCAAGGAGATCCTGGTGGCTGGACGTGGAGCTCGAGATCGTCTCGGCCACGGACATCACGGCCGGCGACTACTTCGGCATGAAGGCCGCACTGCAGGGCAAAATGTCCTCCAGTGACGCCTACGCGCTCATCGAGGTGGATGGCCAGACCGTGGGCTGGACGTGGCCCATCTTCGACACGCTCGAGCCCGAGTGGCATGAGAAGTTCTTTTTCACGAACGTCAAGCCCGTCACGCTGTGCAAGCTCTTCCTGCTGGACAAGGACATGAACGAGGACGACGAGCTGGGTCAGATGCAGTTCACGGCGGCCAACACTTCTGGTGTCGAGAAGACGTTCAGCTTGCCCATCACCCGCAACGACAAGCCGGCCGGCTTCATCGTGGTCGTGGTCAAGTCGGACCCAACCTCGATCATCGGCGACAGAAAGCTGCAACAGGTCGGCCCGGTGCACTACTCGGTGCACAAGTGTTTCGTTACCGGCGGCGGTTTTTCGTTCACTGGCTACTGCGTTGGTTGCGTCGAAGAGGGGGTCCATTGAACCCGCAACCAAGCTGACTTGGGCTGTACGAAGCCTGCTAAATGTAGGTTATGACTAGGTTCTTGAATGGAAGCAGTGTAACAGAGTTTGCAAGTCGGACTTGTCTGTCCTGGAACAAGTCGTGGCCTTCAATATCGACTCCCTCGTTGTTGAAGAACGATCCTGTTCCAATGGACCCAGGCATTAGTTGGTGTTGATCGCAAATGCTTCGTATTCTATCTGCGTGCTGGCAGGTTAGGCGTTGTGAGAAATCCGTCTTGTACAGTGATACTGATACAATTGTCTTGGTGGGTCTTTAAGCTGAGAGCGGAGCAAGCAGCAAACGAGGACAGCAGTGATGACGAAGAGAGCGACAAAATGACAAAATGAAGATGAGTTCTGCAATTCTTACGAACGATGTCCGCAGTGATCCCGACTTTGAGCGCTACCGCATTGCTCAAAGCGACCGACAGTTGATGAACCAATTATCCAAAGGAGCCGGCGGCGTTGTACAACTCGTCAAATGGAAGTCTAAGAACGAGAAAGTGGTGGTGAAGCAGGTGGCTCCGGAGAAGTCGAAAAGTGTGCGCGAACAGCAGCGATTTACACAGGAAATCCGGTTGTACGGCCAGTCTGAAGCATCCAAAGATTGTCGCGTTTCGTGGAGTTGCCTGGTCCTCTCTGGCGGATATGTCTCTTGACAGTATGATGGCGCGGATGCTGCGGCTGCGAAGCGGGCGCAGGAGACGCACTTTCGGTCACGACTTTGAACCGGTGCCATTTTCGCGAATGTGCTGCTGATGATGAGAGCGGATGCGAGAGAGCGGCATGTGCAAATGATGCTCCTGATTGCTGCTATGCAGCGCCTGGCAAACAACAACCAGTAAGAAACAGTAGAACGATACGACACGACAACGACTTGAAGTAGTTTGCACGAAGATAGTTTAAAAAAAAGTTACATGTTATCCTCTTTGCCGTGAAAATGAGTTGTCCTAATTTGACTGATGCCTACCGTTCGAACACGAAAGTTCGAAAGTCTGAACAGGTTGTCAAGACGCCTTTGTCTCTTCTTGATGTCGTAGGGCAGAGGTAGCAATAGCCGATGGTAGACCTTCTCGGCATGGCCCATTCCCAACTCTGCAGATTGCCGGATCCTCGTAATTGCCGCCGACATTGCGGTTGCAGCTGCCCTCACCGAGGGGAGCAACCTGCCCAGATCACCCTTCTTGTCATGATCCTTCCAGTCATGTCGTTCCCACACGGGAACGCAGAGTCAGCCAACACACCATAGCGCATGTCGGGATTTAGCTCAGGATCCTGCAGTCTCCGCCGAAAATCCAAGCTCGTATCAACGTCGTTCCAGCTACCGGGACAGTTGTGCTTGGCCCACACCAACAACCCATCGGCGCTGTAACACAACGTCCCGGTAACGAAAACACCGTGAAGCCAGCCATTGTCGTGCGCATTCTGGACGTTGACGTCCGAAGGTTGCTGAATCTGCATGGAGGATAGAAACATATACCGCCAACGTTAATAAACACCTCCTTTTCATGAAACACTGAGCACTTACCCGGTAATTCTTGCCGTCCAAGAAACCCCAAGTAAACTGGACCAGCGGCTCTCTGCGAGCCACAAGTAGGGTGAGCTGCTTTTGCCTATCTACCGATGGCCATGCAATGCGGGCCTGTCGGAAATCTTGCAGGGCAGCACTCATGGCCACCTCGGCCTCGTTCAGCACGCGGGCGAGAGTAGACGGCGGGATGTCGAACTCCTTGCAGAGGCTCCCCATCTGCATCGACCCGACGTAAAATGCCATCAGCAGGCCCAAAACCTGGTGGTGGCTTCGTTCCTTGCGCGGTCACCCTCCTCGAGGTTGATACCGCGGGATGTGGTAGTATTGCGAGAAGCGGCCCAAAAGCTCATTGAAAGCCTCTCTAGAATTCATCAAGAACTCAATTAGAAACTCACACAGCTAACGATAATATATGAGAACCTTACCTGTGCAGACTTGTCGTAGCTAAGAAGTTCTTGTCCGTCCCCCGTTCGTAGGTGTCCATCCAGTCTGCCCTGGACGGGTCCTTCAAGCAGTCCCGGGTAACGTAGTGGCGCATACGCACGCTGAGTCGCCACTCCTCCCACAAAGTTTCCTCGTTCAGGCGGCGTCTAAGCCGCTTGAGGGCTAATTGGGCGCTGCGTCTTCTGCGCGAGGTCTCGTGTACAGCGAGCAGCACTGACATGGGGTCCATGGTCTCGAGCCTTCTTCGCGGAGGGAGGATCTCTTGTGTTGCGAGGTGAGGGGGTCAGAGCCCCAAGGTCGCCGCGAAGATACTGACTGCTTCCATATTTTGTCCAGCTCCAGATTGTCTCACCTAGCAAAGCATAATTAAATCAAATAAACGTAAGTTCAACGTGACACTTGGGAAGGGTCGCAGATCGGGCTTTATACCGGTTTTGGATGGCCTGTTTCGACCCCTCTGGATCGCCGGAAAATTAAACTTGTCAAATGGGTCATAAACGAAGTCATTAAAAACCCTCGACGAAAAATCTGGGCGAGGTTATGGAAGGCACCCAATGCAAGTCTTTTGTCGTTTTGACTTACTGGCTTGCTCCATCTACTTCAGTACGAGATTGATTTAATTTAACGAGAGGCTGGGAGGCTGGGACAGCTCAAGTATGAGATCTCGTTACCACCGGTCGCCTGCTTGTCCTCGGCCTCGTCGAGTTCCTTTCGCATCTGGTCAAGCCTTTTCTTGGCTCTGGCTCTCTTGTTCGCCGTGTAGGTGCTCGAGATGTCGCCCGCGTCGCGCTTGCCCCAGACAGTAGACCCCTTCCCCGTCAGCTCTCCCATGTAATCCCACATGACGCGGTGATCCCCCCGCCGAGACGGTTGCTAACGGGACTCTTCTTCTTGTGTGCTTGCTCTTCTTGGGCATCGGAAGCTGCCTTGGTCGTGTCGCGAGCTAGGGGTTGACCTGAAGGGTTGGAATATGTAGGGCGGGCCGGAGGGGACGCCTTCTTGGCCCCTTTCGGTCGACCGGATGTCTTGGACTTCAACGCAGGGGTGCTTTACAGGTCTCCGGCGTCCTCAGGTTGAAGTCCACCAGAAGGAGTGACGGGTGCAGGCGTGGCATGACTGGGGGCACCTCGCCAACATCCGCGATGGGTAAGTGGCCACCCACATCGAGTAGTGTAGCGGGATTGTTCCTCACGATCAGTCTCGTCTCGCTTGGCGTCTCCACAGATCCGGTGTCCTCGTCGGAGAAGACGGAGTCCGCTAGGGATACGTCAACCGCCCCAGTCTCGGTCAAGATAGTCCCCACCGCGCGCTGAGGTGTGTCTTCGGGTCCTCCTTGCGATTCCTGAGCCAGCTGGCTCAAACCGTCTCCTTGGGACTGGCTGTCCTCCTCACGGTATTGCTCTGTCTCGCTTGCGGATAGGCCAGCGATATCTTCATCTTCTTCTTATTCTGCGTCGCTTTCCTTTTCCTCCTTCTCTTTTTCCTCGAATCTGCCAACGTTGAGCGCCGCCTTCACCTCCTGCATCATTACGCTGTCTTCACTGGCGTTCTCCGTCGCGTTTACCCCCCGTCATGAGATGTGGGGTCCCCCATTCTTCTCGATTTCATGTTGAATTTCGTGCGCTAGGAGGATTGCCCGAATCTTGGGCCGCATGTCGCCGTTCACACCTGTGGATTTTGCCTTGCCGTATAGGCCTCGAATTTTCGCTTTAGGGAGTCGTGCTCGCGCTCTAGCCAGTTTCGGCGACGGCGGAGATTGTACTCCATTGCAAGGTCTTCCCATTCGTTTCTCCCGATTGGCTTGTGCTTAGCCGCTAGGGTGCACAGCAATAGCTGCTCGTCCGCGCTATAGTTAGAGTAGCCAGTTTTGCGTCCTCTCTACAAGGTAATTAAACAACATGTGTCCGTTGATATCAACATCAAAGTAAACATCGCAACCTACGCGTGTCATGGCTCGTCTCCTTCTGCAGGCGCGTCTCCTTCGACTGGTGGCGCGGTGTCTCTTTGTGGTGGCACGTCTCTTTCTGCGAGCGCGTCTTCTTCCTTCTGCGCGGCGGCTGCTTCCTTCTGCGCGGCGGATGCTCCTTTCTGCGCGGCGCAACGGCCCCGTCGACTTGTTCTCAACGCGGTGATTCGCAAAATGAGGATTTCTTTGTCAATATTGTGGACGACAAAATACTAACTTAGAGTTTGTATGAAGAATAGGACTTCAAAATTTTAAACTTCAAATTTATATGAACAATTGCAACAAATTTCAATTTAACGACTTCAACCTCTAACAAGTAGATGGCTACACATCAACTTAACGTATCGCTCAGCAGCAATTATTGCACACCTCGAACACGAGACCACAAAGCTTCGACAGCGCACGTAGCGTCGACCTTGGGCCCTTCACTCCACGTAGTTGTCCGGAAGGTGCTGGAGGTCACGGTGTTGGCACCCCCACCACCCGCAACGGCACAGGAACCACAATGGGTTGCCGTACCACACCGTGACCTCCTCGCCAGGGTAAACGTCGCGGATCGTCACTGCGACGACCGTCAGGACACTGCCTGTTTGCACCTCATGGAAGTGAGCTGCAGGATGGCAGTAGTGGTTCACCATGCGCATCAACCCTCCCGCCTTCAATGCGTCGATGCCGATGTACTTGTTTCTGGTCGTCCGCGTGTAGAGGTGCATGCGGTACCCCTCATTAACGGGTGCGTTTCGGCAGGGTGGCCCGAACAATTGAATGTGCCCAAAGTACTGGCCTATGACTTCGCCAGCAGGAATGACATGCGTAGCAACCACTCCACGTCTGCCCGTCACCACGTTCCGACGAAGTCCCAGTGACGTGCTCTCTTTAAGAGCGTTTCCCCAATACGCCGCGAATGTGCAATTCTGGTCCGTGCAGAAGCGACCCGACTTGGCGTGTGCGCAGTTCAGTGCACTACAGCGAGTTGAGCACCCACACCCCATGCCGCACCGCATCCCCGCAAGGGCGCGCAGGAATGTCCAGCTTCGAAGGTTCTTCTGGCTGGTTAGGAATTCCACTCCCGTAGGCCACGGCTCAGTCTTCCTCACATTGCGGGACGCAGGTGGGGTCGATCTAGACACCACCGCGAATCCTGGTGAGCTTGTAGGAGTAGACGTAGCCGACTTGTCCACGGCGACGCTCGCCATTTCTCGAATGTCGTCCGAGTCGTAGCCATCAGAGTAGCTGATGCTCGACGAGAACCGCATCTCCACCCCAGCAACGTGGCGGGGCGGAGATGCGGCTGGAGATGTGGCTGGGAAGTGGTAGCTTTCCGTAGAGCTGCGGCGGAAGTGGTTGCTTGGCGTCGTACTGCGGCGGTATTGGGGGCGAGTGCTCCGTGGAGACCACGGCGCGATGGTTTCCGTGGGACTGGGACCCCACCGGCAAAGTCGTCGTGCAGGAGGTGGCGGGGAATGAGGGTGTGTGGCTCGGTTACGGTCCTCTGGCTCAACACGGGGCTTGAGACGTCGCTGTGGCCCACCTCCGCCAACGCGAACTCGGACAAAGATTGGATCTGGATCGTGGCTGCCTCCAGGACTCGCGGGTGCGAAAACTTGCGCCCGGAGCGCAGCCACGGCAGCGGAGATCCCGACGATGGGCTTGATGTTGGACTCCGGAGCTACTTCGACGTCGTTCCGGTAGCTGCGGGGTCCTCCGAGCCCGAGATAGCCTCGAATAGGTTTTTCTTGGTGCTAAAATAAGTTAATATACGCGACGTTAGACGCTTAGATAGTGACCCAAGCAAATGAGAACCCAAACAAATGAGAGACGCGTACCGAGGCGTAGATGAGCGGGGAGCACGTACTGGACACGCAGGGCTAAAATGAGTTAATCTACACGACGTTGGACACATAGATAATGAGCCAAACACTTGAGGGACGCGCACCGAGACGTAGATGAGCGAGGAGACAACATAGACGGCATCGCGCGCAGTGTGCTTATCGTGGGCTTCGTGTGGGTGGCGGGCTTCGCGTGGGTTTCTCTTGCGCTTCTCGTGCGCTTCTCATGTGCTTCTCGAGCGCTCCGGGCTTCGCGTGGGTGGCGGGTGCACTTCTCGTGGCTTCTGGTGCGCTGCGGGTGCGCTTCTCGCTTCGCGTGGGCGGTGGGTACACTTCTGGTGCGCTCCGGGCTTCGCGTGGGCGGCGGGTGCGCTTCTCGTGGCTTCTGATGCGCTTCTCGTGCGCTGCGGGCTGCGGCGGGGAGCGTGGACTGCTGTCCCTGCACGAGACACACACGAACAGACAGGATGAGTCTACAGCATAGCGCGCCGACAAGACACCACAGAGAACGTACCAGTTATCGGTCCGGCGCAGATCCAGAAATGAGGTCTGGGAGGGGGGTATGGTTTTCGCGCCAAACACCGTTTGAAGATCCCACGTCTTCAAGTTCGAAAATCCGTGGCCTGATAGGGGTAAGTCATTAAAATGACGCTTTGATGACTTTTTTATCGGCTTTAATGACCCTCATAAAAACGTTTTGTAGGGGTTTGGAAGGTACAATACTATTTGCGTCCTTCCCAAACTCATTCATGTTTGACGCAAACAAAAAGAGCTCAAAAAATTCATAAATGACTTCCGTTAAAAGAGACGCAAAAGTGAAGAATTTGTACAAAGTTGTCATGCTGAAGTTGGTGTGGGTAAAAGATGCAGGTGGTGGGGTGACTACTGCACGAATTTCTTGAAAGCGTCCGTCTCCGACAGCTTGGGGTCGTTTCCAATGGCGTTGAGCACAGCGTTGAGCTGCTCTTCGCGCTCCTTGATCATCTCCGGGTTGTGTTTGCCACGCAGCTTGGAGCCGAGGCCCGATTCGGGCAGTGCCGGCAGGTTCTTGGGGCTGCCAAGGGCCCCGACGAGCTTCTTGAAGTCGCTGAAGCGCTTCTTGAAGGCGCGGCTGCCGTCCACCGCCTCGACGGTGTAGAAGACGACGCCGGCCTCGTCGATCTCGTGGCCCGTGAAGTTGAACAGCTCCTTGGCGCGTTCAGGCTCATCCTTGGGCTCCTCAGCCTCCGGTTCAGCGTCGACCGGTGCAGTCTCCTCGGTCACCGGTTCGTCAGCCTTGGGCTGTTCCGAGTGCGCAACGGGTTCCGGCCCAGCGGCAGCCGCAGGGTTCAAGACGGTGACGTCCTCTGGCTTGGAGTGATGGCAGCCCATTGTTTAGATAGTGAAAGCCGGGAAGGGTCTTGCGTAGATCGAAGCGAGTTCGATAGTGAGGGCTGAAGGGTGAGGGGCTGGAGGGTGAGAAGCGTCGGGAGAGAAGCAAACGTCGCAGCTGGAGGAGTGATGCAGCCTATACAGTCGCCCGTACGATGGCGAGATCGGGCGATATAATATTACTCGCGGCTAAGCGACGGCGTATGTCGCTTTTCGCCACGAAGTCGTGGGTGGGGACTGCGAGGTGGCAACAAGTCGAGTCGAGTGGGTTGGCGAGCAATGTGCAGGAAGGCAGCGATGTGCCCATGTGGATGGGTTGCGGTTCGCAAAAAGCGACTTATTGGCGATGGGGCGATGAGATTCAGCTGATGGCGTGACGTCTGGCCGTCTGGAACGCTGCGTTACGCGGATGGAAACCTTATGGCCGACAGCAGAGAGCTTGGCCAGGCTTGGCCTTGGGCATGCTCGCCAGGCGCACAGGCAGCAGAAGATGAGGCGAAAGACTGTGACAATCGCAACAGCGCGTGTCAAGACAAGATGATTTCTTATTCGCAACTTGGTACAGGTACAATGAACGCAGTGTACTTTATTGATGCCCAATATTAATATCACGGCAGGTTTAGAGGGCACGTTGCCAACGTGCTGCAATTTTATGCAGTGCAAAACTAGGAGATGTTTATAAACGTAGGGACGAGTGCGATGCTGCTCGAAACAGTCTTCGTCAGTGCCACGCTACCCGCACGGCGTGCTCTACATACTAGAGAAGCAATTTCTGTTGCCTTTGATTCAAAAAGTTAGCCATTTCTTGAACCATTATTGCCCATCTCATCCGGTCTCACGTTTTGAAATCTCCTCACCGACATGGCTACACTGTCAATGCAACGAACGTACAACGCCCATGAGATCAAAACACGCCTTTAAACAAATTTACTAATGACACTACCCAGGAACTTGGGTGCGGCGGCTCCCTGCCGCTTTCCTCTCTGCTCGCTCCTCGATTGTCGTCCTGGAGCTTACTATTCATATTGGGGGATCAGACTCCGCCTTAGAGCTCGAACGCCGAGTGCAGTTTGAGCAGCGTGCGCAGCTCGTAGTGCGCCACGCTGGCGCTCGGGCGGTCGTTGGCGTTGAAGCTTAAACAGCGGTCCGCTAGCTCGCGGATGTCCTCCGGGCAGTTGGTCCCCAGCTCGGGCTTCTCTTCGCTCGTGACCTTGAGCACGATCAGCGCGTTCGTCACACCATCGAACGGCTTGACGCACGTGGCCAACTCGGACAATATCACCCCGAACGAGTAGATATCCGCCATCTCCGTGTACCGCTCGCCACGCAGCACCTCGGGCGCGATCCAGGCCATCGTGCCGATCCCTGCAGTCATGGTCGTATCCACTTGCCACTCGCGACTGACGCCAAAGTCGCTCAGTTTGGCCTCGTAGGACGCGCTCAGCAGCACGTTCTTGGACTTGAGGTCGCGATGGATAATGGGCGACGGGAACGAGTGCAGATACACAATCGCCTCCAGCACGTCCAGCGCGATCGCAGCCTTGGCCGGCAGCACGGACGAGTTCTGGTACCAGTCGAACTCCTTCGGGTACATCTCCTGTCGGTCGTGCTGCTGCTTCAATAGCATGTCCAAGTCGCCGTTGGGCATGTACTCCATGAGCACAGCCATGTCGGACAGCATACTCCAGCTCACACCTATGAAGCGCACCACCTTCGCGTGAGTGAGCGAAGAAATGAGCTTAATCTCGTCGATGAAGGCGCTCAGACATCGGTCATCGGCAGCCTTCTCGGGCAGAATCTTCTTCACTACCACCGGACGACCCCGTACGTAGCAAGGAAGACAATACCAAAACCACCTTTTGCAATGGATCGCTCAATCTGAACCTCGCTGGCAGGAACGCGGTACTTGACCAGAGCCGACTCGATGGACGTGCCGCCCATCATAGTCACCTTGCCACCGCTGAAAATCGTGTTGAACGAGTCCGAGTGGTGCTTGGGGTTCGTGTGGTGGTTTCCGGAGTGCGACGCGGTGTCAATGAGCGTGTTGTTCGCGAAGAAGTTGTTCTGTTCATCTGGGTGGGGGACGTCCTTGGTCTGACGCACTCGGTACGTCCGGAAGGCGAACGCCGCCAGTGCTACGGCCAGCACAGCTGCCAGACAGATCACCACGATGAGGATGGTGGAGTTGCTGTTGTCACTGGCTACCGGAGTGGTCGATGTGCTCTCTGCACTGGACGCCGACGTGCCTGATGAGCTGCCGTACGTGCTTTCGAAGAGATCGTCCGAGATGACGCAAATACTGTAGCCAGAAACCGCGACCAGCTCCGCCCCAGACGTCGAACAGCTCGTCTGCGTGACGACTGCATTGAACGTCTTGAGGTCCTTGAACGTGGAGTAGTCCGAGCGAGAGATCTCAAAGTTGGTGATCTCGTTGCTGCCCAGGTCCAGTACCGTGAGAGCAAGGGGGAAGGAATTTCCCCGGATCGACTCAAGCGGGTTGCCAGAGAAGTTCAGCTGCTTGATGCTGGAGGGGAACGTGTACTTGTACAGCTCTGTGATCTGGTTCCCAATCGCTGTAATCTGCGCCATGGTCGACGGAAATCCATTCGGGAGATCCGAGATGGTGTTGTACGAGACGTCCCTGAAGTCCGAAACACAAGAGCCGTTAGTACACTCAAACACCTCAGAAAGAAAAGACAAACAGCAAAGCGTACAGGAACTCCATACTGTCCGGGAAGTTGACTCCATCCAGACTCGACAGCCCAGACTGCAGCAGCGACAGATACTTGACACTGTCTGGGAACGAGGCTCCTGCCAACGTCGAGAGCTCCAAATTGTGAACGTACAGCAGCGTCAAGGACGACGGGAATGTCACGCCTGACAGGGACGTGATGGGATTTCCTCCCAGGTACAGATTCGTCATGGTGTCTGGTAAACTCATGCCGTCAAACGACGTGATTTCGTTCCAGCTCAAGTCCAATGTCGTGACCGTGTCAGGGATGGCCAAACTGCTGAACGTCGTGAGCTTATTGGTCGTCAGCGTCCTGCAAACAATCAAACACCAACATTTAGTCCTTCGTCCCTTTTAAAAACCTTTTTCTCCTTCTTAGAAACGCACAATTTTTCCAGTTTCGTCAGTTTGGTCAGTGAAAGTGACGAAATGTTGTTCAGCGACAAGTCTCTGCATCCAAAAGGTTTCAGTCAGCTCATTCCCGTCACAGTAAATTGCACTAAAGTGTCAACTGACGCACATTGTCTTGACGTCGGGCGCGCTCAGCACCTTCTGGATGCCCATACTGTTGGCCTTGAGCGTGCTCTCGCTCACTTCCACGTCTGTCTCCTCGCAGTCGGCGGCTATCACGAGGGCTTCGCTGTCGTCGCTGCCCGCAGTAAGGACGACGCTTCCTTTGGTGTTGCAGGTCGCAGCATTTGCAGCGGTTGCGAGCAGTAGCAGGGACGCAACAAGTCGCAACGTGTGCGTCATTTTGGAAGTGCTGGAGCTTGGCAAATACGCGGTCGATGGAGACGAAACTGACACGGATCGACGCGTGGGGGTCTCAGCTACACAGAGAGGCGCTCGCGGGTTTCGAAGACGCCGAGGAAGCAGCGAATTTCGAAGAGAAGACGAAGCAGTGCACCGGGTGGCTGGCGGCTTGGAGGATGGCGGAATGGAAAAGGGGAAGCGCAGCAGGCCTGGACTGGCTCCGCTTCGATGGCTCGGCTCTGCACGGTTGCAACCAGACGATCGGAGGGTACCCTGCACAATGTGATAAAAGAAATCCCATCGGGAAGTGCAGGTATCAAGGATCAGGGATGTATATACAACTACCGGTAAAGTATTTTCTTTTTTAAATGAAATGTTGAAGAGCCACAATAATCGCGTTTCAGAGGCTAACCTATTGATTTGCATCGCTATAACGAGGCATTCCACCATTTGGCAATCAGTCTGTCGCCGGTGCATTCTGTATGGAGCTCGTGACCTCGAGCCACCACCAGCTGCAAGCGCAGAAGACATCCCAACTTCTGTATTTGCGCTCGATGCCGGTCAACTCGGTGACAACAGTCGTGCCTGGTGTCGCCGACAGCTTTCGGAAAGGCTGGTGCAGCAGCCCGTATTAATAGTAATGGCGACGAGGTTTTCGGCACGCGCGTGTGGATTGGCACAGAGACTTTGTCTGGGGATGCTCGGATGTTGCCATGCAGATTCTAAGATACCTGTAGGAGAGTGACTAAAAGTACAAACTGGAGTATATACTCTTTTGTATGTGGCGTCAGAGTGAATGTAAATGGCTCGGTTTTAACAGCCCATCCTGGAGGGGAAGACCAATGTGCTCGGCAAGCCGAAACAACGCCTGTGGTTTAAGATCCGTGTGCGGAGCACGCGGGCTTAAACCCAGGACCAACCACGGTCACATCTCGCTCGGCCCCTTAGGGTTAAAACCTACAGGGAAGGGGCTTTGGGGTGAGGCAGGGCGATATTGTTCTTGTCGACACCTCCAACTTTGAGGATTTGACGGCCGTGACACCCGTCCCGTGCTGGCTCTTTAATTTGTAATAATAGTCTCTGTCATACCTGTAGGGCAATGCAATGCGCAGGAGCCGCCAAGTAGAATCGGTGCCACCTCAACAACAGCAATGCCGTCGGATGCCAAAATGCCGCAAATCTCGCGCACGCAGGCAGCGATGCCCTTGCTTCTGCTGACCCCCGTAAACAGCAGTGCATCCATCGCCACAAGCTTGGGAAGCCGCACACCATTGCGTGGTCGAATGACGATTTCTGAAGCGATTAAAGCTGCCCCGTCTCTGCTGCCTCCCCATGTCCTCCAATGTCTATTATACTTCAAGTACCATGGTCTCCTCATACTGTACATGTAACTCTTCAGACTTCTATTCGTCCACCATCGTCCATCAGGACCCGCTGCTATATAGTTATTTTGTGTTTGTTTGTGCTTACCGGTATCGGCCATCTTCTCCGGTATCCGTGCAGTTTATAGTGAACTCAGCGACGATTATAATGCTTGTCACTCCAACTCTTGCTCGCTCTCACGGTTCGCTGCCTTGGTGTCGCCATTTCATTCGCTCCAACAGCGAGCCTAGTCTCGATTGCAGTTGTGCTTCGTCATCATCGCTTTCGCTAGTTCCATCAAGCACAGCCGCTCCAGTACTCGACGGCGTATCTGGAGGAGGATAAAATGTTTCCTGAGTCATTGGGACCGGATCCGATATCACTGCGGGTCTAAGCGCTGCTTGGGAACTGTTACACGCCACCGGTTTAGTGTGCTGTTTGCTCTTCGGACTTGGTCGAGGACTTTCACCAAAACCAAAGTCGTGAACCCCTGTGCTCGGAAACTGGACACTCGATTTGTGATACGTTTCGGTGGCAATGAAGAGGAATTCGTTGGCATCTAACAGACGAGCTGGAGTCCGCACTCGAACGATACTAGAATCGCAGCTAAGGAATGCTTTCATCGCATGCATGAACTGAGGATAACAAAGGTGTCAGATTTCTTTGTAATTGCACAAATTGCGGACAACTTCGACTCACCTCGATGTACGTGTCTTCACCCTTGGACCCAAACACAGTCTCAGCGAGAGTTTCAGCCTGTGATCTTGAGAGCCACACCAGAAGATTGCTGGCCGAGGGTGCAGGTTTGCGTTTTCTCTCCGACCTCAACGACGTTTTGACAGACATGGGCCGATACGCTGGCGCGCACACCAGACGCTTCGAGCAGATAACAGTTTGAGTCTAGAATTTGGGTTACATCGGCAATCGAATGAGTATGTTGCATACCTGAAGACTTGAGCGCGCAAAAGGAAGAAGGCAAGCGTGCGCTCAGGGTATTTGCCCTGCAAAAGCACGAAAAAGCTCCACCTCGACTCGCTGAAGACCTCATATCAGTACTTCGTACTACCGTACAATGACGAGTAAGTAGAGCAAGTCCGTACATGTTGCAGAGCGTTGAGCCCTTCAATAAGGTCCCATGCCTGTTGGTCGACCAAGCGCTTGAGGCCGAAGCGATTCGTGAGGTGGTGCCGAATGAACTTGGCAAACTGCAGTCAAAACAATGGGGTCAAGAGATAAAACAGTACCAAACGCTCATTTGGCACGCACACTTCCACAGCTGCTCAGACTCGAAGCAGACAGATCTTCGTATCGAGCGTCGTAAATTTCGTTGATGAAGCGCACAAGCCGCGCCTCCTTGACGTACCCCGCACTCAACCTCGTGGGTCTCTCTCCGATCTGCATCAATAAAATGAAACTTTACATCTCACTCTGCACGTATTGATCTGCAAATGTTGCGCAAACTCTACGGTACCAGGAAAATGAGGTTTGCGTAGGCGCGAAGAGCTTCGGGAACTGCAGCGAGTCGCTTGTCCATCGGGTCCGAGTCGGCATCCAGAACTTCCTCTTCGTCCAGGGTCTGGTTGCTAGCGCTCTGGTCTGTTCCATTGGGCGGCTTCACCAGCCGAATGTTAGCCACGAAGAGCTTGTCCGAATCGCGTTGGTGGAACTGTCGAAATGAAAGTGAGTGCATTGAATTTGAGTTTTTACCTGTAGCAACCAGATGATTCACCTTGACATCGTTTGCGAGCAGAAAGCGCGTGTACCGCACCTTCGCCCTGGGGCTCAGGTCCGCGAACACGACCACATGCGCCGTCGTGGAGGCGTCCATGCCTTGCGTCCTTTCGTGCTGGATCGCAAATTTAGATTCACTTCTTTCAACGCGATCTCGTCTGAGCTGGAGCCAACCATGTTCTAATATTTTGCCATTCTCAAATATTGATTTCACTAGAGCTACCGTACCGTCGTAGTCGTTAGCGACGCTTAGTTGTTAGCGACATCCATTTTTACCCAATGAGATGCTGTCATTTAAGCCATATGGTGCAACTCCATTGGCTTCTAATTTTAGCTTTCACTCGTACCAATATGTACTTACCTGCGCCACTCAGTTCGCGACCTGAACTTCGCCACCAGAATGGCCCGCCCCTCCATCAAGGGCAAGAGGAAGAAGGTCAAGCACTACAAGTGCGTAGGAGTCGACTATGACGTCCAGGAGTTGTCGGCCAAAGTCTCGACATCAGTGGCAGCTCAGCTTCTGCGCCAACTCGTTTACCGTGGAATCAGCGATTGCACCTGTGCTGCATTGCTACAGCGGAAGGTGGCAGTGATTCCTCGACATCGGAGTCTCCATCCACTCCCAGCGTGAGCGCTCGAGCCGCCCAACTACCTCTTCAAGCACACGGACGCTATGATCGGCTTCTGTCCGCCCAAGTACCTTGATTCCTCCGTCATCAAGAACCGCGCCATCCCGACCAACAAACCAGTGGGACAACATCATCGCGCACGACACCAATGCTGCCATTCAGCCCGTTTGGTCCAATCCGTACTCGCTGCAGATGGGCGCCGACAGGGCTCCGTTCGGCATGTCGGTGAGCTATCCGTATCGTTGTCGCTTCAGCGGTGGCAGCTCCGGCAACAACGGCGCCGTCAAGTACTATGCGCACGGCATCCTGTTTTCGGCCGAGGAAATCGTGTGGAAGAAGCCCTACTTCCAAGTCGTGAACTGGGCCGACCAGGGGTGACCGTCATGTGCGCTGCCGGCTCTGGCACCATGGCCTCGGACCTCGTGACGGGCATGGTAATGCAAAGTTTGACTTTCTCCCGCAAAAATCAACAACCATTATTAGTCAGCGGCAGAGCGCGAGCCTGCCTGCAGCTTGGTTTCCATGGCGACACTTTCTTGATCAAACCGCTCTGCTACTGGATCTGCGCTCAGTGGTGGGCGTTTCCTGCGCAATGTTTACCAAAACATGATCTTTGAAGAAGGGCAAAGCACGGGTAAAGGTGCTGCATGTGGTGCTTGGACGCCCAGCTGATGAAAAGAGCGTTTGGATGCCACACACGATAGAAATGCCCAGACCCAAATGATGAAATACCCCTCCGTACCTGCTGGAACTTACTCGCTTTCAAGCATAAATCAAATGGGCAATACCGGTACACCCTTCACTCTAATTAGTCTGCCTGAATTCTAAACTCGACCGAAATGCTACTCATAAATCTGTCTCGTGACTAATTTGTATCCACCAATCATGGTGTATCGACGCAGCAGTAGTCATCGGTTTAACTTGTTTTTGTATCTGTACAGCCGTAAATACCTATAACCTCCAAAACGTTATGTGTGTGATCTGGGATGTTCTCTAAACCACCGTATTCGTCTTCCCTCAAAACCATTGAGTTGTCAGATTGAATATTATGCACCCTACCAAAATCGATTTTCACATTGACCACTTTTTGCGCAATCGGGTCCACAAGAATTCCAAATGGCGTTCCGGTGCTACGAATAGAAGGTCCAGTCTCCTGACTATAGCAACCCCTTCAAACATCGATCGCAACCACCCCTCCAAACATCCTGTCAACACGCCACTTCGACGTCGTTAAACCGCGGGAGCGTCCAACCCCAAGCTGGGAAAATTCTTGTGCCTACCCTACCCTTATCAGAAGCCCTTCGTCTAAAACTTCAGTCTCCCGGCACCACTCGCCACGTCAGCCGAGTTCACTTCCACATCGACGGTCTCCTCCACACATCTCTTCCAACTGTTTTACAATGTGCGGAATCGTCGCCATCCTGCGCTCCATGATGCCCGAGTCGGAGCTCCGCCAAGCCGCGCTCGACGCCGGCAAGAAGATCCAGCACCGCGGGCCCGACTGGAACGGTATCCGCGTGTTCGCGGACCGCGGCATCGCCATCGAGCACGAGCGCCTGGCCATCATCGACCCGGAGTCGGGCGCCCAACCGCTGGTGAGCAACGACCCGGAGCGCAACATCACGTGCAGCGTGAACGGAGAAATCTACAACTACAAGGAGCTGGCCGCGGGGCTCAAGACGCCCTACCGGTTCCTCACCAAGTCGGACTGCGAGGTCATCATCCCGCTCTACCTGGAGCACGGACCCGACTTCGTGCACCTGCTGCGCGGCATGTTCAGCTTCGTGCTGTACGACCACCAGAAGGACTTCTTCCTGGCGGCCAGGGACCACATGGGCATCACACCCATGTACTACGGCTACGGAGCCGACGGCAGCGTCTGGTTCGCGTCCGAGATGAAGGCTCTGGAGAACGGCTGCGTGCGCTTCGAGGTCTTCCCTCCTGGCAACGTCTTCACCAGCGACACGGAGACGTGCAAGCCCTGGTACAAGCCCAACTGGTACGAACCGGGCCATCTGGGCAAGACGCCGCTGGATCTCATGGCCCTGCGTGAAGCCTTCGAGGCGTCCGTGAAGCGTCGGATGATGTCGGATGTTCCTTGGGGGTCCTGCTGTCGGGTGGACTGGACTCGTCTCTCGTGGCTTCTATCGCTTGTCGTGAGAAGCAGAAACGCGTGGCTCAAGGTGGCGAGTGGATCAACAAGATCCACTCGTTCACTATTGGGCTTGAGAACTCTCCCGACCTGAAGGCGGCGAAGGAAGTGGCGGACTTCTTGGGTACGATCCACCACTCGTACACGTACACGATTCAGGAAGGGCTGGACGCTGTTCCGGAGGTCATTAAGCACCTGGAGACGTACGACGTCACGACCATTCGTGCTTCCACGCCCATGTTCCTCATGTCCAGGAAGATTAAGGCTATGGGAATCAAGATGGTGCTGTCGGGTGAAGGCGCGGACGAGGTCTTTGGAGGATACTTGTACTTCCACAAGGCCCCCAACGCCGAGGCTTTCCACAAGGAGACGGTGGCCAAGCTGCAGTCGCTGCACCAGTACGACTGTCTGCGTGCCAACAAGTCCACGAGCGCTTGGGGCCTCGAAGCTCGCGTGCCGTTCCTGGACGCCGACTTTTTGGACCTTGCCATGAACATCGACTCCCAGGAGAAGATGATCGACGCCAAGGCCAACAAGTTTGAGAAGTACATTATCCGCAAGGCCTTCGACGACAAGGAGACCCCGTACCTGCCTGACAACATTCTGTGGCGCCAGAAGGAGCAGTTCTCGGACGGTGTCGGCTACGGATGGATTGACTCGCTCAAGGACTTGGCCGAGAAGACGGTCACGGAGCGCCAGATGAAGCACGCGGAGCGGCTATTCCCCTACAACACGCCGCAGTCCAAGGAGGCCTATCTGTACCGCAGCATCTTCCAGAACCACTTCCACCGCGAAGTGGCTGCGGAGACTGTGCCTGGCGGCCCCAGCATTGCGTGCAGCACCCCGCGGCCATTGAATGGGACGAGGCGTTCAAGAACGCCGCCGACCCGTCCGGCCGCGCGATCAGCGGCGTGCACGTGGACGCGTACGCCGAGTAAGTCGAGCCTTTAGAGAAGATAGTCGTCGCTGCTAATTGCATCTTTCATACAAGTCTTTGAACTGCAGTCTTTGCGAGTGGACGTGTTGTCTGGTCTTATAGCGGATCATGAGCTGCAACACCAATCGCGAAACTACCGGACAAATACCAAACGAAACGTACGACCATTTGATAGCAAAGTGCACTCACGTAGTTCGTACTCTGCTAGTTGCAGTATCCATGAGCAGCTCCATTCTTCCGCACCTACAAGATGGCGGTGCCATAAGCTCATCAACGCTCGGGTTGCTGCCACCTTTGGTGACCAATGAAGCGGGTACTTCGTCAAGCAACAACCAGAAAAGTCGGCTTAAACCGCCTCGCCGTCGAGCCTTGGTACCCAGTGCATCTTCATCTACGGCGATGAAGTTACCAGCACTGGGGAAGCCCCAGCAGCTTTCGAAATGCAATCAGGAAGATGAAGAAGAAAAAGTCATCACAACCATGCAGATGAAGAAGAGGAGAAGCGTCACGGTTTGTCCAGCAGCAGGACATCGGCCTCCTCTCGGTCTTCTTTGAGTCATCCACAA
This sequence comes from Phytophthora syringae, assembly GCA_012656105.1. Classification (NCBI taxonomy): domain Eukaryota; phylum Oomycota; class Peronosporomycetes; order Peronosporales; family Peronosporaceae; genus Phytophthora; species Phytophthora syringae. The sequence continues at coordinate 36,739 of JAAKBD010000317.1, read as the reverse complement.
GACAAGAATCGCGACTTCATCAAAGAACTGGAAGAGAAGAAGCGGAAGGAGAAGGAAGACCGAGTTCGACAGGAGAGACGCAAGCAGAAACTCCACGAGAAGAAGACGCGCAAAATCCTTCAAAAGGCGGACGCACGACAAAAGAATGCGTCATCTTCTCCTGAGGTGGAGAACGTTATCACCGAGATTTCGGCCCAGGGCGAACCACAAGAAGATGAAGAAGGCCCTGCAGAAGCTGAAAGGAGAAAGGAGAAGGCTAAACGACAAAAGCGTTTGCTGAAGAAGCAGCAGGCGCATTTAGCGCAAATTCAGGCAAAGCAGCGCGAAGAACAAGAGCAGCAAGAACTGGAGAAGGAACGGGAGCTTCGCAAGCGAGAGAAGGTGACTCAAACGGTTCTTCTCAAGATTCAAGACTCTATCAACCAAAGTGCAACGGAGACGGAGGATGAATCACTTGCTACTGTTATTGAAGAGAAAGAGGAGACTCCACGGCACCAAGTGAGCGCGAACAACCAAGTTGTACTAGAAGAACAAACGGAGGAGCAGAAACAACGAGCTAAGGAAAAGCGTGAAGCTATTCACCGCAAACAGCAGAAGTATCTGCAGAAATTGACCGACCAACGCAAGCAGAAGCTGAAAGAGGACGAAGACGCACGAATTTTGCAGGAGAAGCGTAAGAAGAAGACGCAGAAGGAGGCTCAGCAACGTCTCCAAGAAACTGCTGCTAGACATCAAGCATTGGCTGAGGCAAGACAGAAAGAAGAAGAAGTCGCAGCAGCGGCAGCAGCAGCTGAAAAGGCCGCAAATGCAGGTCCACCGGTGGATGTGGACGCGATGATTGCTCGTCTTAGCAAACTGAAGGCCCGCGACGTGGAAATTATTCCCGAAGCTCGAGACTTTGCGTCCTGGAAGAAACGACACGGAGTCGCAATGGACCAGAAGGTGTTTTGCATGACGGGCTGCTACCCTGTCATTCGGGAAGAGCTCGAGAAGCGCGGGTGGTTTTTCAATCAGGATCGAGTCTCGCCTTACTTCGACTTCAAATGGACGCTGAAGAGTGACGAGCTGAGAGCGTTCAAGCTCGAAAAACACCAATTCGTCAACCATTTCAGTCAGAACGCGGCGATCACGACCAAAGTGGGGCTGCTCCACAACTTGCGCAGCGCCGTGTGGCACCAAAGCGTCGATATCGACGCCATGTTCCCCGTGCATACGACCTCAACGATCCAATGGACATGGACAACTTCGTCCAGGACTTTCGCTATGGTGTGGCGGAAGGTCTTCTCAAACAATTGGCAAGACGAGGTTTGCGCCGCAAAAACAAACTTCCAAGAGCGATGGGCGCTAATGAGGCACTGGTGGATGTGGTGCTGAGCGTTGCAAGGAAGAAAGTCAAGAGCAAACGACCAGAGAGCATCAACGTCGAGTCTGTCAATACCCATGACCCGCTAGAAGAAAGCGTGGATAACCCTTTAGCGACTGGTGTGATCGAGCTGGTGACAGATTTGCAATGGGAAGTTCTGACGAACTGTTCGTTGGACCAACCTGGGAAGCTGCGTGCGTCCTTAATGTACCAGAAGAAAACCTACGCAGAAGACAAGGACGGGTTGCTCGTTGGTGAGAGTAAAAGCACAGACACGGTGTTATCAGCTCGCGAAAAAGGATGCAGCGATACAGTGAAAAATGCAGATTGATGCATTTAATCGGGAGAAAGCTCGACTCAGCGACCTCATGGCCCATGTTTCGGTTGTCCGTGACGGAGCATTTGACGAGGCCATTCAACTAGCTAAAGAACTGGAGAACTTGTGTGCTCAGTTCCACATTAATGGTGGTGCAGAGTTCATGCTGTCAGAGCCGCACCCGGCTGCAGCTACAAACACGAGCCAAAATGTTTGGATCGTCAAGCCAGCAGGAATGTCACGAGGCCGCGGCATTCGCGTGTTCAACGACTTGGATCAATTGTTGGGGTACGTGGACGTGGAGAACCACAAAGAGTGTCAGTGGGTAGCGCAAAAGTACATTGAGAACCCGTTGCTGCTGTGCAAACGCAAATTCGACATTCGCCAATGGGTTTTGGTGACTGGATGGGACCCCCTCACCGTGTGGTTTAACGAGGATTGTTACCTGCGTTTCTCGTCGGAGGAGTATTCGATGGACGACTTGAGCGACCAGTACGTGCACTTGACGAACAACTCGATCCAGAAGTACAGCGACAAGTTCAACGACGTGTACGGGACGGACGACGGCGAGATGCAGGTGGAGGGCAATATGTGGCACTCGGACGACTTCAAGCAGTTCTTGGCCTCGAAACTCGGGAAACCCGAGATTTGGGAGACTCAAATGCACCCGCGGATGAAGGAGATCGTGGTACAGTCGTTGCAGTGCGTGCAGGACCAGATACAGCACCGCAACAACAGTTGCGAGTTGTACGGCTACGATTTTATGGTGGACGAGAACCTGAAGCCGTGGCTGATTGAGGTCAACAGCTCTCCAGCGTGTGACTACAGCACACCCATCGCAAAACGATACGTGGAGTCTGGCTTGTCAGGTATTCTCAAAGTTGTGGTCGATCACCGCGAATATGAACAGAACAAGCGGAGTGGACTGGAGGAGCCCGACACGGGGTGCTGGAGCCGCATCCACAAGGCCGAGTATGTTGGCAAGCCCATGTCGGCCCACGCTGTGGATTTTCAAGTGAAGGGGTCAAAGGTGCAGCGTAGTCGACGCAGTGCCAGGGTGTTGAAATCGAGCAGCAAAATGGCAGCCAGTGGCAGTGCGAGCAGCGTCGCATCGTGTGGTGGCAGGACAAGTCTTATTGCCGAAGAGGAGAAGAGCGACGAAGCTGTTCCGGAACCAGTGGATGAAGATGGCAATGACACTGGAATGGAGGATGGCCACGGTGATGTTGGAGATGATAGTATTGAGGACGGCGAAGGTGATAAGGACAAGTCTTGCAGTGATGGCGATGAAGAAGTTTTGCATGTTGAAGACAACAGGGAAGAGGACGCTAAAAAGGAGACGATGACACCATTGCCGGACGGAAACACGTCAAACGAGGATCACAACACGCTGGACGAGATCGACCCACTTTTGTAAACACGAAACAGCTAACTTTGAAGCCACTTCAGAAATGTTTAAACGTTTTAACAACAGTTTCTGTAAACATTAGAAACAGCTGTCGCAAACCTACGCCAACTGATATACCGACCCCGAGCCGGTTTACAGGTTCGCGGTCGGTATATACCGGTAGATACGGAGCGTGCCATTTCAAAGAAAAATCTCTTGGTCGGACACCGAAGTGGTCTGCTGGCACAAGATACTTTTACTTGCTACGCCTGCTTCGCAGTGACCCAGCCTTGGCCGTCACTGCATGTGCACAGTGCCGACATCCCTTAGTTCCGCCGGCCGGGACGCATCCTGGGTGTCGGCCTTGCCTTGCAATTGCAAAAGTGCTTGCGCCTACAGGAAGATGTGCTGATTTGGCAGACAACCTCCATCTTTGAATATGTGTGCGTCACACGAGACAAAACCGTTTCAAACCCCATACCAATTCTCCTGTATTCAACATCCCCTCTGGAATCCGATTACAATTTCAAACTACGTCCCCGTCCACCCGCTCAGACGTACGGTACCGGTCCGCCGTAGCGCTCATTTCCGCCATTCCGGAATTGGCGTCCAAGAGCTCACATAGGAGCACGACCGCCCCTCTTCCCCACCGCTTCGCAACACCATGGCCTCCTCCTCCTCCGCGCTGCAGCAGAGTCTGGGCGAGTCCGAAGTCTTCGACCTCGTGTGCGACTACCTGCGCACGCGCCAGTTCTTCGAGGCCGAGCGCACGTTGCGCTCCGAGCGCGAAGCCACGAGTTCCCCGCGCGCGTCTTCCCCGCCGCCGTCAACCAGCAGGACGCCGCGCCCGTGGAAGACCTCTCCGCCCCTTCTCTGGCCTCTCGCCTTGAGTTCATGCTGGAGCGCAGCTACGTGACGCAGCTGGTGTCGGGCACGGGCCAAGCCGAACCGGAGAAGATCTTCGTGCCGCGCCACGAAGTGGACACGAACCCCAAGCGCGCACGCGCCAACCTGGACGGCAACGAGGCGCTGGAGATCGATGACGTCAACCGCAACACACTGCGGGACGGCGACGAGCACGAATTCAACATCAGCACGCGCCTCGTGAGCTTCGAGGCGTGCAAGGACGACCCGCACGGCTCGGCCACCATGCCCATCTACCAGACCTCCACCTTCGCGCAACCTTCGGGCACCACCTTTGGCGCCTACGACTACACACGCTCGGGCAACCCCACGCGCGCCGCGCTGGAGCGCCAGATGGCCGAGCTGGAGGGCGGACACCGCGCCTTTGCCTTCACGAGTGGCATGGCCGCGCTGTCCGCCGTCTCTCGTCTGGCGCACGCTGGCGACGAGATCGTGCTCTCGGACGACTCGTACGGAGGAACGTACCGCCTGCTCAGCAAGGTGGCCACCAAGAACGGCGTGATCGTCAAGTACGTGGACCTGTCGGGCCCGAACGGCCCCAAGAACCTTACGGAGGCACTCTCGGACAAGACGAAACTGGTCATGATGGAGTCCCCCACCAACCCCATGCAGCGCATCTGCGACATCAAGCGGCTCGCGGCAGCCGCCCACACGGTCGGCGCCCTCCTCTCGGTGGACAACACGATGATGAGTCCCATTCTGCAGAACCCGCTGCAGCTCGGCGCCGACATTGTGGTGCACTCGGCCACCAAGTTCGTCTGCGGACACAGTGACACCATGTCGGGGATTGTCATCGCCAAGGACCCGGAGCTTTGCCGTGACGTGTACTTCTACCAGAACGCCGAGGGCACGGGCCTGGCGCCGTTCGACTGCTGGCTGCTGCTGCGCGGCGTCAAGACCATGAGTCTGCGCGTGCTGGCGGCCCAGAAGAACGCCGTCAAGGTGGCAAACTTCCTCAACGACCACCCGCTCATCCAGAAGGTGCACTACACCAACTTGCTGCCGGAGAGCTCGCCCGACCGCCAGATCCACGACTCGCAGGCGCGCGGCTGCGGCTCGGTCGTGTGCTTCCGCACCGGCTCGCTCGCCTTCTCGCAGCACCTGCTGACGGTGACCAAGCTGTTCAAGATCACGGTGAGCTTTGGCAGCGTCAACTCGTTGATCTCGCTGCCCGGTGCCATGTCGCACGCCAGCATCCCCGAGGAGGTCCGCAAGGCGCGCGCGTTCCCGGAGGACCTGGTGCGTCTTTCCATCGGTGTTGAGGACCCGAAGGATCTCATCAAGGATCTGTCCCAGGCGCTGCAGTCGTACGTCCCTGCTCAGGAGTAAACGAGTCTTTCCGCCGGCAATCCCGCGGGACCCTCTGAATTCGGGTGGGGCTGGTAAGAAGCCCAGCCACCCTTCATGGGGTCAGCGCATTCACGGAGCATTTCCCAGACCGGCCAAGTGCTGTCATCGAAGACAGCGCTTCGCTGCGTCGGGGTCTCTTGTGAGTGCGTCGGATCATTCACCCGTAGCACACGACGGTGTGCTGCGCAGTTTGAATCCACGTGTGAAGTGTCGAGATCAGCCAAAGTGTGAGAGCATAGTCGGCAGCTACCCACAACAAGTTAGTATAAATGTTAGTGTTGGTGGGAGCTTGCAGCTGTGCTGTCTCGAGCGTTGATAGAACCCGTCGTGACGATAGTATTGAACAAAGTATCATCTTCACCCGGTACAACCTGCCACATCGTCTTCTTGCAGTTCACTTTGACGCTTGCGAAGAAGAGCGAAAACAGGTCGAGGCCGAGACGTGTCACCGGTCAAGTGGTGCCCTGCTTGGCGATTTGCACTTGACCGACAAGCCATGTGAGCATGAGCGCTGTTCACGCCAGCAGAATTGAGACACGGGCATTGCCCTCGTTGTGGAGGCAACACGTTGGCGGCCACAATCGACTAACCGACCGCTTGTCAGACAACTTGTCTCTCTCTGCTTCCGTTCAACACATGGATATACCCCGTCAACAGTGGCCAGAAAGTGGCGCTAGTGTATAGGATAGGACAGCGGTGGCAGACCGGTGACTTGGCGCTAGATCATTCGCCGCTACGGCTGCACCGTCTCGGATACAAGGTGAGAGAGACCGAGCTCATTTGCAGGCGAGCGCTTTTGTAATCTCGTTGAGATTCTCGTTACAATCAATCGCGCCAAAGAGCAGCGAAATCGCAGAGCCAGCAAGGAAGAGGATGTGCTGGCATTTTGTCGGCTGGTCCAGACCACCTCAGCTAGCAAAACGCTCACTCCTCCTGCGGTTATTAACCACAGATTCGATGGGCGTGAGTCTCCCATTGCACGTTGGTTGATTGAAGGCCGTCGCGGTGGTACACCGGACACGATTGCATCCGTAGTGAGGTGAAGTTCACCGTGAACGACTGGCCCATGGCCGTCCCGCTGCGTCAACTTGTCTTTGGGGCTCGTGCTGGTCCATTAGCAAGCATTGTCGCAATCACCTGGATTGCTCGCTGTTGGACCAGCAAGACTGACTTGGCATCAGTGTGGAACACAGCACCTGATTCCTCGTGGTAAGCTCGCGCAGAGGGGAAATGATACCGGTACTTGCCGCCCTTTGGCATTCCGCTGGTCAAGCGTCGAACTCTCACACACCAACGGAATAGCGCGAGATGCACTGCAATTGCCTCACCCTTCGCCGCCGCCGCTTGCAGAGCGCCATTGGTCGTTGTGTATCCATCCGTGGTAAAGCTGTAGCGCCCACCCATCTTGTCGCCCCGTTGTACAGCCGTGCGCTCACTTGCGTCCACTATGGCAGATGTATGCTATTCGACGGTTTTGGGCGGTTGCGGGTCGGTTTTACCCCGACCCGTACCTGCCCCCACTCGATCACTTTCGATTTTGCGGGGCGTCGCGCGCGGACCAAGAGCCTCTTTAGACAACCATGTGTAAAGTGGAGTTGAAGAGCAGTTTGCCGCCCATGGCCCCCGTGGAGCCGCAGGCCGCCAAGCCCAAGTTCGTCCTGGCCCACGAGCCGCAGAGCGAGTTCCACTGGACGCCCACGGACGAGCCGCACGCCACGCGGCGCAAGCTCATCATGGCCAAGTACCCGGAGGTGAAGAAGCTCTTCGGCCACTGCTGGAAGACTAAGTACATCATCGCGGCCACCGTGGCGCTTCAGACGTACCTGGCGCTCACGGCGCAGCACATGTCCTGGCCCGTCTACCTCGGCGTGCTGTACGTCGTGGGCGGCACGGCCAACCACGGCATGATGATGGGCATGCACGAGGTCTCGCACAACTTGGGCTTCAAGAAGCCCTTCCACAACAGGCTGCTGGGCATCTTCGCCAACCTGCCCATCGGCGTCCCGTCCTCCATCTCGTTCAAGCGCTACCACCTCGAGCACCACCGCTACCAAGGAGAGGACGGCGTGGACGTGGACCTGCCCACGGACTTTGAGGGCAAGATCTTCACCAACAAGTACACCAAGCTCGTGTTCCTCATCTTCCAGCTCTTCTTCTACGGCGGCCGCCCGCTCATCGTGAACCCAAAGACCCCGGGCATCTGGGAGTTCAGCAACCTCGTCATCTGCTTCGCCTACAACTACGCCATCTACGTGTTCGGCGGCCTCTCGGGCCTCTTGTACCTGCTGGTCGGCACGCTGCTGGGCTGCGGCGTGCACCCCGTGGCCGGCCACTTCATCGCCGAGCACTACGAGTTCGTGCTGGGCTACGAGACGTACTCGTACTACGGCATCCTCAACCGCGTCACGTTCAACGTGGGGCTGCACAACGAGCACCACGACTTCCCGTTCGTCGCGGGCTCGCGGTTGCACGAGGTGCGCGCGCTCGCCCCCGAGTTCTACGAGAACCTGCCGAGCCACACGTCGTGGGTCAAGGTGCTGGTGGACTACGTCATGGACGACAACATCACCGCCTACTCCCGCGTCAAGCGCCACAACCTCACGGACGACGTCAAGGAGAAGATGAAGAGCGATTAGACAGACGCACGGACCGCTTCAGTCGGCGTCATGGGAATGGCGTCCTGTATCAATCCCCTGTCGCTGAATTTGTGCTACTTAGGAAACAGCAATACCAACGGCAAATTGTATCTCTTCTGTTTGGGCAATTTGAAACGAAGCCACCTTGTTTCTGGAGCTACAACCTCCGCAGACGATGCATCACCTGCAATACGCTTGTCCTACTGGGCCGTACGCTTTGCCTTTCAGCTCGAAGCAACTGACGGACTAGCGTCCTAGGCTTGTCGCTTGGGCCCGTTCGGGTTGCCCAACGTGAACAAGCGCGGCGCGATGGACATGGACATGAGCTCCTGGAACAGCAGCTTGCACGAGTATGGGATGTGGATCTGGGAGATCTGCGTCTTGTTGCGGCAGGTGCGGCACTCGAACGTCATCTTGCGCAAGTTGGCAATGGCGATGATGCCGCAGATATCGCACACGTGCACACGGTAGGCGTCCGAGTTGGCGAACAGGCGGTCCATGAGGAAGTTGGCCGAGCCGTGAGAGATCAGACAATCGCGCTCCATCTCTCCCATACGCAAGCCACCCTCGCGAGCACGACCTTCCATGGGCTGGCGCGTCAGCATTGTCACGGGACCCCGCGAGCGCGAGTGGATCTTGTCGTCGACCATATGCTTGAGGCGCTGGTAGAACGTGGGTCCAATGAAGATCTGCGCAGTCAGGCGACGACCAGTGTGGCCACTGTACATGACCTCGTTACCGTGCTTCTGGTAGCCCAGGTTGTGCAGTGTGTCGGCAATAGCTTGGACGGTCACATCCGTGAACGGAGTGGCGTCACCTTCGTCACCCGTTTGCGACGACACTTTGCCGAGGAGACACTCGACAAGATGCCCCACCGTCATACGCGACGGAATGGCGTGAGGGTTCACAACGATATCGGGCGTGATGCCCTCCACCGTAAACGGCATGTCTTCTTGACGGTACGTCATACCAATCGTACCCTTCTGTCCGTGACGCGATGCAAACTTGTCACCAATCTGAGGAATACGAATGTTGCGGAAGCGCACCTTGGTGAACTTGAAACCATCAGCGTTCGTGGTCAGCATCACGCTGTCAATAATACCATTCTCGTGGGAGCGGAGAGCTGTACTCGCGTCACGCTTCTGGTGACGCTGCTCCAGGGAGGAGTCCTCAGACTGCGGCAGCGGCGACGTCTTACCAATGATAATATCATTACCACTGACACGCGTGCCAGGAGCCACCAAACCATCGTTGTCCAGCTTGTGGTAGCTGCCGTGACGCAGGCCCAGACAATTTTCACGAGAGGGCTTCTCGAACTCCTCGCAGTTGGCGCCACCAGCACCACCACCAGGCCCACCGTGCGGGCTTTTGTTACGCTCTTGGTCGATGTAGCAGCGGTAGAAAGTAGAACGGAAGAAACCGCGGTCGATCGCACTCTGGTTCATAATCAATGAATCTTCCTGGTTGTAGCCCGTGTACGACGCGATACCCACGATAGCGTTAATACCAGACGGCAACTCACGGAAGTGCAAGTACTCCATTGCACGTGTAGTAACCAGCGGCTTCTGCGGATAGTTCAGCACATTGGCCATGGTGTCCATTCTTGCGCGGAAGTTGGAGCAGTAAATACCCATGGCCTGCTTACCCATAGCAGATTGGTACGTGTTACGCGGCGACTGGTTGTGATCGGGGAACGGAATAATACTGGCACAAATGCCAAGAATCATAGACGGGTGGATTTCACAGTGCGTGTGGATCTGCGATCCCGTGCCGACGTCCTTCGGCTCCATGGCAATCATACACACTTCCTCTTCTTCTGTATCGATAAGCTCCACCACACCATCCGTCAGCAAATTGTGCCAGCGGTAGTTTGTGATCTTGTGGTTCTGCAACTTCACCACCTGCTCCTTCTGAAGCAGTAACTGGTTATCCTCCACAATAAACAGCGGACGACACACGCGGCCAGCATCGGTGTAAATGCGGAGCTCCTTGTTCATGAGGTCGCGAATAACCGACACTTCAGCATCGATATCCACACACCGACGCAGCGACCGCAGTGTGCGGATCAACTCATTCGGTTCACGATGCACACCCACCCAGTTACCATTCACGAAAATCTTTGTGGAGTGTGGGATAATCTGCGGCTTGATTTCCTCCAAGTTTTCTGTTGCCCACTCTTCCAGGAATTCCAGAATAGGCGCCTGTGGCGAACCCACCGAAATATAGGCCATCAAGGCCAAGTTCTTCACGAGTCCGACTGCCTGGCCCTCGGGTGTCTCGGCTGGACAAATCATACCCCAATGCGTGTTGTGCAGCTGGCGTGGCTGGGCCTGCTTACCTTCACGGCCCAGTGGCGTGTTCAAGCGACGCAAGTGAGACAATGACGACGCATACGTCAGTCGGTTCAGCACCTGCGAGACACCGGCCTTAGACGCACTCTTCTGCATACCCCAGTTGCCCGTGGCCAGTGAGTACCGCAGACCGTTGGTGATCGTGCGCGAGCGGATAGCCAGAGTCAAGTTGAAGTCCTTGCCGTTGTCCACACACTTCTGCAGGAACGACTTGACATCCTTGGTCAATTTCTTGAACAGGATACGGAACAAACCGCCGAGCAGCGGGCCAGCCAAATCCAGACGCTTGTTACCGTAGTGATCACGGTCATCCTCACCGATGCGTCCAAGCGAGCACATGAGCAGCTTGTGCACGACGTAACCCAGGAAGTACGCCTTCTTGGTCTCGTTGTGGTCCTCCACACCAACATGAGGAAGCATCTCCTTCTGCAGAATGTCCTGTGCGTAGCGGATACGGTCGGACTTGCTCACGTTGATGGCGCTACCACGACGACCAATGAAATCCAGAGCCACCTCCTGCTCCTGGATCACGAAGGCCTCTTCCAGCGAGGACTTGAAGCGCTCCATGAGCTCTGCGTCCGAGAAATCGTAACAAATGTGCTCGAGGATTTCACGGTCTGCAACGAACCCCAGCGCGCGGAAGATGATGACCACGGGGATATCCTGCCGAATGTACGGGATCACCGCTCGGATCTGGTTCCCGGTGATGGCGCTTTTGCCGCCGCCCTTCTGGTACATCTGCACGTACATGGTACTGGTCGGACGCACGCCGTGCTCCACGTGGGACCGGGTCTCGCACACCCAGCTGTACTTGGACGCCGCGTTCTTGCGGAAGCAGTAGACGTGGTTGTTGCTCATGCGCTCCTGGGCAATCAGCACCTTCTCGCTGCCGTTGATGATGAAATAGCCGCCTTGGTCGTACACGCACTCGTTGAGCTCCGTCAGCTCCTTGTCCGTCTTGTGGGTGAGCACGCAGTACTGCGAGCGCAGCATGATGGGCACCATGCCGATGAACTCCTTGGGGGTCTCCACCTGGTCGTACGGCTCCATATCTTCGAGGTTCGCGGGTCCCGAGGCCGGCGCCTGGTACTTCTGACACACCACGTCCACGTACAGCGGCGCCGAGTACGTGAGGTTGCGCAGCCGCGCCTCGTGCGGGAACATGACGCTCGTGGAGCCGTCGGCCTCCGTCATCGTGGGCTTGGACAGGTAGATTTGGCCGAAGCTGATGTTGTATATGGTGTCCGTGTTGGCCTTGGCCTGGCCGGGCGCGTACTGCGCCTCCGGGTTGATGCGGATGGAGCGCGAGTCGTCCACGAGCTCCTGCATCGTGTTCTGGATGAACTCGTCGAACGAGTCCAGCTGCTGGCGCACCAGCCCCTTCTCCTCGAAGTAGCTGGAGATGACGGCCCACGCGTCCTCCTGGGACACGGCGGTGCCGGCCGCCAGCCCCAAGTCGCCGGCCTCCTCGCGCTCCGTGTCGCTCTCCATCGGGTTCTCCCAGCTCATTGCAGCGATCGAGAGAATTGCGGAATAACTCGAGGGGGCTAAAGGGCGACGAGGCGTCGCACTTTGACGGAGCACAACGGTACCAGACCCGTTTTAGAGATCTACCGGTGTTTGGCGACGGTATGCTGTTTGAAAGTACCTTTGAATAAGCATACCGTATGCTGTCCCAACAAAGTGCCTCCAGCTTGGTGGTCGCCAGCTGGGGCGGCATAGCAAGACACTTGTCCGGACAAGTGTCCGCACTCAAAAATGGTCTTGATCGTATGATTGCAGGCTCAAACGGGCATAGAGACGGTATAAGAATGGTGCTGTCTTTCAAAGACAGCCCCAATCTTTCCAGGCCAGGTCCTCCCGTTGCATACATTTTTCCCTCCTCGACCGTCCCAGAAAGTCCGCACGTTTGCAACTCAGTTTTTCCTCCCTCCCACAAACGCACACGAAAGTCGCCGCACAGTGCGGAATCGGCCTCTTCCAGTCCACAAGCAAGACCACCACTCTGGCGATGGCGTCGGCCGCGTGCATCCAGTGGATCCGCGACGAGCTGGAGGCCCACGGAGACCTGCAGCAGCTCTCGCCGCCCCTGGCCGACTCCAAGTCGCTGTGCGAGTTCGTGACGGACGGCCGCGCGCTGTGCCTGCTGACCAACGCGGTGCTGGCGGGCGAGGAGACGGAGCTGCCCAAGAAGCTGCAGCGCTCGCTGCGCCAGCTGGGCAAATTCCACGCGCTGGAGCGCGTCCAGTTCTTCATCAAGTGGTGCCGCACGCGCGCGCTGCTGGAGGAGCACCAGGTGTTCACGACGGTGCAGCTGCTGGACGAGGTGAACGAGCTGGCCGTGTCCGAGACCATCGTGGCCCTGCGCAACAAGACGCGGCCAGGCCTCAAGGCCAACAGCGCGCTCTCGCAGTACTACTTTGACACTGGGGACGACAGCCGCGCGTCCACGGGCAGCACAGCCAGCACGGGCAGCACGTCCACGGCCAACAACGCCAACCGCCTGAGCTCGTTCCTGAACAAGTTCCCGTCCGCTCCTGTGGTGGCGACGAAGGCGAAGCCTCCTGTGAACCACCGCGTGTCCCTCACGTCCAGTGTGGCCAGCAGCAACCAGTCCCCCGGGAGGAGCCCGTGCCAACGGACGAGGACGCCAGCAAGTCGCGGCTGCGCATCCCGTCCATCTTCAAGAGCACCAGCAACGCGTCGCCTACGCCCAGAAGCAGCATCGTCAGCAACACGTCCTCCACCAGCAAGGAGGACGGGCATGAGACCCGCTCGCGCTCCTGGTCCAGCAAACTCTCGGCCTTCTCGCGTAGCCACTCGACGTCGTCCAATGCGTCGGCCGCACAGTCGACGCCCATTACCCCGTCCGCTAAGGAGACGGGCCATGACACGCCCCCGTCGTCGCCGCCAGCTTCCCCGCAGAACCGAGTGAGCATCCCCTCTGCGTTCAGTGCCGCGCCAGTCCCGGCTGCCCCCAAGTCGGCGTCCAGACTCGCGGCGTTCCTCAGCAGCGTGGAACCGCCGTCAGGAAGTGCCAAACCGGCGTCCACTGCCCCTTCCCAGGGAAGGAGCCGGCTGTGGAAGCCACGCCGGAAGAAGACGAAGAGTCTGCTTGTGAGGACAACCAGGCGGAGGAGGAGCAGACGCCGATCGAGGAGGAAATTCCTGCCGAGGAGGAAAGTGCGAAGCCTGAGGTTGAGGTTGAGCATGAACCTCTGGAGAAGCCGCCGTCGAGCTCCAAGTTGTTTGCCTTTCTGCAGGCTGTGGAGCCGGCTAGCGTAGTGCCGACTATGCCGGAGGTGTCGGCTCCCGAAGTGGATGATGATGACGACTTTGTTTCGGTGGAAGCCGAGGAAGCTACTCCTGCGGAAGAAGAGAGCCCCGCTGTTGAAGAGGAAGTTGCCCCTGTCGAGCAGGCCGTCGACAGCGAGAACGAGGAGGTCGAAGTTAAGGAGGAGGAGCATGTGGTTACCCCGGATGCCCTGTCGGAAGTAGGTGACGCCACTCCTGAAGTGCACGAAGAGGTGTCGGCGGAGGCCACGAAGGAAGAGACGTCGGAGGAGGAACTGGAGGAAGCTCCTGAAGATGAGACACCGGAGAAGCAGGAAGTCGAGGATGCTGCTGCTGGCGCTGTTGTGTCCCCGGAACTTTTGAAGAAAACGAGCGTCTTGCTTCTGAAAATGAAACTCTGACGCAGAAGCTGGAGACGGCTCAGGTTGATGTCTCGACAAAGAACACAGAACTGGAGGCCATTAAGGAAGAGTTGGAGCTGCTGAAGGCGAAGCTTGCAGAGGAGCAAGCTCGTGCACAGGAGAAAGTTCTGGCTGCAGAGCAGAAGCAGGAAGAGCTAGCTGCGGCGGCGCAATTGGAGCTCGCTAAGGTGAAGCAGGCAGGGGGCGATGCATCTTCGGCTGTGAAGGCGGCTAAGGAAGCGAAGGACCAGGTGAAGGAGCTGACCATCCAGAACGAGAGCCTTAACGCTGATTTAACAAACCTGCGCGAAGAGGTGCAGACGCTAGAGCAGTCAGTTCAGCTTGCACGTGACAGTGAGGAGGCAGCAAGGTACGCTGCGCAGGTCGCTTTTGCAGCTCGGGACTCTGCCGACGATGTGAACCAGCAATTGAAGGACCAGCTCGCACAGCTTGAGAACTAGATGAGCATTGTAAGCCGTAACGTACACGCTAGGGTCGAAGGCCTGTGAGCGTGAGGTAACGAGATGATTAATTTTGAATTGTTTCGTACTGATTGCCGCTTCTGCGAGCAGCTTGGTGCTTAGCTTATATCGAGTCTGTCTGGTAACCTGCGAGGCTTCGTCGCAGAACTAACGCGCTAGCAAAGCCTACGATCATAAAGAGGCACACGACCACGGCCAGCAGCCCAAGAAGGTGAAGCGTACTTCGGAGATACGCTTGGACGTCCGCAGCTGACCACTCGGGGCATTTGCCACACTTGGCAATCTACAAGGCAGCAATGAGTTAGTCTCTTGAGAAAGAGCTTGACAGGAGCTATGATACGTACATCGTTTTGCTCGTAACTTTGGTCGGCTGCGGTGTTCAGGATCGTCATGTCCTCGTAGCAAGCGCTATCTGTGCTAAGACTTCCGCTTGAGGAATTGCATGACACCCAGTAGTCATCGTCCGTGTGCATGGCACCTTCGCACGGGATCATCTCGGCCAGCACGTCAGTGCAGTTGCTACAGCCCGGGAGATCGATATCACACGCCAGCGTCGAGCTCGTGTGTGCATTGTACGTTGAAGCTAAATTGTCCGAGAAGGAAAACGCGCCCACGGAGCACACCAGCAGCGCAACGAGGCATCCAGCTAAGCCGACACTGTACTGTGAACGCGTAAACCCAAGTCAGCCTCACCCCACCAGCTCACATACAGCACAGCCAACGTACGATGAGGAGCAGCGATCGACTCTTGGCTCTCGATCCAATGACCCCCAACACCGACAGCGCCACCATGAGCGTCCCGACTACAATGAAGATGATCGCTGCAACAACAACAAAACATCATTAGAACCTGTCTCCAGTCTCTCCACCCGAGCAAAAACCCTACCGATCCACTTCTGACCGGACGTCATCTCGTCGTGCACTTTGACCGACAAGCCGAAGATGAAGAGCCCCGCGCCTAGCAGCGTGAAGACGGCGTTCATCACCGACAGCATGCTGCGCATGACGATGGGCACCGTCACGATGCGCACCACACAGTACATTGCCGCCAGCACAAGCACCATACAGGCCACGCCCACTGCGCCGATAATGGCCACTCGGTGCTCCAGGAACTGCACCGTGTCGCTGTACGTGCTGCAGCAGGAGGTCGCCCGCAGCGCCGCCAGGACGTCCTCCGTCCAGTGGTGCTTGACCCACGACTCGAGCGCATCGTGGAAGAAAAAGGCGGCGTAACAGGCCACGAAGAGCCCGGCGACCAGCAGGAAGTTGGCGAAGAAGAAGAGCAGCAGCACGCGGCTCTTGTCCCGCCCGGCGCCCACGAAGCCCAGCGCAGAGAGCAGCACGACGCACCCGCCCAGGGCCGCCAGGGCCGCCGCGCTGGCCGCGAACTCGGTGGACAGAACGAGGTGCAGCGCCAGCCCCAGCAGCGACACGCCGCAGCAGAAGCTCAGCAGCGTCAGCAGCCGGAGGAACTTGCGCGACGGACGCATTTTGGGCACTGAGCAGCGAGTGATGCGCTATTACCGATGGATATTTTTACCCAAAAGGCGCGAGAGCTATTTCGATGATATATTGGATGTCAAAGGCTAGGTAGTCGCTTGTATGCATTTTTGCAGGTAATATTGACACATGGCTACACTTCACGGTGGTTGAGCAACAGATAGCTGTAAATATCTGCCACAACAAAGCTGGGAATAGATGTGGAACCAACTGTAAATGGGCATTTACAATCCTTTGCTGCGCTGACGGCAATTGCATTAAATGAACACTATTTCTCACTTTGTATTCGTTGAGCCCGCCACTTATTATTTGCGCTAACGCATTCAATCAGATCTACTAGCATGAGTGGATGTACCGACCCGCAGAGATCGAGATGTTACCGAAGGCCAGTATTAATACAGACATGAAGAACGTCAGGAACGGATCGTTCTGGTTGAAGCTGCCGAAGTCGACACCTTGCATTGCCTCGACGTGGCAGGCAAAGAAATCCACGACCATCTCGACGCTCACCTGGAAGGCAAAAAGGCTGAACTGGTTCAATCTTTGGGTAGCTTCGGCCTCTTCGCTGGAAGACGCGATGAATTTGTACTGCGGATGGTTCCAGAAGAAGAACATGATGGCGTACGAACAACCCATGGTCATGAAACCACAATGCTGTCCAACTAAGTGGGAGCAGATAAGACAAGTAGGTAGGAGCTAGAGGTAACGTACACGGTCCGTAGACCAACCCCTCTGGGGTTTAGAGACGGTAGGGAGAAGACGTTGTTTGGCGGCCTGCAACCGCGGGTGGTCTTTGAGCCTGTCCTCGTGCCACAGTATCCCGAACATGTAAATATAGATGGAGAGTGAATCCTTTCCTGCGCGTCCGAAGACCCTCCAGGTCCACTCTGTCCCACGGCCAATGGCACCGACAATCCGGCGGCCCCAGCCCCACGGGCGTTACCCGCGTTCCCCTGACCCTCTAGGCGTTCATCCTCATGATCACTCACGCTTACATGCACCTCTTGTTCTTACCGTGCTTTACTCGTTACACCTCGCCGTCCCGGACGCAGTACGAAGTACAAGGAAACCACTCGATGTTGTTGGGTAAGGCCGGCCTCCTTGCCGCAGAACCTCACGCGTAGTAGATTAGTCTTAACGCGAACTTCTCTCTCTTAGTCCGAATTGCAACTGAGTTCCCTAGTTTGCCTGCTTCTCCCCGCTCCAAAGGGCAGCGCCTCTCCGCTCGTCCCTCTCTTAGCAACCGGGTTGCTCAATCACGGTTCCTCGTCGCCTCTCCTGACGTCTCTGTCATGTCCTTTGTTGTTGCTGCCCGTGTCATCTCTCCTGGCGATCTTCGAACGCCTCCCTTCACTTTCGTCTTATCTCGCGATCTTCAATCACCGCTCACCACACGGGAGCCCGTATTCACTGCCACCCCAATTTGTATCCGCTGCCACCCCTGCGCGATCTTTCCACGACTGTTCACCTCGCGACCGTTCACAGAAAATGTTTAGGGGCTTAGGCAAAGCTTTCTCCTTCAACAAGTTTTACTCGTCATGGCCGCCATCTCGCCCCAGCAGTAGTTTGTTGCCGAGCAAGAGCAGGTCAGCGAGCGCGTGCAGGTCGGAGAGAACGAGCAAGAGCTAGTCTGCGAACGCGTGCAGGTCGGGGGAACGCGCAAGAGCTAGACAGCGTGCAAGCGGGGTTGGACTTCTTCGCTCAAGTGTGGGAGCCGCTGTCCGATGAATAGTGGGGCTTTCAAGTGCAGTTGCCGGTCGCAGAAGTCAACAACCTCAGATTCCAAGACAACCTCAGATCCCAAGACAGCATGAGTGGCGCCTGCCTTGCCACCCGGAGTCGTCCTTCGTATCGGCGAAAGCTGCTCAAGCAGCTGCAAACGCCTTTTCTGGCAAGCATGGCTACGCAGTTGTCAGATGTAGCGTCAAGTACGACAAGACAAAGCAGAAGAATCCTCAACGCGTCGTTCTTGCGTGCGACCGCCATGGCAAAAGGCGTCGATACGCAGGCACGGGCCCCAGACAGCGTCCCAATGTGACCTCACGCCGCTGCGATTGTCCGATGCGACTGCATCTAGTTCGAATACGTGGCGTAAATGACATTGCTGAGCGCTGGCAAATTGAGCATCGCGAGAAAGCCATTGAATACAATCACCCTCCCTCAGGTGGTCCTGTAGCGCACCCGATACTCCGCCGAGCTTCTCGAACAGACGAGGTCCAACGCACCATTATTACCGACGCTGAAACTGGCACCCGGACTGCTCAGACGCTGGCACGTATGCTGATCGAGGCGCCTGCAACGATCATAACATCGAACGATGTGAGCAACGAGCGGCGTCGGTACGTGAAGCGAGTACTTGGAGGACGGACTCGCATCGAATTCTTACTCAATAAGTTGGAGGAAGGGCGTTACTTCGTTCGCTACAAAACGGACGAGACGAATCGCCTCTCGCACTTGTTTTTCGCCTACAACGATGCAGTGGATATATACCAAGAGAACCCCGACATCGTATTGATGGACTGTACTTATAAGACCAATCGGTTTGGTATGCCGCTGCTGAATATTGTGGGGGTGACTGGAATGAACACGACGATTCACCTAGCCCAAGTTTTCTTACGTGGAGAGAAGATACCCGACTACACACGGGCTATGGAGCAGTTGAGGACATTAATGCTGGAGAGACAAGTACAGCTCCCGCGAGTATTTTTTCAGATCGAGACTTGGCGTTACTGCACGCTTTGGAGCAAGTCTTTCCAAACGTCCCTTCTCTTCTTTGCCTCTGGCATATTATCAAAGACGTAGAGAGTCACGCTCGCAAAGGAGTTTTCCGCGCGAGACGGATCCACTGGCATCTCGACCGAGGGCGCCCCAGTACAGAGATTCTACAGCGCATCGCAATTTTTGCGATGCGTTTGTGCGACTAGTGAATGCTACCTCAGAACACGAGTACGAGCTGCGAAGACGGGAACTTCATTTTCTGTCGCCGCAGGAAGCAGCCTACGTGGATGATGTTTGGTTGGAATTGTGGAGATGGAAAATTGTAAGGTGCTGGACAGATCAAGTGCTCCATTTTGGTGTCCGTGCTACATCTCGTGCGGAGGGCTACCACGCGACATTAAAGTCGTGGCTAGGTTGTTCGAACGGTGATTTTCTGTCAATTCACGAGAAGCTGACCCACTGGTGGTCACTGAGTGTGCTGTCGTATCGCGCTGCAAAAGCTAATGATGGAGTGCAAGTACCTGCGAGACTGGAGGAATGGCTGTTCGCCAATGTTGTTCGACGTGTTCACAGACATGCATTACTCCAATGCGACGAGGTTCGGCGTAATACAGAGTTACTTGTGCGTCCGTGCACTGGGGCCTTCTCGAAGTCGACCGGATTGCCTTGCGCTCACGCACTGCACCGAGCTACTCTGCTGGGCCAACCGCTAACGCTAGAAGATTTCAATGCGCACTGGTGGGTAGATCGGACGGATGAGCCCCAGCCACTTCCACCTCGGGTATTGGAGCCGCTACCTATAAGGCAGCGGCAATCGCAGAGGCGTCAAGAGCGCAAAAGGCGTCGAGGTTGTGGCGTGAACGGTACTCGGCGTGTGCCATCGGGGTTCGAGCTAAGCCTACACCAACCTTCAAATACGCCGCCATTTCCACAGCAATTTTATCCGACTGAAGAATCTCGATGCCTGCCCGAGCAACCACCACCAGCATTGTTGCCGTCAATATGGCAATTGTTCGAGTAGAAATAACGGAAATGATGAACTTTGCGTGTTATTTCGTAGCAAAGTCGCTTTACCCTTACGTAGTTCCATGCAAAGCGACTCAAAGCCCAAAGCGCCGATGGGTCTTCGCTTTTTCGTAGGAAGGAAGGGAGCCGAGGAGTTGGCACAGTATCCTGCAGGGCGTTTGGTTAACTCGGAACCCGTTGCTGTAGTCACTGGTCGTCGAGTTGAAAGCCTAGACTTGGGTCCAGCCGAAAGCCCTTCCTGCCGGCGGACGTGGTCGAAAGCCTCACGCTGTACGCGAGCGAGGCCGCAATTCAAGATGTCAGCACGCGTGACACCTGCAACAGTGCTGCCAATGAGGTAGAAAGACCGGATCTTTCTCCAATACCCGCGAGGATGTTCGAGGAGATAGCCTTCTCGAGTCGCCAAACGTTTGAGCATTGAAGTTGCAGGTAGCAACTCTCCGCTATCGAGTCGCAGCGGCCAATCCTTGTCCTTGTCGAGGACTTTGAGCACCCGAGCAATTCGGTGTCCTCGCGCATCACCAGCAACAAACTGTGGAGAATAGTAATCGACATATTCTCCTGCTAGCAGTATCTCGAAGGGCAATTGTGCCGCAGTCAGCCCTCCCCCATTATTGACCAGCTGGAATTACTCTTATCGAGATCTAAGTCTTCGAGGCGAGGAACAGATCTTTACAAGCGAAAATAATATTTTCAGTAGACGCCAGGCCAGCGGGCTGCCTGCGCTTACACAGGTGCACATTTCCATCCTGAACAGTTGCTCTCAACACTCCCTTTCACTCGAGTTTACTATGGGGTGGCAGCGGATACAAATTGGGGTGGCAGTGAATACAGGCTCCCCTCACCACACGCTCCAACTTCAACATCTCTTGTAGCCGTAGTGCTTCCCTCCACCAGCCAACACCACTCGGTCCCGATCCGCAGCTGTCCTATTCCCCGTCAAGTCGATCGTAACCGCCATTCCATGCGGTTCCTGCTTGAACTTCTGCTCGCTAGGTGCTAGGAGCACCTTCTGTCCACACAGGTATTGCACTTGCTATACTAGTGTCCGTCAGTTGGGGGTTCGTTGGCGATAGCTAGTCCCGGCACGATATGCCTGTTGAACAAGCTCTTCATCTCTCGATGAACGAGCAGCGATTTCACCGCACGAACGGATATTTCAGTGAGTGCTAGCAGTGCAGAGCCCAAGACTGAGATTTTCACATCTTGAAGTCGCATTAGGAGCATTCGCACCTGGGTGTCCACCAGAACCGTTGGAGTGGACACAAGGATGATCATCATCCGCCGGGGTAATGGTTCTTTTGTCGATAGTAAGTCTCTGGAGTGAGAATCCGTGGATTGTCGACAAAGAGGGCAGAATGCTGTCGACACACAAATTCAACAGGATCCAGGCCTGCACAATCGAGGAGCTCAATATCTCCAGAATTGCCGACACAACCTACTCCTTCTCGATACCGGAAGTGACGGGGAAAAGGCATCAGCAGGCGAAACTAAGGAGATGGGGACTAGCGATTCTGCTAAATGCGCCTGAGATCGGAGTTGGAGAACGACTGCACGTGCAGTCACAGCTCCAGTTGCGACACCCAACCAAACTCAGGCATGAGTATGACTGGGAGCTAGCGGAAGCAGACACGGCCATAGGAACAATGACCGACGCGACGGACGAGGAACTGCACACAATAGTCGTGAAGCAGCAGCCCAACGGGATCCACTGGAGAGTGCAGGAGGATCAACAAGGAGATGCCGTCACAGCAGCGGACGCGACGAAGCTGCAAAAGCGTCAACATGAAGGCAGCATCATCTTCGACGCACACCCCAGCGTCCACGGATTTCCGTGGAGGGTGAACGACAGCATAGCCAACAAGCATGTGCTTAATGTCTTGAAGAAGCAATCGTACCAGAGGTACAAAGGGGAAGACAGGAAGATCACCAAAGTGCTGGAAGGACTGCGAGACAGAGCGAAGACGAGCACTTGGCAGAGAGCAGTGATGGGGCAAACGCCGAAGCAGCTCTGGGCTCACAAGCGAGAGCTCACGGAGTACCAGGTGTGGGTAGTGTATCGGGTAGCGGTGCGTCAGCTGAACCTGTACTACGAAGGGAAAGCTCAAGACAACAGCTGCAGGAAGTTGGAGGAGTGCAAGAACTCCAAGGAGACGATGGAGCACATCTTCTGGGAGTGCCCATGTGCTCAAGCGTGCTAGACGAAGTTGATCCAGCAGTGGACCGGCGAAAGCTGGACTCAGGCCGAGATACAGTCATGGCAACGGAACTGTGCCAGCAGGCAGGCGCCGGAGCTGGGGAAACGAAGGCGAACCAAGATCAAGGTGGACACGCTGACGAGGAAAAGGAGATCAAGCAAGTGTGGAACAGGATGTGGTGGATACTAGCAAGTGTCTGCGTCACAACGCTGTGGATTCAGCGGAACCGAGTGATTTTCCACCAAGAAGAGGTGATGGCAGAAAGCAGTGTCCAGGAATTCTGGGCAACAGGACGGAGTCAACTGAAAGCACTCGCCATGCGGGAGCGCAGGACACCGGATCAGCAAATACAAGGGACACGACTATATCTCTGTCAACAGGAGATGGAGCGCAAGCCCAGAGAGCATTCAACGCAAGTGAAGGGCCCCGTACAACCACCGGACCAAGATCAGGAACCGGCGTTGCTAACCAGGCTTAGGAAATACCACACATCTAGTCGTCAATAAGGCCAAATAGATACGTCTGCCTCTCTCTTTTGTCGATAGTAAGTGCCGCTTAGCCACTTCTTGAAGAGTGAGTTTTAGTGCGATGCTCCCGATTGCGAACGCCATCAGCTCTGACTCTTGATCCATCGACGCGAACAGGTTGATCGAGTGCACG
Organism: Phytophthora syringae; assembly: GCA_012656105.1. Lineage (NCBI taxonomy): Eukaryota > Oomycota > Peronosporomycetes > Peronosporales > Peronosporaceae > Phytophthora > Phytophthora syringae. The sequence continues at coordinate 14,133 of JAAKBD010000317.1, read as the reverse complement.
TAGACGATGGCGGTCACCGACGATATGATGTTTGGAACCATACCCATGTAAATGATAAAAAAATCGGCGTACTGACGCTTTCCACGAGTAATGAGGCCGTGATGGACGCTGGGGCCTCGACTTGCCCTGCTGGGCTGACAACGTTCTCTGATGCCGTCGCTCCAAACCACGAACAGTCTCGGAATTGAAAATATTGCGCTTGCAGTACTCTCCACTGGCCAGAACGAAGTTCCCCAGAAGGAGCTCATGTACATCGCTGGTTTGTACTTGCGTTCGGGCGGTGGCAAATACGTGATAAGTATGTAGCAGCCGACGATTTCCGCAACTGTCGAGAAAATAAGGTGGGGTGTCAGGCGGTACAGTATTTTCAAGCAACATTGAGTTATGGATAGTTTGCGCGACCCTGGTTGGGTTGGCCAAGGCGCATTGCGAGAGGACTGAACCACGAACTCCTCGGGCGTTAGTTGAACGGACATCATGACCACGATAGCGGCGGAGAAGACCAAGTGGTACCAGACCCCATTGGCGGCTACGAAAGAGGCGTACGACTGCTCTGTTGGCGGTTGACCTGACACGACACTGCCCAACGTGTAGCAATATCCGAAGCACCACCCGACGAGGATGCTGATTCCGGCGTTGCGAAGTACACAAACGAGGGTCGTCAACGCCGAACGAACCCCTTTTAATCACGTTTTGGGCTGCGTACGCGTGGGAGAAGTGGGGGCCGAGCGCTATCCACTGCTGAGGTTGAAGTGCCAACTTCATGGTCGGCGATTTCTCCACTGAAACGATCGCAGGCGGGGACACAAAATGCTTGGAATAGACTTTCAGTCTCCACTCGGAATAGATACACTCTACGATGTTCACTTCGTGAACGTCGATGAAGAAACCGGGTCGTTTGCCCTCCAGCGTTGTGGCATGGACGGACACCGCACCCTTCACGCCTCCTTTCAAGCCCGTCGCGGCAACATCAACCAGCAGTGACAATGAACCGTCTTTAGCCTTGATCACTCCGCCCAAGAAGACCTGGCTTCAACTGTTTCGGGTGGCAACAGCGACACTCGTTTGCGTACTTCGCAACGCTGGATTCAGCATTCTCGTCGGTTGGTTCTTTGGATACTGCTACACGGTGGGGAATGTGGCGTCAGGACAACCGCCAGCAGAGCAGTCGTACGCCTCTTTCGTAGCCGCCAATGGTGCCTGGTTCCATGGCGTATTTTCGGCGACCGTGGTGGTGATGGTTGCAATTCGCCTGACGCCCGAGAAGTTCGTGGTTCACTCCTCTCGGAATGCGCAAAGACCCACCGAACCAGCAGCGTCACGCACATTGTCCCTATTTCAGTGCAGCTTGAAGGTGTTGTATCACATGATACCCCATCTTGCCTTCTCCACGACTGCTGAAGTTGTCGGTTGCTACCTACTCATCAAAAATCTGCCTCCATCCCAACGCAAGTACAAACCAGCCATGTACATGCACGTGTTCTGGGGTAACTTCAGCCTGGCCGGGGCGGAGTACTGCACCCGCCACATATTCAACTCCGAGACCGTGCGCGGTCTGGCGCGCAGACAAGCGAAGTGGGAATTGAAACACACAAATCTACCGGTAGACGCCACCGCCAAGCGAGACGGCCCACCTCGATATCGACATTCACTGCGGCGATTTCTGGCAATGTATCTGCGTACTCTCCCAATAATCATGACTGCGTGTATTGCCATCGTCTACGTTCACTTGATCAGCCTGTTCGCGTCGATCAAACGGGAGTCAGAGCTGATGGCGTTCGCAATCGGGAGCATTGCCCTAAAACTCACTCTTCAAGAAGTGGCTACGCGTCACTTACTATCGACAACAGAGCCATTACCTCGGCGGGACATGATTTTTATTGTCTCCACCCCAACGGTTCTAGTGGATACGCAGGTGCGAATGCTCCTCATGCAGCTCCAAGACGTGAACATTTCAGTCTTGGGCTCGGCGGTGCTAGCACTCACTGAAATATCTGTCCGTGCGGTGAAATCCATGCTCGTTCACCAAGGGATGAAAAACTTGCTACGAAAGCGCATTGTACCGGCATGTTTCAAGGCTCAGAGCAGAGTCACCGTCACCCAAGCACCAGCTGAGACGCTAAGGACAATGAAGCCGGCTCGACCGATATCGGATGAGTCTGAATCGCGTCGTCAAAGGCATCTTGTGGTTCATGCAGCTGAGATCTACGCAGATATGTACGCAGAGTACATGGCCATGGGTTGTTCGTACGCCATCATGTTCTTCTTCTGGAACCATCCGCAGTACAAATTCATCGCGTCTTCCAGCGAAGAGGCCGAAGCTACCCAAAGATTGAACCAGTTCACCATTTTTGCCTTCCAGGTGAGCGTCGAGATAGTCGTAGATTTCCTTGCCTGCAACGTCGAGGCAATGCAAGGTGTCGACTTCGGCAGCTTCAACCAGAACGATCCGTTCCTGACGTTCTTCATGTCGATGCTGGCCTTCGCCAACGTGTCGATCTCCGCTGGTCTGTACATCCACTCGTGAGTCACGACTTGATAAGCAAACATAGCACTTGTTGATCTCAAGACCGACACCTGCGACGACCAAAGTACCGTTGCTCAGCAAGCTTTACGGAGACCGTGGGATGATACGTGAGCCGGGTCCAGTTCGAACAGCATAATTGTTGGTGGCTATCCCAAGTGGAGATCACCAGTTCTGGTTCCAGATGCAGCTCGTCTTTCATTTTCCAATTCTCTCCGACGCGGTCACTGGTGAGCAACGAAGATGCAGATCTACCAGTTCATCCCATTGATGGCAATGGCAGCGACGTACGCATCGGCTGCGTCTAGCTCGTCTTCGGGTAGCGGACTCAACGGATGGTATCCCTGTTCAGAGTCAACCTTTTCGGACGAAGGGGGCTCTGAAGCCCAGGACGCTGAATGCGCTGTCTACTCTGCCCCATTGTGCTACCCTGGTATCTGTGAATCCGTCGACTCCAACGTCGACATCTTCGTAAAGCGAGTGATCGCTGTAAATGACTCGGAATCTGCGCCCAACGTCTGGATCATGCAGGGAGGCCCCGGTGCTTCGTCAACCGCCAGTACGTACTACCAACACGCACTCTTCGCTCCTTCGTTCACTTTTTGTTGTTGGTACTGCAGTGGAGTCGGCGATGGTGGAGCTGCATACGCGACTTAATGGAGCAGTGAACGTGTACACGATGGATCACCGCGGAACTGGTCGCAGCACTTTACTGGATTGTGTCGCCGCCCAAGCCACAACCACCGGCTCGCCATGGGGCAGCTCCATTGAGATGTCTGAAGTACCTTCGTGTGCGGAAGACCTGGGGACAAAGTACGGGAACTTGTCTTCGTTTTCGATGACGAGTGCCGCGACGGATATGGCAACGTTCATCTCGACCTTCACGAACGGAGCCGACACCATCGTCTACGGCGTGAGTTACGGCACGGCGTTGGTGGAGCGCCTTATTCATCTCAACCCTCTGGAAGTGACTGGGTACGTGTTGGATGGTGTGGCCACAAGCTCCGGCGCATCCGGGCGAGACAAGTTCGAGTACTTCTCGACCTGGGATGCTGACTTTGGCGACGTGGGCGACGCCTTCATGGCACTTTGTGCAACGCAAATCGAGTGTAGCAACCGGTTCGAGTCGAGTCTTCAGGACACGCTGCAAAACCTCATCACGCAGTTCGACAAGGACCCCAACTCGACTTGTGCTGCACTGGTGAGCAGCGTCAACAGCGACCAGAGTAGCGATCCAGCATCGTACATTTTGCGCCAAGCAATGGGGTCGCTACTGCAAAGCGAGAGTTTGCGGACACTCATCCCACCCGTGGTGTACCGATTGAATCGCTGCGAATCAGAGGATATCGAGGTCTTGACGTACTTCTTCACGTCCTTGAACGAGTATCTCGCGTCACCCGATGAAGAGAGCGTGTTTGAATCCACACTGCTGTACTACCTCATCGTGTTCTCCGAGATGTGGAGACACCAGAACCCTCCGCGTCAGAAATGCTGGCTCGGTTTACAAACACGCGGATTTCAAATGGAGGAACCTACCTGGAGATTTCGACATACTGTGCCTTCTCAAAGGAAAACTCTCCGGCATGCAATGAACTTGAGGTGGGCAATTACAGCTCCAACGGCATTATCTACGAGCGTGACGAGTATTGGAATCAGAGTGCTATTATTCCTGACCAAGCCAGTGTTTTACTGCTAAGCAGCAAACTTGATCCACAGACACCGCAGAAATACGCAGAGTATTTGTTGAGTGCACTTGATGGGGACAAGAAGGAGCTGATCACGTTCGACTACAGCACACACGGAGCTCTGTGGACAACTGCTCTGGTCGATGGCGATGCCTATAGTGAGACGTGTGGGATGAAGCTGCTGATGTCGTTTGTGAGTGCTGGAGGCGATTTGGACAGCCTGGACAAGTCCTGCGTTGACGAGATGCCTGCGTTTAACTTGACCGTTCCTCTCCCTTACCAGCATTACTTCCTGAGTACGGACGATGTGTTCGACGGGGTCTACGACGCCAGTTTGAGTGCAACGGAGAGCAGTGGGAGCTCCAGTTCCAACGACGACACGTCCTACAAAGCTGTCTTCATCGTGTTTCTCGTGCTTTTCATCGCGGCGTTGCTAATTGCTGCCTTCTTCTTGTACCGCTGGTACAACCTCAAGGGCGACAAGTCGAGCAGTCGAACAACCGATGACGTACCGGAACATGTTAAACCCTCTTCACCGGAGTTGACGACGTCCTTCACGGCACAACGAGCTAACTAGACAAGAAACACCAAAGATGGTGTCTTGAATATTTGCACGCTCGTACATGTATGTGCGAAGTCGAAGTATCAAATGACTTTTGCTTTCAGAACAAACACGCTTTTCATTCCCTGGTTCAATTGAGTGGTATCAATACAGTGCAAAAACTCAAGCAACAATTAGTTTTAGCAAAAGCAAAACGGACGGCGTCTATCATTTTCTTGTCCGTTCAGAAAGTATTCCATCGACAAGAAGCTTTTCAGGCGAACAATCAACCCACAACGAGCCCCATTTTGCAACCTGAGCAATGAAGATCCTTGCTATATTTCTACGTGTAGTGGCGATTACCACCCAGACATCGACAGTCTTTGGGGCTTCCGTGCTGAATGGCTGGTACCCCTGTTCGGAGTCGACTTTTGCAGAGGCTGGTGGCTTCGAAGACCAAAGCGCTGAATGTGCCATCTACGTCGCTCCGTTGTGCTACACTGGTATCTGCAGGTCCCCCACGTCGATAGACTCTACAGTCGACATTTTCGTCAAGCGGGTACCTGCTGCGACTGACCCGGAAACTGCGATGAATGTGTGGCTTATGCAAGGAGGGCCAGGAGCTTCCTCTACTGCTAGTACGTCGCTCTTATCATCCGTTTGTCAGCAAATAAGTAGTAACGTGAGCTGACATTTTGTGTATCTGTCAGTGGAATCGGCTATGGTGGAGCTGCACACGCGACTGAATGGAGCAGTGAACGTGTACACGATGGATCACCGCGGAACCGGCCGCAGCACTTTACTGGATTGTGTCGCCGCCCAAGCCACCACCACTGGCTCGCCATGGGGCAGCTCCATTGAGATGTCTGAAGTGCCTTCGTGTGCTCAAGCACTAGAAATGAAGTACGGGGACCTTTCTTCGTTTTCAATGACGAGTGCCGCGACCGACGTCGCAACTTTCATTTCGGACTATTCTAATGGCGCTGACACGATCGTGTACGGAGTAAGTTACGGCACGGCGTTGGTCGAGCGTATTATCCATTTGGACCCTCCAGAGGTGACTGGGTACGTGTTAGATGGCGTGGCCACAAGCTCTGGTGCATCCGGAAAAGACAAGTTTGAGTACTTCTCGACCTGGGACGCTGATTTTGGCGACGTCGGAGATGCATTTCTGTATCTGTGTGCTAGGGACAGTGAATGCAGCTCGCGTTTCAAGTCGACTAGTCTACCAGTCATGCTGCAAAACTTGATTGCGAAGTTCGATGACAAACCTGAATCAACTTGCGCTGCTTTGATGAACGCTGACGATAGTGGCGAACCCCCATCTTACACTCTTCGACGCGTACTTGGTGTGTTGCTACAAAGCACAGAAGCACGAACAATTATCCCACCGGTTGTCTACAGGTTAAATCGCTGTGCGTCCAAGGATGTTGCCGTCCTCCAGCATTTCTTCGCCTTTTCAAACTCGTCTTCCTCATACTCGAGTGAGGACGATGCGTTTTCTCTTCGCTGCTGTATTACTTGGTGGTTTTCTCCGAGATGTGGGAACAACCGGAGCCCTCCATCCCAGTGATGATTGCTCGGTTTGCAGACACGAGGGTTTCCAACGGAGGAACTTACTCGTACATTCCTCTATACTGTGCGTTCTCGAAAGAGAAATCGACGGTGTGTGACGAGTTTGACGTTGGCAACTACGACGCGGACGGAATCATCTACGAGCGCGATGAATATTGGAACAAGAGCGCTTCGATCCCGAAACAAGCAAGTGTGTTGCTACTGAGCAGCAAATTGGACCCTCAGACACCCCACAAGTTCGCAGAATATTTGCTGGAGGCACTGGACGGCGACAATAAACAACTTGTGACTTTTGAATATGCTTCACATGGAACATTGTGGACAACTCCCATGGACCAAGAGGAAAACAGTGAGACGTGCGGCATGAAGCTGCTTGTATCGTATGTAAGTGGAGGTGGAGATTTGGACAGCTTGGATATTACGTGCGTTGATGAAATGCCCGCGTTCAATATGACGCCGCCTTTGGCTTACCAGTACTACTTTTTGAGCTCCGAGGACTCGTACGACGGCGTCTATGATGAGAGTTTGAGTGCGATGGTTACAGGGTCCAGCTCCAGCCTAGATTACACCTCTGATTCATCAATCACGGACGAATCGACATACAAGACCGTATTCATCGTGTTCCTCGTACTCTTTGTGGCAGCATTGGTGCTAGCTGCTTTCTTTGCCTACCACTGGTATAAACTCAAGCGGGAGAAGATAAAACCTAGAACTACAGAAGAGAACATCGACATCTCAACTCCAGCGGTAATGACACCGTCATCTCCAGAGCTAGCTACTCCTTTCTCATCATAACGTACCCGTCTGAACAACGTGAGTACAAACCCATTTAGGTCGACGTCTATGTATTGGTGAGTATAATGCATGGGTAATTTAGTAGCTACTTCGGTCATCGCGCACACTACTCCCGAGCGTCGTCCACGAACATGATCGACTGCGTCGTATCCTTGTACTTTGCCTTCGAACCGCCATTCATGACACGATGATATCCATTGGAGCCCCGACCAGCTCGTCCAGCGACAACTGTGCGCCCAGTCGTAAAATACAAGAAGCAGCACGCTGCCACGAGCACCAGGAAACTCATATTCCAACCGAGCGGTAGTCCGGCACTCAGCTGCTCAGCCAATAACTCCGACTCAATGGAGAAGGTCACCTTGCGTTGCAGTGCCTCCAGGTACAAAAACGCCCCAGTCAGCCACGCAACTAACTCCGGTGGACTGCCGTGCTTTTTACCCACCTCGAGGCTGTTCCGTGACAAAACTGGTTGTTTCTCGAAATGCTCGACAAAGTGGATCCTGGCATCGGCATCCTGGACGCCGATCTGTTCCAGAAACACAACTGTGTAGCATAGATCGAAGCACAGAGCACTTGGCGGCTCGATTCCGTCTTCCATCATAGAGGCTTGGGAGGGGAGAGCTGTGACGGCGCTGCGCCAGCTAAAACGTCCTTGTACGGCAACGAGCACAGGGTTTTTGCAGCACTCCGTATCGTCGGGAGTGCCGGAGTGGGTAGTTGCAGCAGCTCCATTCCCCTTTCCTCTTGCTGGTTATTGATATACTCCAGGACGCGAGTGGCCGTGAGAACCGCTTTTCTTAGCACCCCGAGGCGTAAAATGACCCAGCACCTTGAGGCTGTGGCACACTCCCCAGAAGACAAAAGTTTTCAGGTGGACAGTTCACATTGCTTGAAGCCACATGCGACCGGATCAGCGTCATGCACTTGTCAGCATCCCCAGTGCCTTGCACCGTTTTGTTCCCACCTTCCAATACGAAAGGGTGATCTCGCAAGAAGCAGGGATGTTGCAGTGCATCTGAGTCGGAGTTTTTGCGGTTCTCCCGTTTCAATTTGATCACCGCCTGCTGCACTTGATGTCTTCCGAATCCTGGGTACTCTCGGCCGTAGAAGTCGCTCGTGTTGAGCGCCACGTTGACTTTTCGCATCCTCTTGGTGCGTCTCCATCGTTCCCGCACGTCAAAAATCATTTCAGCGGCATCCGAGTCCGACTCGGAGCTCCATTGGCCAGCGTGTCCTCCAGCGTCCACATGCAACAGTCCAAACACTTCAGTTTGTCCAGGACTGAGGGACGGCGCCACTCGTCCTGAGAAATAATTGGTCCCGACCAATTGGAAATAGCGACGCCAAATGGAAGTCACAATTCTCAAATCGCCACTAATTGCCACGCTGGCTCCGTCCTGATGGTCCTGCGACCGAGTTGGGAGCCCAAAAGGGAAGGACGAGTCCTTTCTCGCCCGGTCCTTCAATTGGTCCAGTCGCCGCGTCACGCGTGATTCCGTCCTTGTCGTCTCATTCTGCGTCCTGGCATCTGAGACCATTTCTGATTCTGTGACGATCAAATGCGCAAAGCACAGCGAAGGATCCACACGCGGCCTGAGCCAGTCGGCGGCCTTCAAAAACGCAGGACGCAGGATCTGATACGCGTCGTCGGCCTTTTCTTCTCCTCCTGGGCGTCTGCAGGACGGTCGCCCGCTGTGTCCTGCAGGACCGACGCCAGTGCAGGATCCTGCTCGGACACATTAATCCCATCCTGCTCGTACGCGTTCTGCAGGACCAGCAGGCGCGTGTGCGTCCTGGCCGCCACCACAAACACGCGGCAGTGCGCGCGCGCAGGCGGCAGCGGCATGGGGCCGTCCTGCATCCCCAGCACCGCCTCCACCGTCCCCACCAGCGCCAGCAGCAGCAGGACACGTCGCCGCATGATTATAGTCCGGGGCGTCCTTCAGAATCAGAAAATGTGCAGGTGCCGCACCCAAATCACAAACTGTAATTATAGTCCGGGTGCGCCCTTTAGAATCAGAAAATGTGTACTCTATTCATGTGCCATACCCAAATCACAAACTGAATCAGAAATGAGCTCACTCTCTTCATGTGCCGCACCCAAATCACAAAATAACGTCCTCCCGGCCGAGTCGTCGGGGCCGCGAGTCGCGGCGCGACGACGGCGACATCAGGTTATGTTACCTCTTCCTATCTCCGATCAATGCGGACCGTCTCTTTTCTGTAGAAGTGGCGTCGATTGGCGTCTTTTACTTGTCCTTGGCGTCCCGCTGTATCGTTTCGTCGGCTGCCACAACCATGCGCCGAATATAGACCATATATTTGTTTGTTTTGTCTCGCATCGCCATAGCCGCCGTAGCCATGGCTCGCACCTCCATTTTCGACGCTTCTAAGTCCTCCTTCAGGGCCAGCACTTGATTCTCCAGGGTCAGCATTTGCTTCTTGTCGCCAGCCTTTCTCCTCCAAGCCATCGATCATGCCGTTCGCCTTGTCCATCAGTGCTAGACCGTCCTTCTTTAGGACCAGCCCTTCCGTCATCATGTCCATCGCGGCCTTAACCACCATCGTGAGCTTCCCACCATCCGCATTTTGACTCTGATGAAGGTGGAGAGCGAAGCTTGGACGGAGCGGAGGAGTGAGCGCGCTTGGGCGAGACCGGAGCGAAGATCACTTGGGGGAAGAAAGAAGATTCGAAAGTGATTGATTGATTGGAGCTTACACTGTTTTCCCTATCTAGTGTGCGTCCAAACATTGGTGCATCCAATCACCAACATTCTGCTTTACTCGTCCAATCATCCTACTCGTCTAATCACAGGTGGCATAATCAACTTACCGTAATCAGCGTGGGTTCGGATTGGACCGGTTCGGCTAACCGGTAATAAACCGGTAAGCCTCAATACGCCCCCTCAATGCGAACACGCGTGGATGCCGAGAGCCGCCGTCAGGTCCGTGTGGCGAGGTCCCGGGAGCGCCTTGGTCATGATGTCCGCAAGCATAATGGAGGTCTCACAGTACTCGAGCTTCACTTCGCCACGCTTGACTTCGTCGCGGATGTGATGGTACTTGATGTCGATGTGCTTGGCGCGTCCGTGGTTTACAGGGTTCTTGGTCATCTTGATGCACGACTGGTTGTCTTCGCGGATCTTGAAGTCGGGTCCCGTCTCGTTGCTAGCGGCAAAATCTCGCACAGCAGGCGATGGATCCACTTGCCTTCTTGGATCGCCAGACTGAGTGCGATGTATTCCGCCTCCCTCGTAGACAGCGAGACACTTGACTGCTTCTTGCTGCCCCAACTCACCGGCGCACCCATTAGCATGAACGTGTATCCGGAAGTTGACTTGCGGTCCGCGAGGTCGCCAGCCCAGTCCGCATCGGAGTAACCGCGAAAGTCAACGTCGTCACCCGGCTTGAAGCAGGTACCATGCGTCTTGGTGCCTTGCAGGTAGCGAAAGATACGCTTGACCGCAACCCAGTGTTCCTCTTGAGGCTTTTCCATGAAGCGCGACACATAGCCAACGGCGTATGCAATGTCTGGGCGCGTGGCAGTCATCAGGTGCATCAAGGTGCCAACAGCTTCGCGAAATGGAGCATTCACCTTGGTCCCCACGTTGCTTGAAATCAGTCGAGTGCTTATGTCGACGGGACTCACCACGGCCTTGCACTCGTCCATGCCGAAGCGCTTCAGAATGTCGTCCACATAGCGTCGCTGGCACATCGTCACACTGCCGTCCGGACCGTCCACCAGCTCGATCCCAAGAACAAACACACTTGCCGCTGTCGGTCATCTCGAAGCGCGTCTTGAGGTCGTTCTTCGTGCGTGAGATCAACTCAGGTGAGCTTCCGGTGATCAAAACGTCATCCACGTAGACCATTACCAGCACGCAGTGTCCATCAACAACCTTGATGTAGAGGCACGGATCGAAGGCCGAAACTTGAAAGCCAATGGAGCACACGAACTCGTCGAACGTCTCGTTCCAAACGCGAGAAGCTTGCTTGAGACCGTAGACCGCCTTCACCAGTTCCAGACAGTCGAAGTCGCCATCCAGTTCGACACCTTCAGGGACCACACAGAACACTAGCTCCTTCATTATTCCGTACAGGAAAGCGGTCACCACATCCAGTTGGTCGAGAGGCCATCCGAAGTACTTGGCGAGTGCAATGATCATTCGTAGCGTCACGTACTTGACCACCGGCGAGAAAGTTTCGGTGTAGTCGATGCCGTACTTCTGCTTGAAGCCCTTGGCCACAAGGCGCGCCTTGTACGATCGACCCATCAGCTTTGCGCTTGATCTTGAACACCCATTTGGTACCAATGGCACGTTGTCCGTTGGGCAACTTTGCAGCACGAAACACGCCACGCAGTCGCATTGATTTGAGCTCCGCGCGAATCGCCGTGCGCCAGTGTACTTGGTCCAGGCCGTTCACCGCTTCTTGGAATGTCGATGGTTCCGATAAGTCCACAGTTGACTCGACTGCGTTGGCACTTGCACGCCAAAATGCAGGCGGAGTCGAATCGCCGTCTTCATCGTGATCTTCAGACTTTTCTTCCTCGTCGGGTTCGGCCGGAGCACTAGCTTCCTCTAAGCCAGCTCTGCGGTGAATGGTGCGGGATCTTCTGGCAGTATCCTCATCGGCGCTTCGGTCCTTGCGCTTCCTTGCCTGTTGAAGATTCGTTTGGCGTCGGCCGTCGTCGTCGATGTCGAGCGCATCAAGATCCAGCAGAGTATCGTCGAGTTCTTCATCCGAAGTGGCCTCTGAAAGTCAAGAGCCGACTCATCGAAGTTGACATCGCGACTGATCATCACCTGCCCCGCCTCGATGTCATAAACTCGATACGCCTTGGAACGTTCCTCGTAGCCCAGGAAAATGCCTTCTGACTTTGGGGTCCCACTGCGTCTCTTTTCCTTCGGCGTCAGGATTTAGGCCTTGCACCCGAAGATCCGCATGTGCTTCACGTTTGGCTTGGTCTTGTAGGCAATTTCGTATGGCGTTTTCTCCGGAACTTTTGGGGATGGCAATCGGTTCTTGACATAAATGGCCGTCATTGCCGCTTCAGCCCAGAAAGTCTTGTCCAAGCCAGCATAGTGTAGCATACTGCGACCGATGGTCACAATGGTTCGGTTCGCACGTTCCGCAGTCGCGTTGGTCTGATGCGCATACCGAACCGTAGGCTGAACGTCGATGCCATGATCGTCGTAAAATGCCTTGAGTGAGTTGGTCGCAAATTCCTTGGCTCCATCATGACGCACAAATTTCACCTTGGCATCAAATTGTTTTTCCACCTTGGTGATGAACTTGCGCAGGCAGCTTTCACTTTCTGACTGAGCGCGCAGGCAGAATCCTGTCATGCATCCGCTGGATTCATCAGTGATCAGCAACAAGTATTTGCTGCCGCTCAGTGACTCTTCTTCCATGGGACCACAAATGTCGAAGTGGAGGAACTCGAACAGCGCATACTTGGGTTTGTCCGGGCTGCTCGGAAACGGCTTCTGAACCATCTTTCCTTGTTGGCACCCGCGACACACACTCGGAACGCTGGACGTTGAAGGCACCTTTGCGTTCTTGATCATGCCGCTGTTGACCATCTTGCGTAACACGTCGATCGGAGCATGGCCCATACGTGCGTGCAGATTGACAGCACTTGTCGCCGCATTCACCGATCGTTGAGGTGTGCGAAGCCAGTAGAGTCCGTCGACGAGATCTGCCGTCGCCACCACTTGCTTCGAGTCCTTGCGTGAGACGCGCATCTCATTGCCGTCGAACTGCACCTGGAACTTTCCATGCCTGTTGATCTGCGGTACCGAAAGCAGATTTTTGCTCATATTCGGCACGTGGAGCGCGTTCTTGATCTCGATCTCGCGCTCGTCGCCGTTGGGAAGAACCACCTTTTCCATGATGGTCCACACTTGATGGCAGCCTTGTTGCCGTCGGCCACCGAAAGTTCTCCTTCTTTTCGCTCGATCAAATTAGCGAACTTGGCCTTGTCGTTGCAGATGTGGTGCGTTGCGCCGCTGTCGACCGCCCACAACCCAAGCTTATCCTTGCCCGTCGAAATACCACACTCCAGTGAAACCGCGAACGCGATTCGATCGTAGTCGTCGTCGTATCCGTCGCTGTTGTTTCTCCATTGGGTGTTGTTGGCTCCGCGTCCACGGCCGATGCCGCCGCGTCTTGGGCCCCAATTCACTTCCTTCTGCTTGGTCCAGCACTTCTCAATTACGTGCCCCAACTTTCCGCAGAACGTGCACTGGCGAGACTCTCGGTCGGTGTTGAACGCCTTGGCCGCGTTTTCCGTCTTCACCGTCGCCGCGTTCTCGCCTTGCCGCTTAATGTGCTCATTCGTAAGCACCTTCACGACGTCTTGCGATCGCAGTTCGGCGCTGCTCATCTCCAAGTTCAGCACGACGTTCTCGTTGCTCTTGGGAGGCTGCGCAACAGGCAGATCGCCACGTCCTCGTCCTCCATTTTGGCGCCGATGCTGCTGAGCTTGGCGCTAACGTTGAGGACCTCATTGCAATGATGCAAGACGTTGCCGCCTTCCGACATCTCCATGCTGAAAAGCTGTCGCTTCAGGTAGATGCGGCCAGCCTTCCGCGATCCACCGTACAGCGTCTTCAGGCGCGACCACGCCACCCACGCTTCCTCGCAGTCGTCGACCACATGATGGTAGTCCGCGTTCATGTGGAGCAGCATCAATCCGAAAGCGATGTTGCTCGACTTGACGTACTCATCCTTGGCCCGCGGGTCCGCGAAGGTCGGAGTCGTCTCACGGTTCACAACATGCCACACCGACTTGGTCAGGAACACGCCACGCATGTAGCGGTTCCACGTCGCGTAGTTGTCTCCGTTGAACTTGTCGATGGAGACCTTGGTCGAGGTGTCTTGCGCAGAGGACATGGTACTTGGGCTCATAACCTGATGAAAGGTGTAGTTGGAGAGCGAAGCTTGAACGGAGCGGAGGAGTGAGCGCGCTTGGGCGAGACCGGAGCGAAGATCACTTGGGGGAAGAAAGA